>JAWPHD010000705.1:390000-411046 GCA_037043455.1 Cyrtodaria siliqua
CCCGCAATTTTCAGAGAGTCTGGCATGGTAGCGGTTCGATCCGAGACTTCGGCATATAGGGAACCGGTAATAGAGAGTAAAATTCCACCGGTGATTGGCGCATTTGAGCAAAAAGGTAAATAGTCAATTTGATTTGTTCTGTTAAATTATTTCAGAGTATACACAATATGTATATCTTGTAAATGAGGCATCATAATTCGTAGTTCTACAAGAAGAAGAAGACGAAGAAGAAGAAATTATTTCAGAGTATACACAATATGTATATCTTGTAAATGAGGCATCATAATTCGTAGTTCTACAAGAAGAAGAAGAAGAAGAAGAAGAAGAAGAAGAAGAAGAAGAAGAAGAAGAAGAAGAAGAAGAAGAAGAAGAAGAACAACAACAACAACAACAACAACAACAGCAACAACAACAACAACAACAAAAGCAATTTCAATAAAAAATATAGTAAATTATCTAAGTATTTATTAATGATTCACCTAATTATTAAATTCCAAAATTCCAATAGATGATCTTTTATAAGATGTATATATTACACACTTGTTGGTTTTCTTATTTGGGCCCCATATGGGAAAGTGAGTAAATGATGCCGTGCCAAGATTCACTTTATCTTCTAACCGTTTGATCGATTTTGATTAAATTGGAAACATTGTTTATTAATGAACGGCATACGATGACTTGCATTCGTGTACCTCAGTATGATATTGGCCCTCCAGCTAACGCTCTCGGGCCTCGAATGGATATCGTGAGCTAATATCACAAAGAGGCACACCTTTCCTAGTCAATAACCTCTTAATACTTATAGTTTCTTATACACGGAGATTTTCTTTCAACCTTGGAAAAATAAAGATGTCGTTCCGGCAAAATCTGGCGAGTAGGGCGATGTTCAAATGTCTTAGTTTAATAATATAGCAGATATATCACAATACATCAATTCAACATCACAATATTCATAGCAACATATGCGATTGGATTGAACTACATGTTATTACAACATTAGTTACAGTTCTCTCCATTTTAGTTCAAATGTCTTAATGTTCAGGGATTCATTTGTGTTTTTCTCCAGCCCTATGGGCAAGGGCGTTATCATGATACTGAAAGGAATTGTTTATTTTAGTTGGTCGTTTTTCTCTCAATGCCTGAATAAAGTCTCTTCTGAGTATCTGAAACAGACAAATGTAAAGCATTTGTAAACATGTGTGACAATATATCAGTTATTTATATTTATATTCAAAAACAAAATCACTTGCCTTCGAATATCGGGAGGTGGTCATGGTCTGGCCCTCGGGCAGTGAGTGTGACAAAATAATGCCTTCCATGTAGAAATCACAACACTCTCCAGGGCTTTTGGCGGCGATGGGGATGCCGGGTTTTCAAAACCATGGACTGTTTTCTAGATTCAGGATAAAAAGTAGAGTTTCACCCACTGTTATTATTTTCCGTAAAAATCGAGTACCATTTTGCTGCTGGGTTTACAGAAACTCGTTTGCAGCATGAATTCTTTTGTATTTATGTTCCCCATATAACAGTTTTGGAACCAACCTTTCTCGTGTTTAACTTCTTTTTTTTTTTGATATCTTGTACACTGTTATATGACAGATCAACTTGTTTGCAATGTCCTGAAATTGTAATCGTCTGTCTTCCTCAAATAGTAATTTGACACGCTTTGTCTCCTTTAAGCGGCATTTTTGGACATCCCGATTGTGTTCAATTCTGCAAAATAATCCTTCTACCAGAAAACTGTCTATAGCAATCATGCATTTGTGACTTCAACGAATTTTCGCCATAATCTTTATCAATGCCAGCGTTCCACTTTTCGTTTTTCCCAACCGTACACAAAATGGCATTGGGCAACGTTCATTTTTCTGTAAATCTACGGTGTTTTCTTTTGAAAATGACGACAAGTGTAGATTGTATTGCAGGTGCCATTAGTGAAGACGTATTCATTAATTTCGATAATTGACAGAACAGTTTTGAAATGAGATTACTTAACAAAATAGAAATAAATGCAGTTTCTTAGATTTTTCACAGCTATGTTTAAGTGCTGCATCATGTCCAGGAGCACCTGCTCACATATACGCGTGAAAGAAGAGTGCTTCGGTTATTTTTTGATCCTCCATCGTATAATAAGTCTGGATTGCCAGGGCCTTTTTACCAGGTTTTATTTAGTCGGGGGGTGGGGGGGGGGGGGGGGCAGATGTGGGTGGGGGGGGGGGGAATCCATGAATGAGGAACAAAATTTCCAGCGGTAACTTTAAAAAATGGGGTAAATTGCATGATTGGGAAGGGGTCTTATACATACCGCTGCAAAAAAGGGTAAAAATGCCCTGATTGCAGCCAACACAGACATTGTTTTGTACTGTATTGTCAAATATGGTGGCTGATTTGTAAACTTCGAGGTAGGGAGTGAACAGCGAAATAACGAAAAAGACGACAGATCAGATCTAGGGCACTAATTAGCTTAATTTTACTTGCTAATCATTGTCTTTTCGCCTCGCGCACCGCTGATTATCGTCTTTTCGTCGCCACAGATTCTCGAATTATCGTCTTTTCATTTCAAGTATGTACCGGTCTTAAAACCAAACGAGGGATTGTTCGTATTATATTCCCGGCGACTGGGTAGCACAAACTGTTATGGATGCAACTTTGGAATAACGATACTCTATTGAAAATTGTAATCTTATCCAAAGTTTGAGCTAAACTTTAAAATCCAGGTTAATAAAAATGATATGAAATTGGAGAATACATTTCTAAATATACAGGCTAACTATATGGATCCATAGAGGTTGAGGTAATGACTTGCACGATCATTAAATGCATTGACGGAACTACCATACATTATTATTTTTCTTCAGCTGCCCACACAAGGTCATCATCATATGTTGCCAATGATACGAACATAAACGAGGTCAAGGTCAAAATAAGGAACCCTGCTTCTGTTTCTTGGAAACAACAGAAAGAACTGAGGGTAGAAAATGCCATGAACCGACTCAAACAAAACCGCATCAGCGACTTTCCTCTGATGACAGAAACTAATCGGTCGCAGTTAACACCAATTGATCATGTCAAACAGCGCCACGAATGGGAGGAAGAGCATCACAGAGCGTCATTGAGGGCTACAGATCGAGTACAACAAGAGTACGTCGACGAGCTTCGGATGATCAACATGCCACCTGGCGAGTTGCTGAATGAAAACATCAGCACCAAGACAGAAATCGAGCTGGATAAGACACGCCAAATATTGCTGGCAAGAAAGCGGGAACTTAAGGAGCTTAAAAAGCAGCAACAGTGTGCTATTGTTGCCGCGGAAGCTGTCAGAGGCACCGTTCCACGGGATTCACATCAAAGGAATGCTTCAGCGTTTGTGCACCAAACACCCGTATCAACGTCAAATGGCGCATGCGCATTTGCACCACACAGACCAGCAGCTCCTTCAAACGGTACAAATGCCGATAGTAGCTATTCCAAGAGAAAAAGGAAACTGAGGATACAAGGTCAACAACAGCAAGCCCCTGTCATTGAAAACAGCATTGAACGAGAAGAGTGCCATATCGAAAGTTCGAAGCAAGAACTTTATCATCCGACAAGCGACGCAGCTCCCTCGCAGCAGCAGTATGCGGCAAGGCCACCCGCATATGCATTGTCTTGCAATTCCGAGTTTCCCACAATGAATTGGGCGTACTCGAGTCCATCGCCACACATTGAGTCTTCGGACATGTTCGCGACAAAGGAAAGAGCTGGATTCAGTTTTGATTCCGACTTCCATGACACATTCCACCCTTCCACCGCGGCACTCGCCAACTGCAATGTAGCGTCGTCACAGTCACGACTGGCATCTGTTCATGCTCCACTGGTTCCGCGCCAGTCTTCTCAGCCAATGCGATCGTGGAATGGCGAGACAGCAAAGCGGGGTCTAGGATTCAAATCTAAGCGACGACGTGAGGCGGAAGAAGCAAAAGCTAATGACGGAGGAGTGAATGCCAGAGAAGTAAAGCATAATACGATCAGCAAAGATGCTCGACAAAAATGGAAGAAGGACACCATCTATCCAAATTAAGTTTTTTTCGCCGTGTCTTGTTTATCTAAGGTGTCTGTTTTTATATAACGTTTCAACAAATTGTAAGTTTATATGAGTATAGCTCCGCCTCAGAAAGAGGCATATTTGTTTTTCACTGCTATGCACGTTTTATATGGATATAGCCCGCCTCGGCGGCATGAATCAACTGTTTTAGTGAGAAAAAAAGAAAGACAAACAAAATATGAAGCAAAAAAACAACACAAAAATACACACAAAAACAACCTGTATAACACGGATGATAACTGAGCATAAAAAAGCGGATAACGGGATGAATTAGTATATAGCATATAGAGCCGCCGTGGAGGCATAAATTAACCGTTTTTTAAAAAATGGCAAAAATAGTTTTGCAGTAAAGAAACAAAAAACAGAAAAAAAAAAAAAAAAACACAAAAAAAAACAACATATAGAACAGGGTGGAGCAACTAACGTAACGAAAATGTTCAAATAAGAACATGACGGGGATGAATTATCGTGTAGCATATAGCGCCGCCGTGGAGGCATAAATAAACAGTTTTAGTTCTTAAAAAATGCCAAAATAGTTTTGTAGCCAAAAAGAACAAAACAAACAGAACAGTGTGGATCAACTAAGTGCGCATAACGAACATTATCAACCGTAAGAACTTGGCGGGGATGAATTAGCATGTAGCCTATAGTACCGCCGTGGCGGCATAAATAATCTGTTTTAGTTAAAAATACGTTTGTAGTGCTCATAAACAAAAAGTAAAAACAAGGATTTGTACAATATCTTTGGTAAAAAGAAGCTAATGAAAGGAAAACAAACCATATATATACATGTAAAATGGATAATCAACTAACTGAGGATAATGGGAATAAAAGCTAACTGAGTATAACGGGGATGTCAACTAACTAAGCATAACGTGGATGATAAATAACGGAGCATAACGGGGATGATAACTAACTGAACATAAAGCGGATGTTAAATAACGGAGCATAACGTGGATGATAAATAACGGAGCATAACGGGGATGATAACTAACTGAACATAAAGCGGATGTTAAATAACGGAACATAACGGGGATGATAACTAACGGCGCATCACGCGGATGATAACTAACTAAGCATAACGCGGATGATAACTAACAGAGCATAACTGGGATGAAAACTAACTGAGCATAACGATGATGATAACTAACTGAGAATAACGGGCAAGATCAACAAATTGAGCATAACTGGGATGACAACCAACTGAGCATAACAGGGATGATAAATAACTGAGCATAACGAGGATGCTAACTAACAGAGCATAACGGGGATGATAACTAACTGAACATAACGCGGATGTTAACTAACGGAGCATAACCGGGATGATAACTAGCGGAGCAGAACGGATATGATAGCTAACATAGCATCATTCGGATGATAACTAACTAAGCTTAACGCGGATGATAACTAACAAAGCATAACTGGGATGATAATTAACTGAGCATAACGATGATGATAACAAATTGAGCATAACGTGGATTATAATTAACGGAGCATAATTTGGATAACTAACTGAGCATAACGGGGATGATAACTAACTGAGCATAACGGGGATGATAGCTAGCTGAACATAACTGAGATGATAACTAACTGAGCATACCTGAGATGATAACTAACTGAGCATACCTGAGATGATAACTAACTGAGCATACCTGAGGTGATCAACTAACCGAGCATACCTGAGATGATAACTAACCGAGCATACTTGAGATGATCAACAAACCGAGCATACCTGAGATTATCAACTAACCGAGCATACCTGATATGATCAACTAACCGAGCATACCTGAGATGATCAACTAACCGATGATATATGAGATGATTAACTAACCCAGCATACATGAGATGATCAACTAACCCAGCATTACTGAGATGATAACTAACCGAGCATTACTGAGATGATAACTAACCGAGCATACATGAGATGATAACTAACTGAGCATACTTGAGATGATCAACTGACTGAGCATAACTGAGATGATCAACAAACCGAGCATAAATGAGATGATAACTAACCGAGCATAACTGAGATGATAACTAACCGAGCATAACTGAGATGATCAACAAACCGAGCATACCTGAGATGATAACTAACCGAGCATAACTCAGATGATAACTAACCGAGCATAACTGAGATTATCAACTAAACGAGCATAACTGAGATGATCAACTAAACAAGCATAACTGAGATGATCAACAAACCGAGCATACATAAGATGATAACTAACTGAGCATAACTGAGATGATCAACTGACTGAGCATAACTGAGATGATCAACTAAACGAGCATACATGAGATGATCAACTAACCGAGTATACCTGAGGTGATCAACTAACCGAGCATACCTGAGATGACCAACTAACCGAGCATAGCTGAGATGATAACTGAGCATACCTGAGATGATCAACTAACCGAGCATAACTGGGATTAACTAACTGAGCACACCTGAGATGATCAACTAACCGAGCATAACTGAGATGATCAACTAACTAAGCATAACTGGGATGATCAACTAACCGAGCATAACTGGGATGATAACTAACCGAGCATACCTGAGATGATAACTAACCGAGCATACTTGAGATGATCAACTAACTGAGCATACCTCAGATGACCAACTAACCGAGCATACCTCAGGTGATCAACTAACCGAGCATACCTGAGATGATAACTAACCGAGCATAACTGGGATGATCAACTAACCGAGCATACATTAGATGATCAACTAACCGCGCATACATGAGATGATCAACTAACTGAGCATAACTGAGATGATCAACTAAACCAGCATAATTGAGATGATAACTAACCGAGCATACCCTTGGATGATCAACTAACTGAGCATAACTGAGATGATCAACTGAACGAGCATAACTGAGATGATCAAATAGCCCAGCATAACTGGGATGATCAACTAACCGAGCATACCTTAGATGATAAATAACCGAACATAACTGAGATGATCAACTAACCAAGCATACCTGAGATGATCAACAAACCGACCATACCTGAGAAGATAACTAAACGCGCATACCTGAGATGATCAGCTTACCGCGCATACCTGAAATGATCAACTAACCGAGCATACCTGAGATGATCAACTTACAGAGCATACCTGAGATGATAACAAACCGAGTATACCTGAGATGATCAACAAACCGAGCATACCTGAGATGATAAATAACCGAGCATACCTGATATGATCAACTAACCGAGCATACCTGAGATTATCAACTAACCGAGCATACATGAGATGATCAACAAACCGAGCATATCTGAGATGATCAACTAACCGCGCATACCTGAAATGATCAACTAACCGAGCATACCTGAGATGATCAACTAACAGAGCATACCTGAGATGATAACTAACCGAGCATACCTGAGATGATCAACAAACCGAGCATACCTGAGATGATAAATAACCGAGCATACCTGAGATGATCAACAAACCGAGCATACCTGAGATGATCAACAAACTGAGCATACCTGAGATGATAAATAACCGAGCATACCTGAGATGATCAACAAACCGAGCATACCTGATATGATCAACTAACCTAGCATACCTGAGCTGATAACTAACCGAGCATACCTGAGATGATCAATAAACTGAGCACACCTGAGATGATAACTAACCAAGCATACCTGAGAAGGTCAACAAACCGAGCATACCTGAGATGATCAACTAACCGAGCATACCTGAGATGATCAACTAGCCGAGCATACCTGAGATGATCAACTAACCTAGCATACCTGATATGATAACTAACCGAGCATACCTGAGATGATCAACTAACCAAGCATACCTGAGATGATCAAGTAACCTAGCATACCTGATATGATAACTAACTGAGCATACCTGAGATGATCAACTAACCGAGCGTACCTGAAATGATCACCTAACCGAGCATACCTGAGATGATCAACTGACCGAGCATACCTGAGATGATAACTAAAAGAGCATAAATGAGATGATAACTACCCGATCCTTACTGAACGAGCATACCTGATATGATAACTAAATGAGCATAATTGAGATGATAACTGACCGAGCATACCTGAGATGATCAACGAACCGAGCTTCCATGAGATGATAACTAACCGAGCATACCTGAGATGATAACTAACTAAGCATATCTGAGATGATCAACTAACCGAGCATACCCGAGATGATCGACTAACCGAGCATACCTGAGATGATCAACTAACCAAGTATACCTGAGATATCAACTAACCGAGCATACCTGATATGATAACTAACTGAGCATACCTGAGATGATCAACTAACCGAGCATAACTGGGATGATAACTAACTGAGCATACCTGAGATGATGAACTAAACGAGCATAACTGGGATGATAACTAACTAAGCATACCTGAGATGAGCAACTGCAACTAACCGAACATAACTGAGTAGATAACTAACTGAGCATACCTGAGATGATGAACTGAACGAGCATAACTGGGATGATAACTAACTGAGTATACCTGAGATGATGAACTAAACGAGCATAACTGGGATGATAACTAACTGAGTATACCTGAGATGATGAACTAAACGAGCATAACTGGGATGATAACTAACTGAGCATATCTGACATGATCAACTAAACGAGCATAACTGGGGTGATAACTAACTGAGCATAGCTGAGATGATCAACTAACCGAGAATAACGGGGATGATAACTAACTGAGCATACCTGAGATGATCAACTAAACGAGCGTAACTGGGATGATAACTAACCGAGCATACCTGAGATGATAACTAACCGAGCATACCTGAGATGATAACTAACCGAGCATCAGCCGGGCATTGCAGTGTGGAATGGTACCCAGAAAAATGGACATCGTTGTGAAAAATACGAAACTGTCATTTGTTGTTGTGTGTTATGCTTTTATTGATAATATTTAATACGATATATATTATATTTAAAACAAGCTACTTTCATTGGTTGTTGTACTATGTAACCCTGTGTTGTGACGTACGAGTGCGAAATAACCAGGTTTCGTCTACAAATCCACAACCGCGTGGAACTCTCAGAATCAGCCCCAATACCCCTACCATACTTCTGGGGTCTGATGGGGATTCTGAAATTCTAGGCGGCGGCTTTCGACATATTCCGTGTAATAAGACGTTCAGGGTGTCTTTGATTAAACCACAATATTAAAATAACTTTTTCATATGATTTTTTATTTCTCAGCCAGTTCCAACTAGAACTATCACTGAAGTTGCTGAATACATCAATAGCATGGCTTTGACATGAAAAGTTCATGACCTTGACCTTAAACACACGCGACCCTGAAATCGGTCCGATACACACCGAGAATACAAACTCGTATGATGACTACAGCTTTGAACATTTTTGAAATGAAATGAAAGGCACATGAAGTTCATTATACATTATTAGAGTGAAAAATTCTATGGAAAAATCTAAGACAAACAAAGAGCTATAATTCTATCCTGAACAAAGACAGTTTAGCACGACTTTTTAGGGACATAGAATGAACATATGAACATATGAACATTGATATAATGTTTTGAAGATATTAGTAATGATAGGTAAGGATGTGATTTTCAAAAAAAGTGTCTTATTTTATTATTTTCTAAGCGAAGTATCAGAGTTACCTCCCATATATGAAAAACAACTTATTTCATTATACAAACGTATTGATTTGAACAAATTTAATGTTTGGCATTGAGAAGAATTGCACATTCTGTCATTGTTTAAACACTTTATTGTGTTCAATAACGACTGTTGTTCTCAAACAAAAACTTCCCAAATTTCGTAATTTAAAAAGTACAACACTTTTTATTAAAATGAAAACGAATTTTCGATCACCTGTAAAAGTATGTTCTCATCATATTTGCTTTATTTTTATTACCGACTTTGTTTATAAATGACGTTGTAGCATTATTATTGGTATTGGTCATATCTGTGTCGCTTTATCGTTGAACCCAAAACATACACGGCTTTGTATCTCGTCTATGGATATGACATGTCTTGTATGTGCTAAATTTAATTTGCTCAGTATATAATAAATGTGGCAAACAACAATGTCTGAAACAGATGGATAAGGTCACCAATCTGTATATGAAGTTTGAGAATAATCCATTCAAAACTGTGAAATGCAAGTAATAAAAACGTGTTACGGGGCATTATACAATGTCAAAGTGGAAAATTCTAAGTCAAACAAAGGACCGTACATATGTAATAATTAGGACATGGACAATGTGTGATGTACAAGACCATGAGGTCATCAGTGGTTATGTGTATATGAAGTTTGGGAACAATCCATCTGAAAATCTTTGAGAAAAATGTGTTAAGGATGGCCACTGCTGAGGTTTTGGATTTTTGACTTCCGGAAATTTACATTTGTTATATTTCAAAAATCATAATAAAACTGAAAAAAATTAATTATACAGTAACAAACTTATGCCCAATAGGGATATTTTAGTGCAAACAAAATGAACATTTTTGAGAAAAAAATTTTTACCTCACATTTTGTGCCCAAAATTGACACTTTTTAACATAAGCCAAAATGGGGGTAGGGGTACACAAGATGGTATTTCTTAAAAACTGTTTAAGATATTCACTTAATTTAAACTTTCTTACAAAGACATGTGTTAGGATATACAGAGACAGGAATAAAAAGTATTTTCCTATTATTTGTTACAGACCTATGCCGTTATATGTCGGAGCTCGTCGAAATCTAAAAAAGCACATTTTTTTCTCAGTTTTTATTGAATATCTTTCTTATATGCACACCGACCCCCGATTTTTATATTTTCATTCTAAAACTCAGGTCTTGTATATATTGTAGACAAAATATCTCAAAAAGTTTACTATTCCTTTATCATGAAAAATTGATTGATCACAAATTTTAAAATGCAATTTATAGTAAACTGGGTGGGGGTAATGACAAGGGATGAAATAATTTTTCAGACGGTGATAAAAATACCACAACCCTTAATTTTTCGTCCTAAAGTACGAACTATTATATTAAAAAAGACGGAAAATCGATACCTGTTCTGCAAACCACACTACATACATATAAGTTGCCATACACAATTTTCAGCTGATTCAGAATTTAAAACCACACTGTGAGAGTGTATTACTAAAGATTAATAATGCGAAAAAGTTAAATCACCGACCCATCTTTTTTTTCCGTGAAGCTTAAACTAGCAATAGGTTAGTCTTGATAAAAAAAAACAGGAAACTAAAAAATTCTTATGATACTTAAAATCAGCAGTGGGCACCCTTAAGGGTCATTATTATTTACACAGATGGGAATATTCCACCTGTCTGATTTCGGCAGCAGCGTGTATGGAAATATTCCACCTGTCTGATTTCGGCAGCAGCGTGTATGGGAATATTCCACCTGTCTGATTTCGGCAGCAGCGTGTATGGGAATGTCTATTTTCGGCAGCAGCGTGTATGGGAATATTCAATTTGAGAGGATGAAGTGGTGGCTTGAAACAAAGCGCCGAATTACCTATTTCCCCAAAATTAGTTGTCCAGTGCTCCCTTGTTCCCTAAAAATAATTCCAATGTTCCCTTGTTCCCCAAAAATATTTGCAAATGTTCCCCGAAATTCATGCAGATGAATTATCAAACCGTTTGCCCTACAATAATTATAGTTGCATCTTAGACAAAACTGTCCAGAGGTGTGGCATACTCCCTTACTCCCGGGTGTATCTTGGAGAAAAAGAGAGTTGAAAATAGCAATAAAAATCAGACAGGGACGAAAGGGAGGAAACGCTACTCCCTTGTTGTCATCACGATTTATTTGAAATGTTAACATAGTTAACTTTGTGTGATTGTTTTTTTTTGTTTTTTTTGCTTTGTTTTTTTTTATCAAAACTAGATGTTAGAATTGTATTTCCTTCTGTAAATTCATGTCCCCTTGTTCCCTAAAAATATGCCAATGTTTCCTTGTTCCCTGACAATAACAGACAATGTTCCCTAGTCACCCAACCTCCACCCCCACCAATTTAAAAATGGGTTGCCATGTTCCCAGGCTAAAGCTCTCGGACCTTATTTGCCTATCGTGGGCCAATACCACAAAGAGGCCCTCCTACCCCAATCCTCAATTAATATGTATAGTTTCTTATACTTTCTCGAACTATTTGAGAAACCTGTGTTACATATACCTTTTTATCATGCAGATGTGCACTTTTCTGCCAAGTAAAGGGGTGACCTATTAAATGTTGCTTTATTAGCCAATGGCCAATATAGCAAATCAATGCGGAATCCCTCTGCGTTTATTGTACGTAACGTTATCTCACGTCATGCACGTAACGTTGCCTGACGTCAAAAAACAAACAAAAGACAACAACATGGCGGCGTTCTCGATAAGCGTAACATTCGGAGAAATAGGTAATACTAGTAATTAATACGGAAAATGTGGATAATCTACATGATAAATAGAATATTATGTCAGTGCCTTTTACTATCAAGTTTATTAGGCTCGGCACGAAAACGAAAAATGGCTCGGCAGTGCCTCACCATTCTTCGTTTTCTAAGCCTCGCCTAATAAACTTGATAGTAAAAGGCACTGACATAATATTCTCTATATCTATGGACCCAGGAAAAAAACATTGAACATAATCTTTCGCTGAAATGGTCTCAATAATGTTCTGTACTTGTACTGGCAGAATGTCAGTTGTTTCATACCGTTTACCGAGGAGCTTTTCTTTCAACGTTGGAAAAAGGAAGAAGTCGTTCGGGGCCAAATTTGGCGAGTATGGCGGATGTTCAAGTGTCTTAATGATTAGAGATCCAGCTGTTTCTCCAGCCATATATATGGTCAGGTTACCAAATTGTTTATTTTGGTTGGTCGTATTTTCCTCAAGGCCTGAATAGTCTCTGAAATGGAAAAAAGTGAAGCATTCGTAAAACTGTGTTACAATATATGACAGCAACTGATAAGGCCGACCATAAAATTTGTTGGTTTGCTGTTTCCCTACCTACCCACGAAAAAGGGTTTTACCCAAAGCTCTTTATAACTATTCTTTAACATTACATTTTTTGTTGCTGTCTTCAATATATTTTTCTTTAATTACTTATTAAAGATGTTTACTCAAATGATCGTCCTTGGCAAACAATAGTCACCTACATACCTACCTATTTATGAAATCCTGGGTCTGGAAACAGCAAACAAATATTGTTTAAAGGTGGCGTAATATTTCATATTGAAAAAGAAAATAATTTACCTTCGCATATCGGGACCGGGATTCGGGAGGCGGTCATGGTGGCCCTCGGGCATTGTGTGCGACAAAATAATGCCTTCCATGTAGAAATCACAACCATTCGTTTGCGCTGAGTTTTCCAAACCATGGATTGCTTTTTAGATTCGGAATCAAAAGTAGAGATCCAACTATCATCCACTGTTATTATTTTCCGTAAAAATCGAGTACCATTCTTCAGTTGGGCGTTCAGAAACTCGTTTGCAGCAAGAATTCTTCCGTTTTTCTGTTCTTGATTTTTTAAAACGCTTTTTAACCCACCGGGAAGAAACCTCTTTTTATGATACAGTGTATCTTGTGTACACTACCATATGACAGATTCAGCTTGTTTGCAATGTCCCGAAATCGTAATCTTCTGTCTTTCTCAAATAGTGACACTCTCCCGATTTGTTAAATTCTGCAACACTTGCCAAAGATTCCTCTCACAAGAGTATTGCCTACCAACATACATTCTTCAACGAATTCTCTGCATGGTCTTTATTACTCAATGTCAGCGTCTCATTTCTCGTTTTTCCTAACTGTACACAAAATGGAATTGCACAACGCTGCTCGATGTTCAATTTTCTGCAAATATGTGATGTTTCTGTTGAAAATGGCGTCACGCACAGATTTTGCACGAGTGCCATAAGTGATGTCGAAAATACAGAATGACATCATAGTTTGTTTTGCACGCGCCATTAGTGAAAACGTGCTAATTAACTGTGATAATTGACAGAACAATTTTAAAATTAGAGTATCAATATGTTTGATGATACTCCTGTTTGCCGGTAGTCGCTTATTACCAGGGTATGTTGTAAAATGTGAGTGTAATGGGTGAGAGAAATGAGTATACCTGAAATGATCAACTAAACGAGTATACCTGAGATGTTCAACTAAACGAGTATACCTGAGATGTTCAACTAAACGAGTATACCTGAAATGATCAACTAAACGAGTATACCTGAGATGTTCAACTAAACGACTATACCTATGATGATTACGTATACCTGAGATGTTCAATTTAACGAGTATACCTGAGATGTTCAACTTAACGAGAATACCTGAGATGCCCAACTAAATGAGTATACCTGAAATGTTCAACTAAACGACTATACATATGATGATCAACTAAACGAAAATACCTGAGATGATAACTGAGCATAACTAGGATGATAACCATGTGAGCAAAACGGGGATGATAACTAACTGGGCATACCTGTGATAATAACTAACTGAGCATAACTGGGATGATAACTAATTGAGCATAACGGGGATGATAACTAGCCGAGTATAATTGAGATTTTCAACTAAACGAGTCTACCTGAGATGTTCAACTAAACAAGTATACTTGAGATGTTCAACTAAACAAGTATACATGAGATGTTCAACTAAACAAGTATACCTGGGATGTTAAACTAAACGAGTATACCCGAGATGTTCAACTAAATGGGTATATCTGAAACAAGTATAACTGAGATGATCAACTAAATCAGGTATACCCGAGATGTTCAGCCAAACGAGTACACCTGAGATGATCAACTAAGCGAGTATACCTGAGATGTTCAATTAAACGAGTATAACTGAGCTGATCAACTAAATCAGGTATACCCGAGATGTTCAACCAAACGAGTACACCTGACATGATCAACTAAGCGAGTGTACCTGAGATGTTCAATTAAACGAGTATAACTGAGATGATCAACTAAATCAGGTATACCCGAGATGTTCAACCAAACGAGTACACCTGAGATATTCAACTAAACGAGTATACCTGAGATAATCAACTAAACGAGTATACCTGAGATAATCAACTAAACGAGTATACCAGAGATGATCAACTAAACAAGTATACCTGAGATGATCAACTAAACAAGTATACCTGAGATAATCAACTAAACGAGTATACCTGAGATAATCAACTAAACGAGTATACCTGAGATGATCAACTAAACGAGTATACTTCAGATGATCAACTAAACGAAACATTGAAACATCACGTCTGTCACCTTGAACCAAAAAATATGCTTCAAACGGGTTATTAAATGCTTATTTTATAAATTGGTATGAAATATGGTCATTATTTATTATTACTTTTTCATACCTTTCATTAATTTAGTCTATAAAACATATATTTATTCATTTTTGATAAGTTGACATCGAAACACGCATTTCCTCTTCTGCTCAAACTAGACAGGGACAATGTCAACTGTTTTACTATAGGGTGTTTTCAAAAGTAAGCACCCGCTTATATGTTTTAAGCAAATTGTAGCAATAACAGACAATGACACCAATTGTAAGCTGTATCTGACAATGTTGTGTTTGCAACAAGTTTCAACCAGAATAGTTGAAACACTGCATATCTCTGGTTTTCACTAAATGGGCACAACGTAATAGGGAAACATGTGTGCACTGGACTCATTTAATTAACAGTATCAATAAAGGATAAGGAGGCAGGGAACTAATTTGTCCTTGTCATGTGCCTTAATGTGTGCAAATATATACTGCAAATATATACTATATTCAATTAAACGAGTATATCTGAGATGTTCAGCTAAACGAGTATACCTAAAATGATCAACTAAACGAGTATACCTGAGACGTTTAATTAAACGAGTATAACTGAAACGAGTATACCGGAGATGGATCAACTAAAGGAGTATACCTGAGATGATCAACTAAAGGAGTATACCTGAGATGATCAACTAAACGAGTATACCTGAGATGTTCAACTAAACGAGTATATACCTGAGATGTTCAACTAAACGACTATACCTATGATGATCAACTAAACGAATAGACCTGAGATGATAACGAGTATACCAGAGATGTTAAACTTAACGAAAATACCTGAGATGTTCAACTAAACGAGTATACCTGAGATGATCAACTAAACGAGTATACATGAGATGATCAACTAAAGGAGTATACCTGAGATGATCAACTAAAGGAGTATACCTGAGATGATCAACTAAACGAGTATACCTGAGATGTTCAACTAAACGACTATACCTATGATGATCAACTAAACGAGTATACCTGAAATGATCAACTAAACGAGTATACCTAAGATGTTCAACTAAACGAGTATACCTGAGATGCTCAACTAAACAACTATACCTATGATGATCAACTAAACGAGTATACCTGAAACGAGTATACCTGAGATGGATCAACTAAACGAGTATACCTGAGATGATCAACTAAACGAGTATACCTGAGATGATCAACTAAATGAGTATAAATGAGATGATCAACTAAAGGAGTATACTTGAGATGTTCAACTAAACGAGTATACCTGAAATGATCAACTAAACGAGTATACCTGAGATGTTCAACTAAACGACTATACCTATGATGATCAACGAAACGAGTATACCTGAGATGATAACGAGTATACCTGAGATGTTCAACTAAACGAATATACCGGAGATGATCAACTAAACGAGTATACCTGAGATGATCAACTAACCGAGCATACATGAGATGATCAACTAACCGAGTATACCTGAGATGATCAACTAACCGAGCATACCTGAGATGATCAACTAACCTTGCATACCTGAGATTATCAACTAACCGAGCATACCTGAGATTATCAACTAACCGAGCATACCTGAGATGATGAGCCTTACGGAGATGATCACTAAGCTCGGTAGTTTACAACATCACCAGTCAAAATACCAATGCCGAATTTTGGGATTTATGCATTTGGAAGGGATAAATGGAACCAACCACATGCACGCATGCATTGAAAAGAGCACTGTTTAGACCTTCGACATCTTTAATGCCAAATGCATTTGAAACAAGGTGTCATCAAACCTTTCAGAAATTAAAAGTTGATAAAATTACAAAACTCTGCTGTTAAAAGTTAAAAACAACATTTTTAGAAATTCGACGCCTTTAATGTTAGAACGCATTTCGTTCGGACCAGGTGTCATCAAAACCTAAAATATAAACAATCTTCAGTTATAACATTATTACTGAACTAATACAAAACACTGCTGTTAAAAAGAAAAAACAGCCTTTTTCGAGATTCGACATCTTCACACAATAAAAATCAACTTAAAATATCTTCATAGATCTATGCATGTATACGCACTCACCACGTACGCACAGGCACACACGTATACACGCACGCACAGGCACACACGTATACACGCACGCACACGTATTACCGGATTCAACATGCTTCACATCTATGCTTAATATCTATGTGTCATCAAATGTCACACGTCATCAAATGTCACACGCATGCACGCACACACTATTGCTTTTGTCAAACTGGTCAAAGATCCTACTGAAGCAAACCTTTGTCAAGTTTGGTTAAACCAGGACCTGTTTACTAAAGCCATTGTTTTGACAAATCGACATTATGCAATTTTTCAATAATCAAGGGCAGTAACTCTGGAATACACACACGCACACTCGCACGCACACACACTATTGCTTTTGTCAAACTGGTCAAAGATCCTACTGAAGCAAACCTCGTCAAGTTTGGTGAAAACTGGGACCTGTTTACTAAAGCCATTGTGTTGACAAATCGACATTATGCAACTTTTCAATAATCAAGGCAATAATTCTGGAACACGCGCGTCAAATGTGCTCGTTGTCGAGCTATTCGACAACTAGTCCGAGATCTTATGGAAACAAACCTACATGTCAAATTTTACTAAAATGAATAATCGATTACTAGTTTATCTGTCCACAAGAAAATGCTAATGGATGGCGGACTGGATCATGGTACAAGATCATCTGACTGAAAAAGAGGGTATTCATTTTAGATATTGTACATCTTCTAGTTTGCTGCGTTGTTGTAGTACTCCTTTGATCTGGGGCTATTTATAATTATGATGGAAAACGAAAGAATAAAATCAGTCTGTGTCTATTTATAATTATGATGAAAAAAGGAAAGAATAAAAATCAATCTAGGTCTATTTATAATTATGATGGAAAAGGAAAGAATAAAATCAATCTAGGTATATTTATAATTATGATGGTAAAGGAAAGAATAATTGAATTGGGGTTTTAAGGCGCACCAACACATGAAAAGGTTATATGGCTCCTAGCAGGCATGAACATGCCAGGCTCATCTTACATGTACATCGAGATAAAATATGGAAAATGGGCCTAGAACCTTCTCACCCTGAACTGCAGAGTTGCTGCAAATTCGTAGAAACTCCATTTACGCTGGAGCCACGTTATTGTTTTTCTGCCACTGCTCTTTTGATGCGAGCGAGATGGCACCTGAAACAATGCAGGGATCATTATGAAGACCTTTAATGAACATGAACAAAAAATGATAAAATGAACATGAATTTGGGGGGATTCTACCCCTCTGCCTACCCATCCAAAGGGATCTGCAGTGGCTGTATTCTTTGCCCCATGATCAAACGGGGCCCCCGGCAACCACACAGGGAAAAAGGAAAGAATAAAATCAATGTGTCTATATTTATGATTATGACTGAAAAGGAAAGAATAAAATCAATCTAGGTATATTTATAATTATGATGGAAAACGAAAGAATAAAATCAATATGTGTCCATTCATAATTATGATTGAAAAGGAAAGAATAAAATCAATCGGTGTCTATTTATAATTATGATGAAAAAGGAAAGAATAAAAATCAATCTAGGTCTATTTATAATTATGATGGAAAAGGAAAGAATAAAATCAATCTAGGTATATTTATAATTATGATGGTAAAGGAAAGAATAAAATCAGTATGTGTCTATTTATAATTATGATGGAAAAGGAAAGAATAAAATCCAAGAAAATCAATTTAGGTCTATTTATAATTATGATGGAAAACGAAAGAATAAAATCAGTCCGTGTCTATTTATAATTATAATGGAAAAGGAAAGAATAAAAACAATCTAGGTCTATTTATAATTATGATGGTAAAGGAAAGAATAAAATCAGTATGTGTCTATTTATAATTATGATGGAAAAGGGAAGAATAAAATCAATCTAGGTCTATTTATAATTATGATGGAAAAGGAAAGAATAAAATCAATCTAGGTTTGTTTATAATTATGATGGAAAAGGAGAGAATAAAATCTATCTAGGTATATTTATAATTAAGATGGAAAAGGAAAAATTAAAATCAATATGTGTCTATTTATAATTATGATGGGAAAGGAAAGAATAAAATCAATATGTGTCTATTTATAATTATGGAAAATGAAAGAATAAAATCAATGTGTCCATTCATAATTATGATTGAAAAGGAAAGAATAAAATCAATCGGTGTCTATTTATAATTATGATGAAAAAGGAAAGAATAAAAATCAATCTAGGTCTATTTATAATTATGATGGTGAAGGAAAGAATACAATCAATCTAGGTATATATATAATTATGATGGTAAAGGAAAGAATAAAATCAGTATGTGTCTATTTATAATTATGATGGAAAAGGAAAGAATAAAATCCAAGAAAATCAATTTAGGTCTATTTATAATTATGATGGAAAAGGAAAGAATAAAATCAATCCGTGTCTATTTATAGTTATAATGGAAAAGGAAAGAATAAAATCAATCTAGGTCTGTTAATAATTATGATGGTAAAGGAAAGAATAAAATCAGTATGTGTCTATTTATAATTATGATGGAAAAGGGAAGAATAAAATCAGTATGTGTCTATTTATAATTATGATGGAAAAGGAAAGAATAAAATCAATCTAGGTCTGTTTATAATTATGATGGAAAAGGAGAGAATAAAATCAATCTAGGTATATTTATAATTAAGATGGAAAAGGAAAAAATAAAAATCAATATGTGTCTATTTATAATTATGATGGGAAAGGAAAGAATAAAATCAATATGTGTCTATTTATAATTATGGGAAAGGAAAGAATAAAATCAATCTTGGTCTATTTATAATTATGATGAAAAAGGAAAGAATAAAATCAATCTAGGTTTATAATTATGATGGGAAAGGAAAGAATAAAATCAATCTAGATCTATTTATAAGTATGATGGGAAAGGAAAGAATAAAATCAATCTAGGTCTATTTATGATTAAAATGGAAAAGGAAAAGGAAAAAATAAAATCAATATGTGTCTATTTATAATTATGGGAAAGGAAAGAATAAAATCAATCTAGGTCTATTTATAATTATGATGAAAAAGGAAAGAATAAAATCAATCTAGGTATATTTATAATTATGATGGTAAAGGAAAGAATAAAATCAGTATGTGTCTATTTATAATTATGATGGAAAAGGAAAGAATAAAATCCAAGAAAATCAATTTAGGTCTATTTATAATTATGATGGAAAACGAAAGAATAAAATCAATCCGTGTCTATTTATAATTATAATGGAAAAGGAAAGAATAAAAACAATCTAGGTCTATTTATAATTATGATGGTAAAGGAAAAAATAAAATCAGTATGTGTCTATTTATAATTATGATGGAAAAGGGAAGAATAAAATCAATCTAGGTCTATTTATAATTATGATGGAAAAGGAAAGAATAAAATCAATCTAGGTATATATATAATTATGATGGTAAAGGAAAGAATAAAATCTGTATGTGTCTATTTATAATTATGATGGAAAAGGAAAGAATAAAATCCAAGAAAATCAATTTAGGTCTATTTATAATTATGATGGAAAAGGAAAGAATAAAATCAATCCGTGTCTATTTATAGTTATAATGGAAAAGGAAAGAATAAAATCAATCTAGGTCTGTTAATAATTATGATGGTAAAGGAAAGAATAAAATCAGTATGTGTC
>JAWPHD010000706.1:0-410943 GCA_037043455.1 Cyrtodaria siliqua
CGCTCATCGCGGGGATAATACATTTTTTCCACCGCGACACAATCACCGCGATCCGCGGTCATCCGCGGTCATCCGTTTCGATTCGCACACCGCGTGACCCGGTGTGAAATCGCGGGCCATCGCGGGGATTTACCTTTGCTATCAATGTACTGTACATGTACATGTAGTATAATTTTATACACATACATGTAAAAAAGTTTTACTTTCTGTACGTGTTCAGTACAAGTATCACGAAATACATCGGCGTTGTTTCTATTAAAAATTCCCTGAATACACGTACGTTTAATGTGTTTTGTGTATCGTCAGTACACCGTTCTCCTAGATCACTGGGCGCTTGCATAATTGTCTATAAATAGCAACGTGTGTCAGTCGTGTGAAGTGTATTGAAATTGTGAAAGGTTTGTTTTCAAATTGCGGGATGCTTTGTTTTACATACATGTACATGTAAACATGAATACATGTATGTAAAAGGACATAATGAGTACATGCATAAAATCAAAACCACTGGTTGCTGTATGAGTGTATTTTAAAAGTTTGTTAAAAACAAACATATTTTAATATAAGTTTTATGAAAACTGTCTCAGAGTTCTGTAATGTACATGTAATTATAGTCTCTATCTGGGACGTTTATTCAGGAAAACTTAAACTACAAGTATCATAAATATATTTTTAGTTCCCAACTACAGCAACCAGTGACCAAAACGGATAAATTATTGTTCTCAAACTTTTAGCTACATGTACATGTAGTAGCATGGTGTTCTATGGTATCACGTTACTTAAATGGTTTGAAGAAAACAATGAAGGTTTACATAATATGGAAAGAGTAAAGGAAAAACGAACCCTTGAACAGTGATACAGCTACTAAATTGTTACGATATAAAAATCAACTTTTACATACATGTAAATATGTCGGAATTAGATGCGAAAAGAAGGATCCTGTCATTAAACTGTATAGTTCTATGCTGCACGTACATTGTATCACGGTATGCACATGTACATGTATATGTGTATCATGTATTTCGTATATTTGTTTTTGTTGTTTTCGCAAGGGTACAATAGCAGTTTGTCAGAAACATGTAGATCTATATATGTTGTGTATAATTTTAGAATAGTATAAATTGTTCGATTTGTATTAGTAGACATTAAGTATGCGTGTAACGATTATATGTTACCGAAACACCATTGTTTTAAGGTTATTGGCTTGATTAACGGTATTAAAGAAATCTGTTCATCTTTAAGCAGAAAATGTCAATTTTATAAAATCACTTTTTTAACAAATGTCATAATTCAACACATTTTAAATTGCAAGTGGAATTCAAGTGTCAGCGTGTCAGATGCCATGTAACGGATGATATACCCATCCGAATAAACGTGCCATGTGTCAACATTGCATACACAAAAAAGGGTTCATGATTTGACACCTCCATCTGACATGTCCAATAATATCGATATAAATAGTGAAGATCCTTAACTTTAAGATTTATATTGTAATAATGTTCATACCTATTCGAATGGTGTTTACATGTATATAATTGAGCGTGATAAAAATTATATGTGATTGATAAAGTTACTTGTGATTGATAATGTAAAGTTACTTGTGATTGATATAAAGTTTGATTGATAAAGTTACTTGTGATTGATAAAGTTACTTGTGATTGATAACGTAAAGTTACTTGTGACTAGAAAAAGTTACTTGTGGTTGATCAAGTTGTGATTTTTATTTAATTTATCTTCGCGCATATGAACTTTTTACTGTCGTGTTTGATTTAGAATTTCGTAGATACACATAAATCTAATGAGGAGAGTAAGGCACAAAACAAAGTTGGACATTGTAAGGCTCCATAGATCTGGTGCTAAAGTATGTGGGATTGTTAAAGCATTGGAAGATATGGGTGTAACAGCCAGTAAACACACGGTTTCATACTGGATCAAGCAGTACCTAAATGGACTTTTTAAACCGGGTGATCTTGAAATTCCATCTACGCATAGTAAGATAGTATCTGCTAGGGATTTAAAAGTTGTCAAAAAATCGCTAAGTGTCGACTCTAATCAATCTAGTGTTGATATTCATAGAGAGCTGAAAAGTGACGGTGCTTGTTTTTCGCGGACAACTACAAGACGAATCATCAAAAAGGTTGGTTTCACCAGCGCAACACCACAGTACGCTCAAATGGTTAGTAACAGAAACAAGCCGCTACGTGTTAATTTCTGCAAAACTTTAATAATTGATAATGACAATATGAACGACATAATTTTCACAGACGAAACCTCGGTCCAGCTACATAACAATAAAAAGCCATGCTATAGAGAAATAGGTCAGATTAACCCGACCATTCCCAAACCGAAACATGCATTGAAGGTGCACGTATGGGGTGGGATCAGTCGCCGAGGTCAGACACCAATTCTGATTTTTGAAGGGATCATGGAAAAAACGTTTTTCACTAACAATATCCTCAGAGATACTCTTCTGCCACACGTTCAAGAAGTTTTCCCCGACGGACATCGACTCCAGCAGGATAACGATCCCAAACACAGGTCGATTATGGCGAGGGAGTTTATGACTGCAAACGGGATTAACCATTGGAAGATATGGCCGTCTGGTAAATTACACTTATAGACTAGTGCATGTAGGATACAATACTAAACTATAGGAACATTTCATTTAAATTAATTTATTTAAAACACAATAACAAAGCACATCACTACATATAATATACAAGTACATATTTACACACACATCGTCTGTTGCACGAATTCACCAGAGTCACACGTGCGTGCACACGCACGCACACAATCTTCGCATATATATATACATGTACATAAAAACGCACATTTTACAGAACAGAAACAATCATTTAAACACACACACATACAGTATTTACATGTACTCACCTAACAATAACAAATGCTACATTGCTTTTAATCAATATTTTAAAATACTAAAGAACAATACAAAACATTTAAGCATGCTACATGTACACATATACCGTTGCACACACGGACAAGTGCACAGTACCATACACATACAGTATTTACACAGTTCATGAACTGAACTCACGCATGAAACACGACCACTATATGTTCATAAATACATGCCACGAACAGGAGAGTATTTTGTCTTGCTTCATGTACATGTCCACCTATTTACAAATTCATGTAACTCAGCAGCCCAGAAAATGTGCTGGGTGATAAACAGTCGTCCACGGGCTGTGGCATGGTCTGCTCCATGGGCTGCTGCACTTGTAAAGGCACTTTCTTGTCCTTTCGTCTCAGTAACTCGTTTACTTTTGGCACTACCACGTCTTTCCAAGCCTCCGGGCATTTGAATTGAGGACAGTAATATGTCACGTACTTTTGGATAACCTGCTTTCGTACCGGGCATAACTCCACTTTCTTCAGCTGTCCGCCACCATACCAATTGAAATTACTTCTCAGCTGGCCTGGCCCGAATAGCTCCGGAAATAGCTTCTTTGTCAGCTTTGCGGCGAAATTCCCGGCATTTCCGGACTCTCTGTATATCATCTGTAGGGATTCATCAGTCATGACGTACTGCTGAGGGATCTGCAGATCCGATACGGAGGTCGCTGGTACGGACATCTCCGGGAGTGGTCGTTGCGGCATTGCGGATTGCATGAAAGCCTTTACCTCGACAGTTAGCGAATCGAGTCTTTGAGAATTCTGCTGTAGAGTCGCCAACACCTGACTCAATAATCGGTTGTTCATCTCCATGCATTTGTATAGTTTGTCGTTTGATCGCGCCTGACTCTCCATGACGGTATCGTACGTCTGAGCTTGTTCAGTACGCGGACGAGCCGATCGTACTCTAAACTCTGGCGGCCTGATGGGTGTTACAGTGGCTGCTTGTTGTATTGTCTCAGGGATGTGCTCATCTGGCTGTAATGTCTCAGGGATCTGCTCATCTGGCTGTAATGTCTCGGGGATCTGCTCATCTGGCTGACTGTCTTCGTTTCCTGTCTCAGGATTGTTGTCTGGTAGATCTTGGTCTTCCGGCATTTCCTGCTGTATATCCGCCTCTAGTGGTAGCTGGTCTTCAGGCAGGGTGATGGCAGTTACCAGCTCAATCACTGTCGCCATGGGTTTACCGTTCTTGGTCTGAAAGTATAAATAGTATTATTACGCTCGAATACCGTTCTATGCCGATATATTATAACTGTTAAATTATCATCCTACTTATTATAAAACGTAAGCATTTTTGCTTGCATTATCTAATGCTAGTTTGGTAATAATAACGATTTTTTTGTTTTTCTTTTCAGAGAGTCCGGACCTCAATCCCATAGAAATGGTATGGAACCAACTTAAACGGTACGTGGCAAAGAAGGAACCTATGACGAAAGATGCGTTAGTGCAGTGTATTAAAGAGTTCTGGAACACACAGATGACAGTGGAGCAATGTAACTGCTACATAGATCACGTGTTTAAGGTTGCCCCTGTTTGTGTTCTCATGGAGGGTGAAGCTACTGGAAACGTCCCAAATAAACTGTTTACAGACCGGTCAAGAGGCAAAAGCTTCAAATACTACAATGATCTACTATTGACAGACGCAATGAAAGTTAAAATCGATACATTGAATGTGTAATATTGACATTTACAGCGCAGTTTTACCTTAGCTACTGCGTTCTTCTTTCGTCTAGGTTTTGGTGTTGGGTCAGTTGTTGGTGGTTGTGGACCTGCAGAATTCCGACGTTGCCTCATTTCGGTCTCGGTTCCAGACGCCAGAACAACCGCAGTGTCAACTTCGTTTGCCCTTCCCCACTGAACATCATATACGCTACCAACCAGGATCTGCAAAAAAAAATCAATGTACATGTCATATTTTGATTCATATAAATGTTGAAGAAGTAATTGTGTTTGCACAATCAAGCGATGTACTTAGAAAGTGGTATCACATTTATATACGTATTTTCAAATGTAATACATGAACTGGTTGTGATTTGTCATGAAAATATGTTTTTTTAGTTAAGTTCATGTTTTTTTGTCCAAATTGTATGTGTTGGTGCGCCTTGCCCTGGTTTTAAAATAGTATATGTGTTTGAAATGGGTGTTCATTCCATATGTGCAGAAAAACTGACTGGGCGCCGATAGTTATCAAAAAAGTATTAACTTTTATAGCTAACACAATACACACTGAAAGTTTGGTTTTGTTTGTTACATTTACATACAAGCTTCTTAGGTACACAGGGGCCATAATTTACTGTTAATTTAAGAGGTACTTCGCTTCTTATGATGCTGAATACATGTGTGAAGTATGTAATTTGGTTTAAGCAGGGGAGGCAGTGGATCTTTAATGCAAAAGACATACTATTTAGTGTTACGTTGCAAAGAATTATCTAGTAGGACGAGAAACCCATCCACGGAACAGCCTAAAATGAGACATTATTTTAGAACTGCATTTCAAGAAAGACTAAATAAAAGGTAAGACTAAGTCGTCGGGCGAAATGTACATTGTAGCATTGTCACTGGTACACTTAGTCCAAAATCACAATTATGTAATTATGAATATCGAACAAGCAGAAATATTATAAATATAAAGCTTAATACAAATGAAATATAAATTTTAAAATCTTAAATATTTTCATGTGTATACGGATATATATTAAATATATACATGCCTTTCGGGATATTTGTTTTCTAAATACATTTAAAGAAACGTGATTATTCAACAATGGTTTTCATTTATATGTTGATGTCACCCAGTGTATTAGGCAGAAATTCAAGAACTGGGTGTGCAAATATGCAAACATGGTGTGCAAAATAAGTTGCTAACATGCAACACGCGCCAATTCGCGATAAGTGGGTGTCTCTGGGGTAATTTATTTTTACCGATAAAGGTGAAAAATATACATTTTAGGTCATATTTCTTCTATGAATGTATACAAAATATAACGATATTGGGAAAGTAAGGGTTTGGAAGTGTTGTTGAGCAAAAAAAAAAAAAAAATTATTATTATTTTTATTTTTATTTTTTTTACCCCACCCACTTCCTCAAATATTGGCCGCGATTTTTCAAAAACGGCTGCAAGGTTGGCTGGCTTATACACTGATGTCACCAATCATTCTTCCAGATCGCTTCTCAGTCCTTTTAACTTGGAATCGAATTGAATTGAATAGGCAGCTAAGCGGGGATGAAAAAAGTCGTATTTCTTGAAATCAGTTTAAAATAATTTTATAATAATAATATGTTTTGCTATGAAAGAGAAAACGTAGACCTTTATTGCCTTTAATTTAAACTGCTTGATTTATAAAAGTGTATTACTTATTAGTAATGTCTACATCATATTTGAACAGCCCTCCTAAACATCTACATGTGCGAAATTACATCGTACCCACTTTGAACTCAAGTACATGTACATGTAAGTATTGCCCATAACCGCTTCTACACATGTACATGTATCCTAGAATCTGTTCAACAGAATTAAATTTGCTAAAAATCTGTTAATTTGCTTGCTAGACGTATTATTTATCAGTAATGGGTATGTACATTTAGATAACTGAAGCAGCTTTAAATAAACAAGAAAGAAAATAATACATGTAATAATAAATTAATATTAATAATACGATGAGGATGAGGATATTGATGGCGAATAATATAAACAAGTCAAACTGTGTAAAGTAAGAGGTACAAAGACAAGTACATGAACACTACTGATGCTCTGAGTTAAAAAAGATGTATTACCTCGTTCTCCGTTCTTATAAATCCGGAAGTACGAATTTGTTTCTTCTTGTCACACTCGAATTGTACAAGATAGTGCGAGTCTTGTTTTGTAAGTTGACGCAACGCCATCACAAAGTTTTTTCAAAACACTAATAAACACTTAATATTTAAACACAAATTCACAGACACACAAGTCACACTTTTAGAAGATTAAAACTCCGAGGCACAATTAATGAACACGCACTTTTAAGCAAGAATGTACAATATTGTATGGAGCAAGTTAATAAAGAACGTCTTAAATACTTAAATTTAGAGGTACAATTATAAATTTGATTTCTATTGGTTTTACAATGAACCAATCGCGAAAAGGAATGGTTTTAGTAATTAGCACTTTTCATCTGATATTTTCTTGACTCCGTTATTAATTCTTGAAAGAAGGGTTTACAATTCTTTTTTGTTGAACCGACAAAATTCTCAAGCGCAATTTAGGTAATTGAGTAGAATAGCGCGCGATCTATTATTGGATTAAGTCTTTAATTAGATACATTTACCATTGTTATTTTGGATAATTATTGGACAATAATGATTCTTGAAACACCTGTTACAATTCTTTGTTGTTGGACCGATCAAATTCTCGAGCAAAATATGAGCTAATTAAGAAAAGAACGTGCGAACGTAACTTCTTTAATTAGAAAACGGTTTGTATCGCTATTTTGGACAATCATTACACAATAATGATAATGATTCTCGAAAAACCTTTCACAATGTTATTATTCGACAACCAATTATAGTACATGTATAGGCGATAATTGAGTAATGGGTTGTTTTTGTTTTCTGTCCCGACTGATTAGTTAATTAATTAAAATATAGATTACTATGTACATGTAATTTAGGTAATTTCGGCAACTTGAAAGGAACACTTGACCGTTTTTGTTAATAATTCTTGATTTACTTGTACGAAGGCAATGTAGATTTTTATGCATGTCCGCATTTTCAAACATATATAATGTACACAATACAATTCATTCTAGATCTATATTTACTATATAAAATCTCAACGTATACGATTTTAAATTATTTATGTAGTTTCTTAATATTTAATTACAATTTTATTAATACATCGATGGGTTCTTTAGTCAGAAATAATCCGAAAAAATGAAAGGAATTCCGGGTCAAAAACCCGTTATAAGTGCCGCCTTGTTAATAGGTACACACATCACAAAGGATTGTGGGTAGCCAATTTATGTCCGGTGAAGAGAAATGCGACTTTTGGACAACAAAAACAAAAAACATGTGTTATTAAATGCATTAAAAGTTTGAAATACGTATTGCTTCCGAAATTTATTCATTGTATTTTCAGTTTTATTACATTTTCTATTAATCCCTGCTCTAATTTCCCCCGCGTTCCCCCGCGATCCTTTCACAGACAATCGCGGCGAATCGCGGTGATTGCTTTCTTTCGAGGCTGGATTTTGCAATCGCGGCGATTTTGACGATCGCGGGAATCGCGGGGAATCCCCGCGATATATCGGGTGACAATCCGCGGTACGATCGCGGCGATTTGCGACTTCGACTGAAATACGGTCGCGGGGATACTGCGAAAAAGTCGTAATCCGCGTGGCAGCAACTGTAGTACCGTAAATAAAACAGGAGTTTAACTTCTTAGAATGCGTATGCAATTTTAGGAAAAATAGTCGTGATTTTTGTCTCGCCTTTTCTAAGAAAACAAAAGATGTAGGTGTTGCTTTTCCGGCGGTGGCATCAACATTTAAGTTTTGCGTTTAGGTTATTTTCTCACAAACTTTATACACTAGACCTTTCAAGCTTTGCTTATAGTTGTATCTTGGGTGGTACATCGCAAAGTGACAAAGCAAATGTGGAAGTGACCTTGACCCTCCAAGCAAAGGGAAGATAACTTAATAATTTTTAGATTAAATGGTTCGAAAACAAGCTAAATTGGGTCAGTAACACAAGAGTTATGGCCCTTGTTAGCTCTACTGATCAGAGATCAGCAGAGCTTATGCTGTGGTGTGATGTCCGTCTGTCCGTCCATAAACTTCTTTGTAGCGACTGCTCCTCTGAAACTACTTAATGGCTTTTCATGAAACTTTACAGAAATGTTGCCCATGAAGTCTAGTTGATCCTAGCAAAAATTCATGTTGATGTGAAATCCAAGATGGCCACCAAATCTAAAAAAAGATTAAAAAAAAAGTTTGTAGCAACTACTTCTTGAAAACTCTAAGTGATATTGATATGGGACTTTTTCTAAAAAGATCAGCATGACATGATGTTGGTCCTTGTTGATAATCGTTTTGATTCGACGTTAAACATGGCTGCCAGCGGCCATCTTTGTTTACATAGAGTTATATAGTAAATACTTGTAGCGACTACTTCTCTGAAACTACCTGAAGGATTTTCATGAAACTTAACAGAAATGTTGCTTTTGATGTGTAGTTGATCCTAACAAAATTTCATGCCGACCGGAAATACAAGATGGCCGCCATGGCTAAAAACTTGTAGCGACTACTTCTCTGAAACTGCTCAACGGATTTCCATGAAACTTCACAGGAATGTTGCTCTTGACGTCTAAATGATCCTAGCAACATTTCAGGTTGGTCGAAAATTCAAGATGGCCAACACAGCTAAAAATAGATTTTCAAAAACAAGATTGTAGCGAGTACTTTTTGAAAACTATAAGTGATATTGATATGGGACTTTTCCTAAAATGATCAGTATAGAATTATCTTGATCCTTGTTGAAAATTATTTTGATGCGATGTTAAACATGGCTGCCAGTGGCCATCTTTGTTTACATAGAGTTATATAATGAAAACTTACAGCGACTACTCCTCTGAAACTACTGGCCGGATTTTCATGAAACTTCACAGGAATGTTGCTCTTGATATCTTATCGAACCTAGCAAAATTTCATGACTGCCGGAAATTCAAGATAGCCGCCACGGCTAAAAATAATTTTTCAAAAAACAAGTTTGTAGCGACTACTTCTTGAAAACTATAAGCGATATTGATATGCGTCTTTTCCTAAAATCATCAGTATGATATGATGTTGGTCCTTGTCGAAAATTATTTTGATTCGACGTTAAACATGGCTGCCATCTTTGTTTACATAGAGTTATATAATGAAAACTTGTAGAGTCTACTCCTCTGAAACTACTTGACGGATTTTCATGAAACTTCACAGGAATGCTGATCTAGATTTTAGCTCGACTGATCAGAGATCAGCAGAGCTTATGCCGTGGTGCGTCGTCCGTCTGTCCGTAAACTTTTTTTTGTAGCGACTACTCCTCAGAAACTACTGAATGGATTTTCATGAAACTTTACAGAAATGTTGCCAATGAAGTCTAGTTGATCCTAGCAAAAATTCATGTTGATGTGAAATCCAAGATGGTCGCCAAATCTAAAAATAGGTTTTTAAAAAACAAGTTTGTAGAGACTACTTCTTGAAAACTATAAGTGATATTGATATGGGACTTTTTCTAAAATGATCAGCATGGCATGATGTTGGTCCTTGTCGAAAATCGTTTTGATTCGACGTTAAACATGGCTGCCAGCGGCCATCTTTGTTTACATAGAGTTATATAATGAAAACTTGTAGCGACTACTCCTCTGAAACTACTTGACGATTTTCATGAAACTTCACAGGAATGTTGCTCTTGATGTCTAATTGATCCTAGCAAAATTTCAGGTCGGCCGGAAATTCAAGATGGCCGCTTCGGCTAAAAATAATTTTTCAAAATACAAGATTTTAGCGACTACTTCTTGAAAACTATAAGTGATATTGATATGGGACTTTTTCTAAAATGATCAGCATGACATGATGGTTATCAGAGTCAAACATTATTTTGATTTGACGTTAAACATGGCTGCCAGTGGCCATCTTTGTTTACATAGAGTTATATAATGAAAACTTGTAGCGTCTACTCCTCTGAAACTACTTGACAGGATTTTCATGAAACTTCACAGGAATGTTGCTCTTGATGTCTAATTGATCCTAGCAAAATTTCAGGTCGGCCGGAAATTCATGATGGCTGCCATGGCTAAAAATAGATTTTCAAAATACAAGTTTGTAGCGACTACTTCTTGAAAACTATTTATAGTGATATTGATATGGGACTTTTTCTAAAATGATCAGCATGACATGATGTTTGTCCTTGTCAAAAATCATTTTGATTCGATGTTAAATATGGCTGTCAGCGGCCATCTTTGTTTACATAGAGTTATATAATGAAAACTTGTAGCGACTATTCCTCTGAAACTACTTGACGGATTTTCATGAAACTTCACAGGAATGTTGCTCTTGATATTGATCCTAACAACATTTCAGATCGGCCGGCAATTCAAGATGGCCGCCACGGCTTAAAATACATTTTCAAAAAACAAGTTTGTAGCGTCTACTTCCTGAAATCAAAATCAATCAGTAGAGCTTCAAGGTCATTGACCTCTTGTTTGTTTTTGTTTTAATTTAACTTTTTTAATGACTTTTTTTTTAAACTTATTTTTTGTGTGTTAACGATGTTGGCTGGGCAAGATTTGATATCTTCAAGTCTAAACATTTTATTTTTAGCTCTACTGATCAGAGATCAGCAGAGCTTATGCCGTGGTGCGGTGTCCGTCGTCCGTCCGTAAACTTTTTTTGTAGCGACTACTCCTCTGAAACTACTGGATAGATTTTTATGAAACTTTACAGAAATGTTGCCCATGAAGTCTAGTTGATCCTAGCAAAAATTCATGTTGATGTGAAATCCAAGATGGCCGCCAAATCTAAAAATAGGTTTTTAAAAAACAAGATTGTAGCGACTACTTCTTGAAAACTATAAGTGATATTGATATGGGAATTTTTCTAAAATGATCAGCAGGACATGATGTTGGTCCTTGTTGAAAATCGTTTTGATTCGACGTTAAACATGGTTGCCAGCGACCATCTTTGTTTGCATAGAGTTACATAATGAAAACTTGTAGCGACTACTCCTCTGAAACTACTTGACGGATTTTCATTAAACTTCACAGGAATGTTGCTCTTGATGTCTAATTGATCCTAGCAAAATTTCAGGTCGGCCGGAAATTCAAGATGGCCGCCACGGCTAAAAATATATTTTCAAAATACAAGTTTGTAGCAACTACTTCTTGAAAAAGGTCATATCTCCTTTATTTTCCATGGCATTTTGATAATTCTTTCAGCTTTTTTCAAGTTGTTCAGAGCCCTTTACAATAAGCCTTGTTTGAAAAGAGTGCATCAAACTAAACAGCAATGTGCTCTTTTACCATCAATGACAGACTCGACATTCTGTTACATTATCACATAATGTTGCCTCGTGTCCAGTCTACTGTCAAAACAGTTTTACCTTCTTGGGTTGGAATTCCCTGTCTTAGCTGATAACCTGATACCCTTGAAATATTCTTTGTCGAGAAGTTGCGTTGTTTTCCAAGTATGGTCGAGCCTTTTCCTTAACACATCTCAGGATTACAAGAAAAGATAGCCATAAAGGATGACCACCACTTCTACTTGTTCAAGGTTAGTTTTCTGAAATCATATATTTTCTACTCAATTGCGACCATTGAAAGAATACAGTGAAGTTTGAATGGTTCTATATTTTTATTTCTAAAAGCATTTCTTTCAACTTGATAGTTATTGCAGGGTGTTTTTAAGTCATAAATATATGTGATATTATTATATCATTTTCACAAAAGAAGTGTCCACAATTTGTTCTGATTTTAAAATTTCGGACTATAAATGCTTTATTGCTTATTGTGTTGACTGTGTTTGATGAATATCATACCTGTCTGTTGTAGGTGTTGCGGGCACACATACTTCCACTAACCAATGTAGCATTCAATAAATCGGGCTCCAGGTAAGTACTGTAACACTGGAATACCACGCCATAGGCATATGACGTGATACCCCACCCAGTCACATTATTTTGTTGACAGATAGAACTACCATTTATATGCTGAACATCAAGCAGGAACCACGTAGTACCATAAGTCTGAAGACTTCGGTATAAACCAGCCTGTGATTGAACCCATGACCTCACGCATGTTAGGCGGCTGTGCTACCACTAAACCAACGCTGCATTTTTTTTTTGTAGAAGAATTAATAGGGTCAATCCAGGTAATTTCGGACTTGGTTGGTAAATGTTTTCTTTTCGGTATAGTTGTCCGCGTAGAAAATCCTGCTGGCGTTATCTGTCCTTGGCTATACTTTTAGAAACAAAAATAAAACTAGCTATGACCTTTCCAGGAATTCACGGCAAAAATACAAGTGCAGTCCGTAACTTCCTTCCACTTTGGAAAAAACTTTACTCGGCGTGCTAAATTCGAATAACTTAACGAATGTATATTGTTAAACATAGAAATATAAAAGTTATGTATTTTGGTAATGGTTACCTTCATCTCTCGAAAGGTTATGGAAATTTCACAATACTGTAATTTTTTTATTAAATTCAATGAAAACCAGTGTCCGAATTTTCCCTTCAAAAATAACGAGTCGAGAAAACTTGGACAGTTGTTTTTTCTTCTTTTTCGAATAGACTTTAATAATCTATATTATATCATTACACTAAGACATTGCGTGTTTTTTTATCATTTCTGCGAGATTGTAATTAGATTTATATTTTTCTATGTTTATGCCATATCTTGATCAACAAAGGTTAAATATCCAGCAACGTAATACATTTAGTTTAATTAATCTTTAATATTTAAGGATTATTCTATGTCAGTGTATTGTTTATACCTTACTTACAGCTGAAAGCAAATCCGCACACAATGTTCCATCTTCATAATCTGTTATGATCTGAATCGGCAATATTTATTTATATTAGCCTGAATCAGTGAATGTATTATTACTGGCATTTCAACATTTTGATGAGAATGCAGCACGCATGTTAGGATTCTTTTGCAAAAAAAAAACTACTTGCTTTAATCTTCATTTATTCTTTAGCTCTACTGATCAAAGATCAGCAGAGCTTATGCCGTGGTGCGGTGTCCGTCGTCTGTCCGTCCGTAAACTTTTTTTGTAGCGACTACTCCTCTGAAACTACTGGATGGATTTTCATGTAACTTTACAGAAATGTTGCCCATAAAGGCTAGTTGATCCTAGCAAAAATTCATGTTGATGTGAAATCCAAGATGGCCACCACAGCTAAAAATAGATTTTTAAAAAACAAGTTTGTAGCGACTACTTCTTGAAAACTATAACTGATATTGATATGGGACATTTTCTAAAATGATCAGCATGATATGATGTTGGTCCTTGTCGAAAATTGTTTTGATTCGACTTTAAACATGGCTGCCATCTTTGTTTACATAGAGTTAAATAGTAACAACTTGTAGTGACTAATCCACTGAAACTACTTGACGGATTTTCAAGAAATTTCACAGGAATGTTGCTCTTGATGTCTTGTTGATCCTAGCAAATTTTCAGGTTGGTCAGAAATTCAAGATGGCCGCCACGGCTAAAAATAGATTTTTAAGAAACAAGTTTGTAGCAACTACTTCTTGAAAACTGTAAGTGATATTGATATGGGACTTTTTCTAAAATGATCAGCATGACACGATGTTGGTCCTTGTCGAAAATCATGAGGATTTTCATGAAACTTAACAGAAATGTTGCTTTTGATGTGTAGTTGATCCTTACAAAATTTCATGCCGACCGGAAATAAAAGATGGCCGCCATGGCTAAAAATAGATTTTTAAAAAACGAACTTGAATTCTTGAAAACTATAAGTGATATTGAAATGGGACTTTTTCTAAAATGATCAGCATGACATGATGTTGGTCCTTTTGAAAATTATTTTGATTCAATGTTAAACATGGTTGCCAGCGGCCATCTTTGTTTACATAGAGTTATATATAAAAACTTGTAACAACTACTTGACAGATTTTCATGAAACTTCACAGGAATGCTGATCTAGCTTTCAGAACCTGCCAGTAGAGCATCAAGGTCATTGACCTCTTGTTAGAAATACAGATCTTGATCTCGAACATCTATAGAAAAAAATAAATGCAGGGTTCCGGAAATACGGTTGCCCGACGCCCCGGGCAAGTGGATTTTGGGTGCGGGCAAGTGACCTTCGCAAATCTGGTTGCCCGCCACTTGCCCGACGGACTTTTCCATTCCAGAACAAATCAAGTGTAGTTTGCCACATCAGAATTTCATTCTGATAACTGAACAAAACTGGCCGCTTTTTTTGCCACTAGCGATTGTTAATAAGATCAAACAACTTTCGGTACAATCAACAATCTCGCCCCAGGCAGCTTAATTTGTGGAATTATTTCAATAAACAACTAATTAACCCCCACGCGCATTTCACACCGTTTGAAAACAACTTATCCTGACACGACCGTCAGACGTGTGTCCATTGGCCAATGAAATCGCGGCAATTATGTCCGTGACCTTCCAACCATAAACATAGCTACTTTCAGAAATCGTTTCCAAATAATCTCTGATCGTCATTTGGACCTTCCACCAATCAAATCAGAAAACTCTTTCTTAATTTGCAAATTTAATGTGTCAAAATAATGATTGAAAGACCCACGTGATGTTATGTTTTTGTTTAGATAATTTTGCCGAAGATTTTTTCGTAATGAAAATACATTTCTTTTACTCGAAGCACTCGTTTATCAATGCGCTTTTATGAGGTATTTGGTGTATTTCATTGATATAGTCTAATTAAACGCATATGGAAGTGCATACTACACAAATAAGTTGCATAACTTAGCGATATGCTCATGTCATGGGTTTTCGCGATTTCAGAAAATCACGGAACCTTTTTCTCAAGTTCTGAACTTTCGCTTTTGATAAATAAGGTTACTGCTACTACTTCTTAAACAATTCCTAGGGAACCCTAGTAAGGAAACCCCTATTCACGCCTCTTGCTTTCATCTAATTCCCTTAAGTTCAAATACAAAGCCGTAGGAACGTTACCATGATTGCAGAAATTGGGGGCCAAGTGAATATTTTTAATAACGTTTTTGTCTTGTTTATTTTGCTTGTCGCACATTTAAATGAATACAATAGCTTCTTTTTTTCTGTCAACTGGTTAATTGTACACACTGTGACATTAAAAGTTCCATACACTAGCTGCCAATCATTTTTTTTGGATGGTCATCAAAAATGATGGGGGGTTGTGTGTGTGGCGATTCGGGTGGGGTGGGAGGGCCGAATAAAATGAGTTTGTATACTGTCTCATCATTTTATGAATTAAGTAACACAAGGATGTAATAGACACAAAAGAAGAAAATGCAACCATTTGATTTTTTTATATGAATAAATACAGTGTATTAACTAATTCATAAAAAACACTCTCCCTTCGTTTTCTAAGTATAATGATCCAAATTATGTGGCGGTCCGTCCTGTTTAACACGAATAATGGTACACCGCCAACTTTTGGGGCAATTAAGTGTTCTTAAATGTGGGACAAGTGACATTATGGGCAGGGCAAGTGGATTTTCAAAATATTTCCAGAACCCTGAAATGAAAGTAAAAGGTGCAAAAAAATTATCAAAAGTTGAAAAAATGTAGATCAATTTTCATGAATGACTTGAATGATTTAACTAGTGTTTACAAGTTATTTACATTGCTAAATGGTGTCTTTATTAAATTTCGTATATTATAATATAGAGAGTAGATATATAAAAACATTTGAAAAACAAAAATGTGTCCGAATTTTCCAGATGCAATTTAAACTGTCCGAGTTATTCCCTTGTACGTCCAAACTTACCCGACAGTCGTTCAAATTATCTTGGTGCGATCGCTATCGTCTTCTTACATATAGCGAACGGTTACCAGCTACGCAACAACTGTCTGAAATTACTCGGATTGCCCCTACTATTGATCAATTTTGTGATTGTTCAACTGTTTGTTGCATCTTCTTTCAGTTTCATTACCGGTAGTTATGACAGAACGTGTAAAATTTGGGACACTGCATCAGGTGAAGAGTTGCATACCCTGGAGGGCCACAGAAATGTAGTTTATGCAATAGCATTTAATAATCCTTACGGGTAAGTCTACATAATACACAAATTATAAAAAAATATATATATATATCTCCTACTGTTATACAATAATACTTTAAATTACAAAACATGCATGACAACTGTTTATAGGAAAATAGGAAAGAGTCATAACTCAATCGGAAACAAAAAGTTAAAACAAGAACACCATTCTGTATCTTATGATCAAAATTATGTGTAGTTTTAATTTTCTAGTAATTATTTGTTTGCCATGAAATATACAATATTTATCACATAACTTACGGTGTGGGAGTGGAATAACACCATTCTATATTTTCGATATACCTCTAGTTAAATAAGTATGCAAATAAGCCTAATATGCACTGTAAAAAAAAATCGATAAGGACTATGATCCAATTCCCACGGTTTATGTCAGTTTCACTTGTTAAAGCAACAGGCAAAATGCAATAAAAGTCGATATGTGACTTATGTGATAAATAAAATCTAACATTCGTTCTCATTCATTATTGAATTAAACTCGTTAGCAAAGATGACATAATGCTCGGCTCTTACTTATGTAAGATCCTCTGTATAAACTATATAGTCTCACTCGATTAACACTCTGAAAAATCAATTAAACCCTTGGTGAAATTGAAATCAGATATACAAGCAATAGAAACGGTAAACAAACTCGTAATTGCTTGCGAATAGGAAGTATATTTAAGCGGTAAACAAACACGCAATATACAGTTTATATACACAAACACATAATTCACTATAGGTGAATGTGATGGTTTGAAGACCAGCTCTTTAAAGTAGAGAATATTGAAGATTGGTTAACTATTAGAATCGACTATTAGTGTTACCCAATTGAGTGTAGCTTAGTGTATTTATTACACAAAGAGATTTATACGATTACACAAAAATCTCGCCAGGTCAAAAACTGGAGAATTGTAATAAAATAGCATACACACTCAAAGCGATTACAACACGCAGTAACTGTTACAATACAACAAATTGCAACAAACTGAAAACACTGAATACACTGAAAACAGAGAATGTTCAGTAGGTGATTGTAACAGCATACACTTACTACTCGATCGGCAGATGCCAACTTCTAGTATTCTGATACTAAATGAGTGTGAAAATGATCTAACATATACACGTAAAGATTGGAAGTGAATATATATACTAATACATAGCCCACGGTGACACCCGATACCACACAGTTTAACATATACTGGTAGAGAATACACATGTAAAATTCACAAGGGTGGATATACGTGTATACGGGCTAGAACGCCAAATATTTAAGTAACACAACGGTGCCTCTTTATGGCAGCTGACGAAGGAATTTTTATTCCGAAAGATCTTTTGCATACAAGATATTGTTTTCCTGGTAAAGTAGACACTGTTGTCCTAGTTAAGATACTTTGTAAGAGATTTTAACATAACTTATCTAACGTATTATACTGCCTCCGTGATTAAAACACCGGGAAGGTAGTCTGTATTGTTAATACAGATACAGCTCACATTTAGTGTTACACATAATACAGATGAATACACTATACATTGTTTAGAGACAATCGCCTACTCTAATTGTGAGCTTGGTGTGAGTACAGTATTAAGGATATACACATATAATAAACTGTTAAAATATACTGTAACATGCATAATAAACACTCGGGGTAAGATTCCCCAGGGGGATCTCGCTAACTGGGAAGGCGAACCCTTTGAGGTCAGTTGGGCCCTCTGCTGTGGTCAGACGCTTGCAAACCCCCTCAAACAGAGTTATTGACATTTTTTTTTCAGTGATAAAATAGCGACAGGGTCGTTTGACAAGACATGTAAGTTATGGAGTACCGACTCTGGCAAATGTTATCATACATTCCGAGGTCACACTGCAGAAATTGTGAGTACTAAAGTGTGTGTTTATACAGTTATCATTATTTTGCCTGTGACAAATGTACATAGTTATATCGTATAATGAGAGATAGTCTTGAACTGTTGCTGAAGAAACGTCATCATACACTTTGTTTTAAACTATATAATAATGAAAGGGACTTGTTCTCCAGTTCAGTACAATCAGTCAACCTCAATATTATATATGATGTCTGAACTCAGGAATGTCGCTGAAAGGATAGTATTCTCTCAGGAATGCCACTAATGTGATAGTGTTCCCTCAGGAATGCCACTGAAGCAATAATGTTCCCTCAGGAATGCCACTAATGTGATAGCGTTCTTAGGAATGCCACTAAATTGATAGTGTTCCCTCGGGCATACCACTGAATTGATAGTGTTCCCTCGGGAATGCCACTGAAGTGAGTGTTCCCTCAGGAATGCCACTGGTGATAGTATTCACTCAGGAATGCCTTTGAAGTGATATTGTTCCCTCAGGAGTGCCACTGAAGTGATAGTATTCCCTCTGGAATGCCACTGAAGTGATAGTGTTCCCTCAGGAATGCCTCTGATGAGATAGTATTCCCTCAGGAATGCCACTGAAGTGATAGTATTCACTCAGGAATGCTCTGTTGTATGCATACACGCATGCTGTAATATCAAGTATTGCTCTTTGAAATGCCAAAAATATTGATGTATCAAATTTCTCAAAAGACATCACAAAACCGCTAGCTTAAAACGTGTTCTCGACAGGAAATTAGATACGATTGACAATGCAGTTCTTTCTTTTTTTCTTCACAGTTTTTAAGCCTTTCTGTGGGTGTCAACTGTGTGGGTACTCAGTAAAAGTTAACTTAAGAATTAAATCTGTGGTGATATTTTGGCTTTGTGTTTGTTATGAAGCAGATGATTTATTCCATGTTTATTATGTCAGGTGTGCTTAAGTTTCAACCCACCCAGCACAATGATAGCCACAGGGAGTATGGACACGACCGCCAAACTGTGGGACATACAGACGGGGCAGGAAGTTGCTTCATTAAATGTACGTAATTGTTATTGGCAGTTTGTGGAACTGCTCTTGGATGTTTCGATTGACTACATGGCAAGTTAAGTAATTTGGATGTTAATAAACAAGTGATTTTAAAGACATCTCAAGTTATGTCTTGTTCTATGAACATATTTTTTTTGAGGAACAGCAAAATACACAATACCTTATGTATGTGCCCTATATGTATATGGATTCATGGAAGAACATCCGTTGCATTATGCATAACACTGTTCTCTTTCATGTGTTGTTCCAGAATCAAAGAATTAATTGGTGGTAGAGGTAATACACTCCTGAAAATAACTGTGTCTTACACATACAATATGTTTTAAGTCTAGCAGGGAGAAATATTGATCACATACATTTATAAAAATAGTAATAATACATAATAAACTGACATGACAAGATTAAGTAAATGATCACCACAGTGATTCAAAGAGACTTCTTGCATGCAAAATTCACTAGCGCATTCTTCCCGTCTGCTGGTCAATTCCAGAGCAATGGTCAAGTTGGTATTTATGTGTTTTTAAACCTATCTATTTACACCCACTATTACCAGCATTATACTGAGAACAAGATCTTACCCTTAACCCGCTGCATATATATAATGGACTTTTCTTTCTTTCTTTGAATTTAGACCAAACCATTTATGTGACAAAGAAGTATTTTGGGGGAAATGACTGATCAGCAACTGGACATTGTAAACTCTGTTCAATGTGACTTACTCGCAGGCTGATCTGGGTTTATAATGGATGCAAAGGCTGTTATAGTCTTGCTTAGCGAGTTAAGGGTTAAGATTACGTCAAATGCAAGTTAGCGTGAAGACATTTAATTCATAGCTTCCATGTAGATTTAGCTCTACCACCTCACGTACACTGGACATAATAGAAGGTGAAGGTCCATTTCCGTTCAAGTTCCCCAAATAATATCAGAATGAACACAAAGCATGAACACGGAAAAAACAATGTATGATATATCCACTGAATGCAAAACAATTTTATTACCGCAAAATGAATGATTAATGCATATTGTTAAAGGTTAAACGCTGAAATCGGTATTGCAAATGCATTTTGCTGATTCTGACACTCTATAGTTACTTAACGCCGTTAAGTCGACATACGATAATAGTAGCATTGACCGTGAGAGATGTGGCGATTGTTAAACACTGATTGCGAAACATACATTTAAAGGGAATGCATTTTTGGGGTACTTGAATGGAACTAAAGCAAATGGTTGCAGAGGAGGATATGATTCAAAACCCTAGAAGTGTATCTAATATACATGCTGTTTTCAGGGTCACTCTGCTGAAATCATCTCTCTATCATTCAATTCATCGGGAAGTCAACTCATCACCGGTTCATTTGATCATACGGTCATGGTGTGGGACGTCAACAGTGGCAAGTAAGTCCAGAATCTTCTTTTATCACATAACGTCCCTTGTTAGCAGTGTCGAACACCCATTTAATATTCTTTTGTATGACACACATGTAATACAACCTGGAACGATTTTGATTGGTTGAGTTAAACCTGTAACACTACGCAAGTTTATTAACTGAAACTATTTTATTTATTACAAATTCACCCAGATCTGAGTCATAAACTTATTATTTGTGACAGCTTATAAAAATAATGCTCGTTATGCAAAACATTGCTGTTGGCGTAAACAGCCATTTTGTAAAGAGGTATAACACGAACTCTTTTATACGCAATGTTAGTTGTGAGACGCGAGGTTAGGACGTCACATATTTTATGACGTTTTGGCTCTAAAGTGTGTCTGACGTCATGGCGGTTCTATGTCCATCTGAATTAATTTTTACTAATTTGATGGCAGTGTTATGTGATAAAAAGGATCTTAAACTCATTCCCATTCCATATAAGATTTATGAAACGAGTTATGAATTATTTTTAATTTTAACTCGCCAAAAGGCTCGTTAAAATTAAAATAATTCATAACTCGTTTCATAAATCTTATATGATATGGGAACTCGTTTAAGATCCTCTATGTATTGGCAGAATTAGGTGCTATGTGCTTGACTTGGAAAACGTTTTGCTTGTGTGTGTTTTTTCAAAGGTTTTGATTAATAATAAAATGATAGTTATAATTGTTTTTTGTCTCGCCTTTTCGAAGAAAAAAAGAGACCTAGGTGTTGCTTTTCTGGCGGCGGCGGTGGCCGCGTCAACATTCAAGTTTTGCGTTTAGGTAATTTTCTCACAAACTGTATGCACTAGACCTTTCAAACTTTGCTTATAGTTGTATCTTGGGTGGTACATCGCAACGTGACAAAGCAAATGTGGAAGTGACCTTGACCCTCCAAGCAAAGGGCAGATAACTTAATAATTTTTAGTTCAACTTTTGCATTTAGGTCACTTTTTCACAAACTGTATGCACTAGACCTTTCAAACTTTGCTTATAGTTGTATCTTGGGTGGTACATCGCCACGTGACAAAGCAAATATGGAAGTGACCTTGACTCTCCAAGCAAAGGGCAGATAGCTTAATAATTTTTAGGTTCAACTTTTGTGTTTAGGTCACTTTTTCACAAACTGTATGCACTAGACCTTTAAAACTTTGCTTATAGTTGTAAATCGCAACGTGACAAAGCAAATGTGGAAGTGACCTTAACCCTCCAAGCAAAGGGCAGATAACCTTATAATTTTTAGGTTCAGCTTTTGCATTTAGGTCACTTTCACAAACTGTATGCACTAAGACCTTTCAAACTTTGCTTATAGTTGTATCTTGAGTGGTACATTACAACGTGACAAAGCAAATGTAGATGTGACCTTCACCATCCAAGCAAAGGGCAGATAACTTTAATTGTTACATTTACATCACTTTCTCATGAACTATAATTATGCACTAGATGTTATAAACCTAATTTATAGCTTAATCTTTGGAAGAAAACATTCTATTTTGACATAGTTGTGTCCTGGGTAGTGCATCTTTTTGGATGCACAGATTTCATCTATGACCTTGACCTACTATTTGGAGCTGATGATTTTTAGCTCTACTGGCCAAGGGCCTTTATTTTTCATCTGATCTTTACCAAACTTTAACAGATTGTTAATATCAATGTGAGCTTGCACAAGTTCGAAAACCAGCCAGATAGGACCAGTCAGCGAGTTAATGGCCCTTGATTTAGTTCAAATTCTATATTTTTAGCTCTACTGGCCAAGGGCCAGCAGAGCTTATAGGATCGTGTGTTGTCCGTCTTGCGTGTATTTTTATTTTTTTTATTTCATTTTTTTTTTAATTTATACTTTTTTAAAAATTGGTGTTAACGCCGTGTTAGCAGGAAGCATTGCTATGATTTCTAGTTGTGCCTATTGCGTTTTTTTGCGGTTCGTTGATTTTTGATGGAGTTACGGCCCCTTGACATTTTTACTTTTAAATTTCTTGTCGGCGCTACTTCTCCTAAACGCCTTGTTGGATTTCGAAGAAACTTGGCAGGAAACATCAGTTAGATGTCTAGTTGTACATGTCACGCTTTTGTTGCAGTTCGCTGATTTATGACGGAGTTATTGCACTTTGACATTTTTTACTTTAAATTTCTCCTACACGGCATGTTGGATTTCAACAAAATTTGGCAGGAAACCTCAGTATAATGTCTAGTTGTGCAAAGTGCGATATATCAGTGAAATCTTGGACAAGTTTGAAAACTAGCTAGATCTTGTTAGTAACGACAGGTTATTCCGCGATTTGTTTAAAAATGCTATATTGTATTTTCCTTTGTTAAATCTGTAGTTACTTCCACCCCACCCATTTTTATGAAATTTCATTCATAGAAGTAAGTGGGACAAATTAAAAAATACCCATGCAAGACTAGACACAGCAGATTTATTGCCCATGATTACCAGGTGAGCGATCTAAGGCCATTCTACTCCTGTTGTTTTTGCAATGTTTTAAAAAAACTACTGATGGGAATTTTATATCGACAACCCTTAATATAAGAGCCGTTTTAGCCAGTAGAGCATCCACAGGCTCTCTTGGGCCTCTTGTTTTTAATCGAATGGCATTTTGTTTTTAAACAAATGCACTTAAATGTCATCTCAGCAAACAGCAAACTCCATTGTTTTTAGTTACTAAATTGTTTACAAACTTTTAATTAAGCATCATTGACCTTTTTATTTTTAAGTCCAGCCCCCATTAGGCGAGACATGTGAATCCTCGGATTTCTTGTATAATGTAAATATGAACAATGAAATTCAAATGTAACTATCATAAAGTTATAAAAAAAAAAGATTCTCCAAGTAGCTACTGAGTTTACACAAAAATGGTTTGGTAAATGGTTTTACTTAAAAAGTGGCATGTTTTTTATACCTGTGATTTTAATTCAAATGACATGGTGAGATCCTTGTTTTATTGACCAATACTGCTCTATGCATCCAGGGCAGTAAAGCTCGTAAAATACTCATCACTACATTGCTGTTGCGTGTTGTTTCAGGAGAATCCACACTTTGATTGGTCACAAGGCAGAGATCAGCAGTGCACAGTTTAACTACGATTGTTCACTGATAGCTACAGGATCCATGGATAAAACCTGTAAAATATGGGAAACTAATCATGGTATGGGCTTCACTTTCATATAATGTTGCTCTTTTGTTATTGGACCTTCATTTGGAATAACTAACAAAAGCTAGAACTATCACTGAAGGTGATGTATACCCCGCTTAAATGCTAAGTTAGGCAACCAGCAACAGGTGAAGTAGAGGTCATCAGTTGTTCTGTGTATATGAAGTTTGAGGACATGTTTGAGGAATGCAAGTAACACAAATGTATTGCACAACAAAATGATAGACAACGTGATTCCTATAAAGCCCCCACTTTTTGAATGCAGGGGTATAATTAAAATTTATTTATGGACTTCGCAAATAAATTTTAGCGGAATGAAAACATTCATGTTGTCATTAAATACCTGCATGCTACAAGCTTTTACATTTTTATAGAAGGTTCAAATTTTGGAGTGTTTTGATTTTCAAACATACTGATGTCTAATATTGCTGTCAGATGTCAGGTGTTGATCCTGTTAAAGAAGGTTCAAATTTTGGAGTGTTTTGATTTTCAAACATACTGATGTCTAATATTGCTGTCAGATGTCAGGTGTTGATCCTGTTATGTTTGATTAAACTTTAACATCCAGTTGGTGAAGGAACCTTAAACTCCAATTGGTGAAGGAACCTTAAACTCCAGTTGGTGAAGGAACCTTAAACTCCAATTGGTGAAGGAACCTAAAACTCCGTTTGGTGAAGGAACCTAAAACTCTAATTGGTGAAGGAACCTTAAACTCAAGTTGGTGAAGGAATCTAAAACTCTAATTGGTGAAGGAACCTTAAACTCTAATTGGTGAAGTTGCTGATGAGTTTGACTATATCTTGCCGAATATGAAACATTTCATAATTTCTCACAATACAGGTACATGTATAGGAACATTACGAGGGCACGAGGATGAAGTATTAGACGTAGCGTTTGACATGACGGGACAGTATTTATTGACGGCGTCGGCTGACGGAACAGCAAGGTGCTATAATGCTGTAACACATACTTTAATGTCCAAATTTGAAGGCCATGAAGGGGAAATATCAAAGGTAAGTGTGATCATTTAGACTCTTAGGTATAAATGTGACACTATGTTTTTGTGAGCATCAAAATTTGTCACAATGGTGTGCGTCTGAAAATGAAAATATAAAATTTTATTTTGCGCGTTAAGCTTAGTTTCTGAAACACAATTTACAATATGGTCTTCAGACTACATGGCCATTATACAATCCTATAAAAATCGGGTCACACTTACCAGGCCACGAAAATTCCACTAATCCGCTCGCATTGAGTGAAATTCGAATCCGGACGGGTGAAACTCGTGAATCGGTCGTCTGAGAGGACGAGTAACATCTCAGTAGAAAAAACAACAAAGAAAATAGTTCTTACATAGTTTATTAAGCAATTAAATGCAGTAAATAGTCGAAACTCTGTTTATTCAGCGATATATTGCAATTTAAGTCAATATTGGGAAATTGACGCATTTCCGTTTTGGGACATTCTACAATGCGGCTCCCGTTCTAATTTCACGGAGCGCAAACGTTACTGTATTTGATGTTATACAAATAACACTTTCACGGGGGAAATCTTTAAGGGCACTAGTCAGCTTTTAGGTGTCTGGGGCCAGAGCCTTCAGGAAGAGGAAGAGGAATTACAAAAAGTATGCTATTTTCCTGTATTGCAGTTTAACATTTTGTAATAAAAAAACTTTTTTTGTGTGTTTTTTTGAGGAAAATTCTTCACAGGAAAAGGGGGAAAATATATACCATGCCAGAGTAACTGTAATGGCCATGATCAGACTGTAGTGAATGATAGAATATGAATATAGTCATCTATAATACTGGTCAAAGTTTCATAATTTTCATTGATTTATATTAAGTAAAAATAACACATTATGATGTTTCCGTTTGTTTTATTTATAAATAATAGTTAAATGATGGTATCTGACGACTTTGACTTATGAACTTTTACATCAGAGCAGGATGAGTAAACATCCTATAAGGACGAGTAACATGTCAGTGCCACTCGTCCTACAATTTCGTCCCCTGCTTACCAACCTTGATTCTGGTAGCTCGAGAGGCTGGTCACGGCATTCTAGTTTCACAAGTAAATACATGCTTTTAAGATTACATCACTTTCCTAAATTACTGTTACATTCTTTTATTGTGTTCTCTTATTTATTATATTTATTATATTGCCACTTCTGTTTCTGTAGATCACATTTAACCCACAAGGCACAAGTGTACTGACGGCGAGCTCTGATAAAACAGCGAGAATTTGGGACCCGGAAACTGGCGAATGTAAACAAATTCTAGAGGGTCACACAGATGAAATCTTCAGTTGCACTTTCAACTATGAAGGCAAAACAATAATTACAGGTATATATTATTGGTCGTTATCTGTGTAATGTTGGATATTATTGGATTTGAATGGTGTTTTACGTCATTTTTCTGCACATTTTAGGCTATGTATGTAATACGTTCAGTTTTTGATGTTTTTGGAGGCAGACCACTCACTTATTTCTGGGACGAACCAGTACTGTATACCTCCCACCATCTGTAAGAATGGACACTTTCACACATTTCGAGCTTCCAGTGGGAACCTGCAGGGGTGAGAGGCAAAAAGGTTTCGAGCGTGGTGTCTCGACCAAAGAGGCACTATTGATGATCCATATCAATCAAGATATTTTCATGTAAACAGACTAGGCCTGATTCGTATGTTGTTTCTATTAAAAAAATAATATGTGTACATACAAAATACTGAAATATGTCACCAATATTTACTTTGATGTAACAATAGTAGACTTATGGCCTGGTCAGTATACAAGGTGAACCATTCGACACATTAAGTATGGGGATAAAGGTGTGTAAGATATAAACAAGACATATGTGCAGCTTTGTTTGAATCTGTCTCTGTGTCAAAGTAAGCAGACATCATCCTTTATTGTCAAATTCCTCGATTGTCCATGTCTTTAATAAGAAGTGAATCTTGATTAATGTTAAACAAAGCAGATATATTTTTAAGGTTGTAAATGTACATGTCTTTGTTGCAGGTAGTAAAGACAACACATGCCATGTTTGGAATGCAGAATTATAACACTAATTATATTGTCCAAAAATAAATTGAGTTCATTAAAGTAATGTAGGCCAGTAAAGTGGAACAGATGTTATTACATTAAAAGCTGAAAAACTAAAATGGGATTAAGACCAATAATATTATTTTTCAAAGCTGAAATGTATACAGGAGAACTAGTTTTGGGGGTTGTCATTGTTGGCCGGTAGAAGATAACCCGACACGAGTCTATGTAGAATAGTTATCATTATGTAAATCACACTGCCTCGTTTTTGTGTCGCCTTGTAGAAGAAAAACGTGATACATAGAGATCGCTTTATTGTCCATCAGTCCGTCCGTCACAACGTTGGGTATCACTTTCTCATTTCTTCATCAGACTCAATACATACTCATCGTGGCAACATCGACACGACCATACTAAAATATAAAGGTCAAGGTCACACTGAAGGTCATTACATGGGTTAATACTCATTTTTTTCTTCACGAAAACTTACTCAGGCCAGTTTGTCAAGGTCATTTATCTGGGTCCAAAAAACCTTGTTATACTAACAAAGCGCTGACAGGCGACACACGTGTTCCGTGGAACACCCACCTAGTTTAAACTATCACAGCTAATTTAATGTTTGTTGTATATTTAATTAACTCTAAGTTTATGACTGTTATTTAATGGTGTCAATATTGAAAATGGAAGTATCGTTATTATTACTAGAACTTATCTGAAGAAACATTTGTTGTGATTGGATGATTAATATTAATATTTATGGTGTCATTTCCACTTGCATGTTTGAACGAATGCATTGCTTTGTAAGTGGTCCAGTATGTTGCACCTTGCACAAATGCTTGCCTCGGGTATTTAACCCTTTATGCATGCTTGTCCCCATCCTGATTTCCTTTGTCTGCAAATTAAAGAACATCATCATGATAAATAAATGGTCCAGCGAGTACATCAATAAATCTGAGGTTATTTAGGACAACTCTAGGAAGAAAGAGTGGGGGAGGGGGATCTTGAAGAGAATGAATCTGGCCTTGGGCTTACTCCAATTATGGTTATTTTGTAACAGATTGATATATGGGTCTGGCCTTGGCCTTCCTACAATTATGGTTACTTTGTAACAGATTGATATATGAGTCTGGCCTTGGCCTTCCTACAATTATAGTTACTTTGATATATGAGTCTGGCCTTGGCCTTCCTACAATTATAGTTACTTTGTGACAGATTGATATATGAGTCTGGCCTTGGCCTTCCTACAATTATAGTTACTTTGTAACAGATTGATATATGAGTCTGGCCTTGGCCTTCCTACAATTATAGTTACTCTGTAACAGATTGATATATGAGTCTGGCCTTGGCCTTCCTACAATTATAGTTACTTTGTGACAGATTGATATATGAGTCTGGCCTTGGCCTTCCTACAATTATAGTTACTTTGTAACAGATTGATATATGAGTCTGGCCTTGGCCTTCTTACACTTATAAGGGTGCGTCCGTGGCCGAGTGGTTAACATCTCTGACTTGAAATTACTTGCCCCTTACCACTGTAGGTTCGATCCCTCAGGGGCCTCGGAATCTTTATGTGAGGAAGCTATCCAGCTGGCTTGCGGAACTTGTCCGGAGGGGCACCTGGGGTCTTCCTCCACCAATGGAAGCTGGAAAGTCGCCATATGACCTTAGCTGTTGGTGCGACTATAAAATCCAATTCAATCAATCAATCTTACAATTATAGTTACTTTGTGACAGATTGATATATGAGTCTGGCCTTGGCCTTCCTACAATTATAGTTACTCTGTGACAGATTGATATATGAGTCTGGCCTTGGCCTTCCTACAATTATAGTTACTCTGTGACAGATTGATATATGAGTCTGGCCTTGGCCTTCCTACAATTATAGTTACTTTGTAACAGATTGATATATGAGTCTGGCCTTGGCCTTCCTACAATTATAGTTACTCTGTGAAAAAATTGATATATGAGTTTGGCCTTGGCCTTCCTACAATTATGGTTACTTTGTAACAGATTGATATATGAGTCTGACCTTGGCCTTCCTACAATTATGGTTACTTTGTAACAGATTGATATATGAGTCTGGCCTTGGCCTTCCTACAATTATAGTTACTTTGTGACAGATTGATATATGAGTCTGGCCTTGGCCTTCCTACAATTATAGTTACTTTGAAACAGATTGATATATGAGTCTGGCCTTGGCCTTCCTACAATAATAGTTACTTTGTGACAGATTGATATATGAGTCTGGCCTTGGCCTTCCTACAATTATAGTTACTCTGTGACAGATTGATATATGAGTCTGGCCTTGGCCTTCCTACAATTATAGTTACTTTGTAACAGACTGATATATGAGTCTGGCCTTGGTCTTCCTACAATTATAGTTACTTTGTAACAGATTGATATATGAGTCTGGCCTTGGCCTTCCTACAATTATAGTTACTCTGTGACAGATTGATATTTGGGTCTGGCCTTGGCCTTCCAACAATTATAGTTACTTTGTAACAGATTGATATATGAGTCTGGCCTTGGCCTTCCTACAGTTAACTTATAGTTACTTTGTGACAGATTGATATATGAGTCTGGCCTTGGCCTTCCTACAATTATAGTTACTTTGTAACAGATTGATATATGAGTCTGGCCTTGGCCTTCTTACAGTTATAGTTACTTTGTGACAGATTGATATATGAGTCTGGCCTTGGCCTTCCTACAATTATAGTTACTCTGTGACAGATTGATATATGAGTCTGGCCTTGGCCTTCCTACAATTATAGTTACTCTGTGACAGATTGATATATGAGTCTGGCCTTGGCCTTCCTACAATTATAGTTTCTCTGTGACAGATTGATATATGAGTCTGGCCTTGGCCTTCCTACAATTATAGTTACTTTGTAACATATTGATATATGAGTCTGGCCTTGGCCTTCCTACAATTATAGTTACTTTGTGACAGATTGATATATGAGTCTGGCCTTGGCCTTCCTACAATTATAGTTACTCTGTGACAGATTGATATATGAGTGGCCTTGGCCTTCCTACAATTATAGTTACTTTGTGACAGATTGATATATGAGTCTGGCCTTGGCCTTCCTACAATTATAGTTACTGTGTAACAGATTGATATATGAGTCTGGCCCTGGCCTTCCTACAATTATAGTTACTTTGCAACAGATTGATATATGAGTCTGGCCTTGGCCTTCCTACAATTATAGTTACTCTGTGACTTATTGATATATGAGTCTGGCCTTGGCCTTCCTACAATTATAGTTACTTTGTGACAGATTGATATATGAGTCTGGCCTTGGCCTTCCTACAATTATACTTTGTGACAGATTGATATATGAGTCTGGCCTTGGCCTTCCTACAATTATAGTTACTGTGTAACAGATTGATATATAAGTCTGGCCTTGGCCTTCCTACAATTATAGTTACTCTGTGACAGATTGATATATGAGTCTGGCCTTGGCCTTCCTACAATTATAGTTACTTTGTGAGAGATTGATATATGAGTCCGGCCTTGGCCTTCCTACAATTATACTTTGTGACAGATTGATGTATGAGTCTGGCCTTGGCCTTCCTACAATCATAGTTACTTTGTGACAGATTGATATATGAGTCTGGCCTTGGCCTTCCTACAATTATAGTTACTTTGTGACAGATTGATATATGAGTCTGGCCTTGGCCTTCCTACAATTATACCTTGTAACAGATTGATATATTGATACACTCAGAACTGCGAGGTCAATCTCTGCTTCCTACAGACAAGAAGTGGGTTAAGTGGATCGCTCATGATCATAGAGCTGTTGTTGTTGGTCAAACCTGCAAACTCGATTGATTGGTTGTTTGTTTGGGGTTTAACAACATTTTTCATCACATTTTAGGCTATGTAGGACGGTCTATTTTTCAGTGGTGGAGGCAGACCTTCCCCTTATCCCTGTGTAGAACCTCTACTGTATTCCTTCTGCTATTCGTAAGAATCGACACTCTCTCATTTGCAAATCGAGCTCCCAGTGGGATTGAATCAGCATGAGATCTTATCATGTTGAAAAAAACATTTGAATTATTTTTACATATTTACCTCCCTTATGTATATTGATACAAAGCCGTTGTTTTTAAGCTCACCTGAGCCGAAGGCTCACAGACGATAGGGCCTTAATTTTTCATCCAAACTTTACCAAACTTTAACAAATTGTTAATATCAATGAAAGCTCAGACAAGTATGAAAAACAGCCAGATCGGACAAGTAACAGCGGAGTTATGGCCCTTGACTTAGTTGTAAATGCTATATTTTGCCTCGTTAAGACGATAGGGCCTTAATTTTTCATCCGATCTTTACCAAACTTTATGAGATTGTTAATATCAATGAAAGATCATACAAGTTCGAAAACTAGCCAGATCGGACCAGTAACAGCGGAGTTATGATCCTTGGATTAGTTAAAAATGCTATATTTTGCCTCGTTAAGACGATAGGGCCTTCATTTTTCATCCGATTATTACTAAACTATACCAGATTCAGGGCCTTCCCCAGGAATTTTTTAAGGGATAGTGGCATTTAACGCGCGAGTGTGGGGGTGCCGGAGGGGGCTCCCCACCTGCATGTCGATTTGTTTTCATGTTTTGAAATAAAATACGGGTTTTGGCATACCCTGACACATTTAAAACATGTTTTTAGTATATCTACCAGTCTGCCATAGATAGTAAATATATGACCATTTTTTTCCTTTTTTTTTTTTTTTTTTTTTTTTTTGGAAAAAGATGATACACTCAACTTCATACATTGTTTCCTTTGCTGTTCTAGAATTGTTTTTATCTTGTAAACACTTCATTATATATGTGGTGAAGTTAAGCAGGAGTAATTATGTTATTTTTCAGTGAATAACATTTAAAAAACAACAACTTGAAAACGCAGTGTCGTGTGTTTCTAAGCATCCGAAATAAGGACTATCCGGATTTACATCAACTTTTTACGCTGACATTGTCTTACAATAACTTAACGTTTAAGTCATGTTTACTGCATCAAGTCAATAGCGTTTTCGAAAAAAAAAGGTAGGAAACGGTTATAAGTTTATTTAAATGTTATAAAATTGCTGTCTTTATTCATAATTAATCGTTTTAATTTGAAACACGGAAACAAATTCAAAACCGGAAGTAACCTAAATTTATAATCTGCAACCCCGAGATTCTTATAATTTTATGTGGTTATCGAATAATTTGCATTTGTGAGATTATTTTCTCATCATTATCTATTTAAAATCGCTATAAAATGGATGGAGGCACGTTAATTCAACGCTACAATAAAATATAACATAAGTAAATTGTTTTCACATTTGATGACGTAATAAGTTTACAGGTCTATACGCATGGTTGAATTATACCCTTATCGCAGAGGTAATTAACACCTCTGCCCCTCTAATCCTTATGAAAACACTCCAATCAGGAGCTAAGGACGTATGCTTGTTAGGAGTTTATGCCTCAAGGCGTTATTTGGTCAGATATGTCATTAATTAACACTGGGAAATGAATGTTTTGACCCACTTTTAAGGGATCGCGGCACGGTTTCAAAGGGTCGCGGTCAGATTAAGGATCGCGGCATGTCTGTTTCAAAAGTTAAGGGATTGCGGCGCCGCTACGCCATAAATGGCTGGGGAAGGCCCTGAGATTGTTACTATCAATGAAAGCTCGGACAAGTTTGAAAACCGGCCAGATCGGACCAGCAACAGCAGAGTTATGGCCCTTGATTTAGTTGTAAATGCTATATTTTGCCTCATTAAGATGATAGGGTCTTCATTTTTCATCTGATCTTTACCAAGCTTTATCAGATTGTTAATGTCAATGAAAGCTCGGACAAGTTCGAAAAGAAGCCTGATCTGACCAGTAACAGCGAAGTTATGGCCCTTGATTTAGTTAAAAATGCTGTATTTTTTCCTGGTTAAGACGATAGGGCCTTCAGTTTTTAATTAATTTTTTTTCATTGATGTTTTTATTTTTTTATTAAAGATTTTTTTAATTTTTTTATATATATATATATATATTTTATTTTTTTTTTTAATTCCTTTTTTCTTTTTCTTTTTTTTTTTGATGAAACTTTGTAGGAAGCATTGGTATGATTTCTAGTTGTGCCTATTGCATTTTTTTCCGGTTTGTTGATTTTTAGCTTTACTGATCAGAGATCAGCAGAGCTTATGCCGTGGTGCGGCGTCCGTCGTCCGTCTGTCTGTCTGTCCGTCTGTCTGTCCGTAAACTTTTTTTTGTAGCGACTTCTCCTCTGAAACTACTGAATGGATTTTCATGAAACTTTACAGAAATGTTGCCCATGAAGTCTAGTTGATCCTAGCAAAAATTCATGTTGATGTGAAATCCAAGTTGGCCGCCAGATCTAAAAATAGGTTTTTAAAAAACAAGTTTGTAGCGACTTCTTCATGAAAACTATAAGTGATATTGATATGGGACTTTTTCTAAAATGATCAGCATGACATGATGTTGGTCCTTGTCGAAAATCGTTTTGATTCGATGTTAAACATGGCTGCCAGCGGCCATCTTTGTTTACATAGAGTTATATAATGAAAACTTGTAGCGACTACTTCTCTGAAACTACTTGACGGATTTTCATGAAACTTCACAGGAATGTTGCTCTTGATGTCTAATTGATCCTAGCAAAATTTCAGGTCGGCATTCAAGATGGCTGCCATGGCTAAAAATAGATTTTCAAAATACAAGTTTGTACCGACTACTACTTGAAAACTATAAGTGATATTGATATTGGACTTTTTGTAAAATGATCAGCATTACATGATGTTGGTCCTTGTCAAAAATTGTTTTGATTCAACGTTAAACATGGCTGCCAGCGGCCATCTTTGTTTACATACAGTTATATAGTAAAAACTTGTAGCGACTAATCCTTTGAAACAACTTGGCAGATTTTCATGAAACTTTACAGGAATTTTGCTCTTAATGTTTAATTGATCCTAGCAAAATTTCAGATCGGCCAGAAATTCAAGATGGCCGCCACAGCTAAAATTAGATTTTTTAAAAAAGAAGTTTTTTGTAGCGACTACGTCTTGAAAACTATAAGTGATATTGATATGGGACTTTTTGTAAAATGATCAGCATGACATGATGGTTATCAGAGTCAAACATTATTTTGATTCGACGTTAAACATGGCTGTCAGCGGCCATCTTTGTTTACATAGAGTTATATAATGAAAACCTTGTAGCGACTATTCCTGTGAAACTACTTGACGGATTTTCATGAAACTTCACAGGAATGTTGCTCTTGATGTCTTATTGATCCTAGCAAAATTTCGGGTCGGCCGGAAATTCAAGATGGCTGCCACAGCTAAAAATAATTTTTCAAAAAACAAGTCTGTAGCGACTACTTCCTGAAATCAAAATCAATCAGTAGAGCTTCAAGGTCATTGACCTCTTGTTGTTTATTTCCATCACCTTTCTTATTAATTCAGTGCATGATTGTTATGTGTTCCATTTGTTTTAGGAAGTAAAGATAACACCTGCAGAATATGGAGATGAAACTGATAGAGTGATGCCCCTTGCCAGCATTTAAAATTTGACCAAACAGATCCTTCCAGCTGCACAGAAGCATCTTGGGTAATGATTGCAGTAGTGGCGTGTGCAAAAACAGCTTTAAGTTCAGATTAAACTCAGTCCAAACTTGTAGTTTGGAAGATTTGGTTGACCAAAAACATTTTATTGATTTACTTCAAGATTAATTTATTCAGTTAGAAGCCTGACTGCAAATAATATTTTTAACTATATGCCTGGACTGGGAAAAAAGCCATAAACTAACAAATAAAAATTAAACCTGTCCGATTATATATCAAATGCAGTAGGCTGATAGAAATGATCGTCTAGTCATGTGATGCATCTGCTTATTTGATTTATTGCTCTTTTAGTTTACCTCATTGTCTTGGGTCATAGTCGCATGAAACGTGTTTATATAGTTGAAGATACAGGCATAAATATCTGTTGCATAATCAACTTTTCCCAATTAGTATGTTTTTATGTAGGAAATAAAAAACATTTAGCATCTTTCTCCCTAAAATGGTATAAGGAACATAGAAATTTGCTATTTAAGAAAATAACACACAAAATGGAAGCATCTTTCTTTTCTATTAAAGGGACAAATGGCAATCTTGATATTTTTAAAACTCGCAGCATTTTCAACATAAGCTGCATATTTCAAATCATTATAAAATAAATATTTATATTGTTTAATGCAAATTGATCAACCAAATGATATATTTAAACCTATGGTAGGAAAATGAAAACAAATGGAAAAGTTCAAATGTTATTACCTTTTATTTATATATCTGTAAAATGAAAATGATGCTCGTGTTAATACATTGATGTACTTATTATAATGCTTGATAATTACTTCAAGATTGTCATGTGTCCTTTTAAGATATAATTGATGTAAGATTATAAAAATCGACCGAGTTCCTGGTTGCAATTTTGATTCCTAGGGTGAGATTTACCTATCACACATGTATAAACTCATGATGGATTATTTTTCTCTCATTATATTTAATGCGATGACTATTTGATTTTGCAATAAAATAAGGCGACGTCACCAATGTGACATCATGACATTTCATATAAGAGTCACATGCCATGTAGGATAGAGTTATCTCACATCAGGAAAACACCTATCTCACATGACTAGAAATGGGAGAAATTAAGTATTATGTTTGTGGTTCCTGTCATTTTGCAGGTCTGTATATTAATTGTTCATATTTGTATTGTATTTATTTTTTTACACTTTGTTTGCACATAGCATAATTTTGTTTTAACTGAGCAATATTAACTCTTTAAGAAATATTTGTATCAGGGTTTCCCTATAACCAATATAGTAGAGTGTTCGGGAATTATAACGAGCAGTGCATATTTAAATTGCTACATTTAAATAAAACCTTGAATCAAGTTCATCATGACAGTCAATATTCTTGTATGTAATACTCTAGTGCCTAGTTTGACTGTTAAGAGATGCTTGAAATCTTGATTGTCCAACAATAAAAAAAAATAAAAAATGGGGTTTGCCCTCTTGTCTGTAGTGGGGGCTGAAATAACTCGATTCAAAATATAAAGTGTCGGCATGACGAGATAAGTTTAACTGAGCTTTTAACCTGTCAGAGACACTGCATATAACATTGATTTCAGAAGGTTTAAAGTAGCAATCCCACCAAATAACGACAAAATTACACGACACAACGGTTTGTCAAAGCTCGATCCAGGTTTGTAGGTAAAAATGTACATGTGCCGATTAAAAAGTATAGGTGTATTAATAACAGATTCTTAGAATACCTATGATTGAATATGCATAAAATTAATTATAAGTTGGTAACTGCTCCAGTTTAAGGGATTGGTCTGGCTAGTTAAAGCCATTTATATTTTGAATAGTTTGGATTCTAAAAATATATATATATACCTCATAATCCGTAGGTGTACATAAATTGTAAAGTTTGGCTGGACAGGTACTTTAAAAATCTCTCTGAACTTTGTATTTATTGATTAATTTGTCCTGTATAGCTCAATTTTATTTATTTTTTTATTTTTTTAGGTCCATTGCATTTAAACATACCTGGGATTCCAGAAAGCAGTTTAAAAATATCTATGGGTGAACCCTCTTTTCCGAAATTAGATTATATTTAAACTCAGTTTGCATATGCGATTGTGTGTTCAAATTGTGCTTTCCTGAGGTCTCATGTATGTTTTAATGAAATAGCCCTTACATGTATACAGAGTATTTTTCATCTACCGTCCTTGACTTATCAGGAATATTTTTACCCACCATCCAATTTTTGTATTATGTTTGATATTGCACCAACAAATTACATAAATTATGAACTATATTTATTATACAGTGTTATACCGTCCAAGTGTGTATTATGTTTTCAAGCCAAAAGCTTCTGTTGGAAAAGATCTGTCACCAAATTTACGTTTACTTTCATTTTAGTTATAATTTCTGTTACAGAACTTCTTAAATACCTTCCACTGAAAAATTCAATTGGTGAAACCATCCATCAATGTAAACTAGCATTTAGTAAAATTGTTTTATAGTTTATGTTTATAATATAGAAATAATATTGTTGATGTGTATTGCTTCGTTACATTGTGAATGACAGTGATTCATTGCCATTGGACCACTTTGCTGGATTTATTAATTAACAAGGCTTAGTGTTTTTTTTACTGTTGTTGGTAAACACCAACATGAATGAGTGTTGTTTTTTTAAACAAAACAACTCATGAAATTGCTTTGGAGCCGTTCTACATGGTGTTGTCTTTTTAGTAATTTGTGTTTCTTGCAAAAAGCTTTAAGTTTTGAGTGTGTTTGGATTAAAATTGACAGATTGGTAGATGTATAAATAAAAATCGGCGTTTACAATACTTTGAACATTTGATGTAAACATAAAGGTCTCAAAAACACATTTCTGTGTATACGGGTTGAATTGTTTGTGTACAAAAGTGTTTATAGTAAAATATGTCACCTAATATCAATATGAGCCTAGTACAAGTTAACATAAACACAGAAGTCATGATGAAACAATTTCATAAACAATAAACTGAAGGTAACATATGAAATTGTGTTGGTGCGCCTTCCAATTCAATTATCACAATTTCCATTTCTGAGAATTCTGAGCGATATTGATAGATATAATTGCAATTATGCTAAAACAAGAGTTATTTCCCTTAGATTTTATTATTATGTAAAATGTTCTGCGACTCTAGCTGGCGTTCTTCTGTTTGATTTGAGGAAAGATTGGCAAAACAAGTTTATATCGAATCACTGAAGCATTCTGACATCATTCTTAAATGGTATGCCTGATAAATCTTGCAGTTTAATTTGAATTTTCAAACAAAAATCATTGGGTCATGTTATGCGCTTGATCAAAAATTGAAAATAAATAAATAAAACCTGGGTGATCACCCTGATCAAACAGGATACAGTAGAAAAAATGTTGAATCGGGGAGTTTCTTTAGCTGTCCTCCATTTTGATTTCATTTTTCAGTAGGTTTGTGTATTATCGGTTGCCGACAGAAGGATTTTTAAGAAATGGTGATACATAAGGATATTGTAGACCAAGACTTCAAACCGACTGTTACAAGAATGAACTGTAAACGTAATTTAAATTATTAAAGGGACACATGGTAATCCAGATTTGTTTTTAAATCAAGGCATTCCATTATTATTTTCTCCATTACTTATATAAATAGTTCAGCGCAAATTGTTTTTTATGTATTAATAATGGCTGATAATAATGCACTAATGAAATATTAAAAATATGGTGAAATAACAAAAACAAGTTCGAACACGCCAAATAGTATAACATTATAGTTAATTATATGCCGGTTAAGAGTAAAAATGATACTGGATTAATAAATAATGGGAATAAACTGTAATGCCATGTGTCCCTTTAAGTTATATATGTAATTTGCATGCATATAAAACTATGTTGTCCTGTAAACATTCCTGTTATAAAACACATTTCTATTTATACAGTAACATTCCCATTTTTAAATTTTAATGTTTTCCATCAAAGTCATTACTAGTATGTGCTGTATATTTTACAATATTCATATGCCCATATATTTATATTAGCATGAAATACTAGGTTCAACAAACATGGAACTTGCTTTTATTTTTATCTTGCATCCGGCCAGGTTGATTTGCTGCAAGGTTTAACAAATTAATGGTTTATTTCAGAAGCTTATTCATTTGGTTGTTTTTCCGAGTTGTTTTTTTTTAGTTGAAGTCAGCTGATGAGAATATATATACAAATACAAGAGTTGTTTACAATTCAAGTGTGTGTACACAATTATAGAATATGGACATAAAAAATTATGTGATGCGAGGGTTGTGACCAAATAGAATAGAAAAGAAAAAGAAACGCATAATGGGTATTTCCGCTATATATTGTATGTTTAATATGCTACTGCTTATCGAATGGTACAGGTCGGCATTAGGCCTGTCCTTTCGGAAATAAGGTTTAAACAGTAACGAACACACCAATGGTTACCTCTTTAAAAATTCATTATCGACAGAATGCGCATTTGGCTCAAGCAGATGATCAAAATTAGGCTTTAAACGTTGCAATATCAACATTAAACACTATACTGAAATGGCTGGACTTTTTCAAGCGAAACTTCAACATTTATGACATGACTACATGACAGAGTTGTCCTTTTTGTATTAGTTGTAGCCCCTTTTTGTACAAAACACGTTGAGATACATCTGGAATATTACCTGGAATTAGGTGTGTATAATAGTGTAGTATAGGCAATTTTTTGATTATGCGTTTCTTTTTCCTTTCAGTATATTAGAATAATGTATATGTCAGGACTATGTTAGGCAAGAGTTGTGAACAAATCAAGTCTATGTACACATGTATTCAATATTGCAGAATGTACATGTAATGACTATGCATTGCAAGGATTGTTAATGACTGACATTGTAAATCATTTAATTGAAAATAGCACCTGTCCGTGAACTACCAGCTATTGAAAGTTAGAGTATGGCAGACAGATGAAATGGACATGGTGCAAAAACAGAGTATGGTCCCATCTTGTTGATTGATTTAAACACCTCGATGGACTACCCCCATCTCGATTTTAAATAACCAACTCGATGAGACCATACTCTATCTATTACTTACAGAACATGTAAGTTTAAGGAAGCTGTGAACCAATCATTTCCATGTACACATAATATACATATAATATTTACCTTAAGAACAATCATGTTCCCCGTCTACTATTGTAGAATAATGAATTCCAAGTTTTGTTTTTATTTGATTGAAAGCAATAATTAAAGGTATTGAAAACATCAATGTGTTAGTGTTGTATTTACAAACAACCATTTAAGTATAAATATATACCAAATTTAAAAACTATTGACCCAAGGATCATCCATGTGGAGTTTGGTCAAAAGTGACCATGTGGTTTCTTCTGAGAAGTCATTTGAAGCAAAGGCTAACAACGGCGGACGAAGATTGATTCCAAAAGCTCACCTCTGTGCTGATAACAAGAGACCCATGGGCCTCAACGCGCTCACCCGAGTATATGGGTTTATACAAGAAAGGTATGATACACTGATAGACGGGCGGACAAGATCAACTCTAAATGGCCCCTATCCAGTGAGTAGTTGGGACAATTAGAATCGTATAAATAACCGGACTTTAAGTTATTTTAATTACATGTATTACAAGACACAAAATAGCAGTATTTAGTTCCTGAATATGTATGTGTAGCAGCAATCAATTATAAAATGACAATTAAAAAAATCTGCCTAAATTAACATTTAAAAAGGATCACTTTGTACAAACTATTTTGTAGCTTCGGAGCAAGAGAATTTTAAACTGTTCCTCATATAACTCCATGTTAAATACGTGATCCCCGGGGCAGGGCCATTTAAGACCCAAGGGTCGTCATTTGAAAAAAAACATGGATAAGGACCATAAAACAATGCTAAATTCAAAACAAATCGGCACTCTGTAATATGTCTTGTAGATTCTTAGTATTTTTAAGTTTTCCATATACAACTGTGTATGTAAATAATGTGACCTCTGAGCCAATGCCATTTAGATCCCAGGTGCATCATATGAACACAACACAGACGTTAAACATCCCCAAAGAATTCGTGTGACCACTACTGGCATATTTTGCATAGCCTAACTCGCGGTTCAAATGCGAAGATCGGAAATCTTGAGTATTTTTAAACTCTAAAGTTACCGATTTCTCAAAACGGTCACGAAAAATGGGAAGTCACCGATTTGGCTTAAATTAACAGGAATGATAGATCAGTACCTCTACTACCTTCCCTGACAATTTTGGCTAAATTCAAGACAACCCATTTTTTGAGACCGTTTTGAAAGATGGTCACCCCTTTTTGTCACTCAAAACACTCATATTTAAAATGGCGGCTACAAGCTAATAAGCAAAACTGAAAATCAAATTTCGTAGTAATGTTTGCCAGCGCTATATATCACACCGCTATATATCACTAGTGGTCCCCGTCTGGTTGCCGGGGTAGAATACAACGCCTGCAAACATACCGTCACCTGCAGAGGGGTAGGACCCAACACCCCCACCCTCATTTGTATTCATTTTGTCATTTTTTGTTCATGCTCATTAAAGGTCTTCATCATGACCCCTGCATTGTTTCAGGTGCCATCTCGCTCACATCACTAAGAGCAGTGGCAGAAAAACCATAAACGTGGCTCCAACGTAAATGGAGTGTCTACAATAGAATTTGCAGCAACTCTGCAGTTCAGGATGAGAAGGTCCTAGGCCCATTCTAAATATTTTATCTCGATGTACATGGAGGATGAGCCTGGCATGTTCATGCCTGTTAGGTGCCATATAACCTTTCATGTGTTGGTGCGCCTTAAAACCCAATTCAATTCAATATATCACTAGTGGATCCAGGATGGTGTATAAACTCAGAGTGGATCACTAGCGGATCCAGAGGGAAGCCCGTGTGGGCTGGACTGATTGAGATTTTCTAAATTATATAATATATATTATAGTAAGCTCCCCCACACCACCACCACACCCCACACCCGTGAAAAGTCGCAAATGTTAGGTTTTTATTGATAAAACATTTGATCTAAGTTAGACTCTCTCCCCACGCCTCGAGGTAAAATGCTGGATCCGCGTATGTGGATCTATCAAACTCGAGTTAAAATTTAATTATGTTATTTTTAACTTTCGAATATATATTAAAGCTTATTCGCACCACTTAGATTTTAAGAGAAGGTAATGGCTTCGCCTCAGAGAGAATGAAAAAAACAACGCAAAAACAAATCGTTTTTTTTCCTTCATATTGGCACTAATAATAAATAAGAGTATTTTTTGAAAAGCTTATATTTTATATTGAAGTTTATAGTATGAGTATATACAAAGGAAAAACAGATACTCAAGTAGTGTATATTTATAGGGTATAATAATATATACGTTTATGGTGTATTTATACAAAGTAAACATGGATACTCAGGTTATAGGGAATTTAACTTAAATGTTATGGGGTTTATATAAAAATACAACACTCGTGGTCACTGGCAATATTCATACACTTTTATAGATACACTTTTATATTACATGATTATTATATATAATGCGAATGCGGAATGCGGAATTCAGAAGTCAAGAAATTGTTATGTGTGTCACTAGTGGATCCAGAGGGAAGCCCATCCGGAGGGCCAGCCGGATTGAGATTTTATAAATTAAGGTATGTAAAGGTTGGACGCCCTCCGGACTTCCCCTGGACACCCCCTAGATACACTATCCCGATTTTTTGTTGTTGTTTTATGTAATTGTGAAAACTTGTGCAACCCCTCAACACACATACATGCGCGTGCACGCATACATTATTATTTATTATCACTATTATTATTATTAGTAGTAGTAGAATTATTATTATTAGTAGTAGTAGTAGTAGTAGTAGTAGATCTTGTAGTAGTAGTAGTAGTTGTAGTAGTGGTAGTAGTAGTAGTAATAGTAGTAGTAGATCTAGTAGTAGTAGTAGCAGTAGTAGTAGTAGTAGTAGTAGTAGCATTAGTAGTAGCATTAGTAGTAGTAGTAGTAGTAGTAGCATTATTATAAGTAGTAGTAGTAGTAGCAGTAGTAGCATTACTAGTAGCATTAGTAGTAGTAGTAGTAGTAGTAATAGTAGTAGTAGTTGTAGAAGTAGTAGTAGTAGTAGTAGTAGCATTAGTAGTAGTAGTAGTAGCATTAGTAGTAGTAGTAGTAGTAGTAGTAGTAGTAGTAGAAATAGTAGTAGTAGTAGTAGTAGTATAGATCTAGTAATAGTAGTAGCATTATTATTATTATTATTTGCGTTTTTTTCATTCTCGCTGAGGCGAAGCCATTACCTTCTCTTAAAATCTAAGTTTAACATATACCCGAAAGTTAAAAATAACATAATTAAAAAAGCAAAACATTTTTAACTCGAGTTTGATAGATGTGATCCCAGGATCCACATACGCGGATCTAGGATTTTACCTCGAGGCGTGGGGAGAGAGTCTAACTTAGACCAAATGTTTTAACAATAAAAACCAAACATTTGCGATTTTTCACGGGTGTGTGGTGTGGTGGTGGTGGTGGTGGTGGTGGTGTATGTGGGGGAGTGGGGGCTTAATTTAATATATATTATATAATTTAGAAAATCTCAGTCCGGCCCCCACTGGCTTCCCTTTGTATCCGCTAGCTCTGAGTTTACACACCACTCTGGGTCCGCTAGTGAAATATAACGCTGGCAAAAATTACTACGAAATGCGGAATTCGGAATGCGGAAGTCAGGAAATAGAAGTGAAGTAAATGTGAGCCAAATGGGCCATCGTAGTTAGTAATATACATAAACTATTTTCTTAATACAATTATTATAATAAATATTAATGATTGAACAAATGCAAGTTAGAAAACTGACTAACAGGACGTCCGTGAGTTTTTGAGAAAATCAAGATTGCCATATGTCCCTTTAAACCAGAAGACATTTGTTTAACATGCATTTTACTAATTAGTTAAATAGTTTATTAGAATGATTAAATATTAATTTGGCGGATATAATGATCGAGTGCTGATTTATTAAACGAGTTTTCAAAAAGATACAATATGCGACGACTTGTCGAGCACCAAATAATGTTTGCTAAAGAGTTTAATAAATAATAGATGCTTTTCTGAGGTTTATCACACAAAACCCATACAAGTTGATTGTACAACGTGAATGTTTCTCTGTGATGTCAATTTACCTATATATTAATAATACCGTATTTCCTCTATTAGAAGCGCCTTCCCTAATAGAAGTGCCCCCACCTGTTTTAAGAAATATTACCTTCTTCAAAAATCTAAAAGTTCCTAAAAAACACACACTGTTTTCGTCTTTACCGCTAATGGATTTGATTACGGGAGTTTTTTCCTTCGACACCAGTATGGTCCATGACATAAACATTGAAGCGCTATCATCATCAATACAAATTACTGCTTTTATTTCAATTTACTATTTATTTTATAATTATTATTATTATTATAGTTTATCTTTTATTATTATTTAATTCATACGCAACCAACCATTGTTGTAATCCTCAAGTTTGATGGAAATGTGTATCATACAGATGCAGAGTGATGACAGTAATATACTCAGTAATATACTCCGTACATTCAGGGAGTAAGTATACAGGGAGAAGAAACGGATCGTTTTGCCGTTTTCACTAAATGACTACTCCCGGTTGTCTCGCGCGTGTGAAAAAAACAGCAAATTCTTATAAATTATTACACTTACAAACTCAATAAAGGTGCGAAATGTAAACATAAGTATTATTTATTCACATTGTGTCCTCTGATACAGAGCGTGTTTTTGTTTGCATGTATAAAGGCACATTTTACCAGACGGTTCCGTGTAACAAAGATGGCGCCACTCTGCGCCAGATAAAAAATGGCGACACTGTATAGCTATTGCAAACGAGATACGAGACTACGGGTTATTTAGGCATTAATAATAAAAAAAAAAGTGAATAGTAGACATATTTATCTTTGTCAAGAAGGTAATTTCATGGTGGTGATTATAAGACAAAGCCTAAAAAGAGGTGATGAAAAATGCGCCTTTTGAGATATCAGCTAAAATTTTCGAATTAAAAATGGTGTGGAGCTATTGCAAAAAAGATACGAAGTATGGGTTACATTAGGAATTAATAATAACAAAAAGTGCATAGTAGACATATTTATCTTTGTCAAGGAGGTAATTTCGTGATGTTGATTATAACAGAAAGCCGTAAAAAAGACGTTGTAAAAACTGCCTTAGATTTGAGATGTTGGCTGAAATTTTAACTTTTCAAATGTAACGCACTTACGATCGATTTACCTGTAGCAATAAAATAGTAAATGGCGGCGTTCTAGCGCGACAACATAAACCGATAAAATAGAGCGCTTATGAACCTGTTTCTCCTCGCTGTATACTTACTCCCTGATTTATGCAATTAATACAAGTTGATGTTTGATAGTTATAGAAAATAATAAATTAACATAGTAGTCTCTTATAAATTTTTTAGATGGCATAGTTAAAATCATATGTAATGTTTTATTGTATATAATACTGTACTATGACGAGACTTTAATAAACTATATAAAAAAAAAACACACTAGTAATTGGATTAGAAAGACTTGGCTTAGTTTCTACCACAACTGTTTTTTTTTTTATGAAAGTGCGCTTACTTTTCTACACAGATGTGTGCTAAATGCAAATACAAAGTCAACTCGTATACAAGTTATAATCGTCGTACACAGCAGCAGCTGTTATAGGGGTACCACACACAAGGAGTTGCAAAGTTCCTCACACTTGCTATTTCAGTTAGGTTGACCAATTAAAGATACTGCTGCATTACGCATGGCGTTATGCCACTGAAGGAACTAATTATGTCCTTAGGTGTTAATTGCATATTCAGTCAGTGCATTACACGGATGACCCCCACTGATTCGACACTTGTATTCATTCCTCTGACTAGGGAGCGTAACATGACCAATTCGGGAAATAGTCGATAAAGTGTGAAAGCTTAGCTGTTAAATCATGAACATTTTGTTTTGATGAAAAATCCAGAGACTGTACACTTAAATCCGGAGATCCGGAGAGCGACTGAAAAATCCGGATTTTATCCGGATATTTGGCAGAACTGAAATGGCAGATTGTGGTTCCATAATACAGGAACATATAGATTTTTTTTCATTTTTTATATGTCTCATTGTAATATTCCGCTGATACCAATGGTCTGATGGAATTGTTGTATTACCTAATAACATAAAACATTTGACAGATTGAGGCGTAATTACACCATTGCGTTTGTGCTTCCGTGGTGTATAGTCAAATAGTGCCTAATAAAAAAAGTTTCTCTGCCTTACTAGTAGTAGTATAGATACTGGGAGTATAAGCGCAGTTCCCCCCTCGCGACAAATAATCAGCCATTATTAGTTGTATCCTGTTGCCCTTAACACAAACATTTGCAAACGTCAAATGACGATGCCATGCTTGCTTCCAGACCCCACACATCTACACAAACTGCTTGATTACCCTTCGCTTAGGAAGAACGTTACCAGTACCCCCAGTATCTATTCTAAAACATTTGCAACTCATTAAGAAAAGTCTTCATCACCGCTCAGCATATCATATTTTATTTTTATACACTTTGCTATTTAATATTTTAAATATCCCTGAATGGAACCCAACTATTGAAATCTTCATTGTAACCCTTCCATTTAATTAATGCTTGTTTCTTTTTATAATCATGTCGTATTGCTTTTTCAATCCTGAATATTTCTTGCGTTGCTTTTATCATTTCTAATTCATAAAAGCTTCCATCAATGTTTTCGTTGTTTAAATCTTTTATTTTGTATGTCACAGGATTTGTGTTTTGAATTTTATCAACAACACATATTTCTTCAGTCCAATTTGGGGTATAACCTTTCTCAAACGTTCTTTTATATTTGCTGATTCTAACATTATCCCCTATTTTAAACTTTGGCTTAATTTGATTACTTCTCATCTTTCCATACAAGTTGAAATACACGGTTCCTTTATTTTTCTCAGCACTAGCTTCAGTTGGTGTCATTTTAATACTCCGATGTTTTGTATTATTATACTTATGAACCATCATCTGTAGCACATCTACATATGTGTTTGTATTGTTAGCTGTAAAATATTTCCACATCTTTTCTTTTAATGTCCTGTTAAATCGTTCAATTACTACAGCTTTTCCGAAATTAAAAGTATGATACATTTTGATATTATTATCATCAAGAAATTGCTTAAACACCTTGTTATAAAATTCCACACCTTGATCAACCCACAACAATTTACAGTGTCTTCCTGTACTGATTATCTGTTTGAACGCTTTGGTAATTTCCAAACCAGTTTTATTTGGAACTGGTACAATCCAAGCAAATTTACTAAATACATCAATAACAGTAAGCAAGTATTTAGTACCTTTATTATACTTTGAAAATGATTGCATGTCAACCAAGTCAGCAGACCATATTTTATCAATTTCATTAACAATCACACGGCGTTGAGTGAACTTTCTTCGTATAGGCTTATGAAGTTCATCTGCTAATTTGTCAGTCCATTTCAACGCCTTTTCTCGTTTTTTGATGCTCCAAGACCAAGTTTATATTTTGTACTAATAACAGGCTTGACTATCAAATTCTTAGCGATCTTTCCCCAAGTGATTTGTATTTGCTTGTTTTCAAACCGGTCAGCATGCTTTTATCGCACATTGATTTATTACTAGGATTTTCATCATAACAATACTCATGATCTTTACAAACATATCTAATTCATTTAACGGTTCTCCCCCATCAAGTGGATTACCAGGACCACAATATTTATAACCAGGAATTGTTAACCCCTTTTTAGGTAATAAAGGAAGTAACACTTTATGAATATCAATATTACCACCTTCTGTGTTTTTAACAAACTGTGTTTTAGTAATACCGCAAGATGCACAAGTTGCTCTTAACATTTTTCTACCATTTTTAGCTAAAACATACTGAGGATTAACATTTTCAGTAACCATCTTTTCTTTAATACAGTAACTCATATATAAATAAGATTAGACTAAATTTCGTTTACAAAATATGATTTTATGATGTTTTCATTTTCTATCGGTTTGTATGGTTTTAATATTTATAAAGAATAGCATACACACTATTTCCTTCTTGTAACTTCTTAATGAAGAATAGACAGAAATATCCACATAGGACACTTGTTTTATCTTGATACTGAATAGTGTTGTATTTTATATTAGGTATGTACGCCAGAACTTCTTTTGGTGGGCTCAAGCCAAACGGATCGAAGTAATACTCATTACAGTAACAAGTCCAGTGTGTACCAGGTCCAATATAATCATCAAGATTAATAATACCGCATTCTTGTTTATTTTGTTTTGCTAGTAATTTGTTCTTGCTAAACACTCCCCTGAGTTTTTGTATGCCTAACCGCTTAACCCACTTTATTATGCCTAAGTTAGAGATAGGCTTGTTTTTGAAAATTAACTTTTTTTTACGAATGGGATACTTCTATACGGTCTTATTTGTGAGTCTACTTGCAAACCTTTTCCACGATCAACTCTTAGTCCTTTTCCTTTTCTACCCACTTGCAAACCTTTTCCGGTTAAACCACTAATAAGAGATCCGATCAATGGAATTCCTAATGATGCAAGCATTCCAAGAAATCCTCCATCTTGTTGCTGCTTTGTCAGATTAATAGGACAAAAACCTTTTGATTTTATTATCTTGTTTCTTTGTGGAAGTGTTAATTTATTCGATCTAAGAAGTGCTTGTTTTTTATCACTAGGAATATTTACCATCCCATTTCCAAATAGTTTGCCAATTCCAGTACTTGCTAAGCCACTTAATGCTCCTGTTGCTAGCGGTGCTAATACTTTTGGAACACATTTTGCAACTGCTGGTAATATTGTTTTAGTCAACAAACCAGCTAATGCACCTAAAAAGCCTCCATTCTTAGACTGAGATCTCATTTGCGATTTTGATATATTTATGACTAATCCCTGCCCACCAGATTTAGCCTTGTTAATATTTTTAATCTGGGTAGCTGTAAGTAGCAAAGGAAAGTTTCCAGTTAGTAGGTTATTTTTTAACCTGAGCGTTAATTCACTTTTGTTTTCATATGCTTTTGCCAGACTTGGTTTCTGACCATCTGATAAATTTACTGAATAATTTACGTAAGTCATATATATTATAAGTTAGATTAAACTATTACCAATTCATTTACGACATTATTAATAACTACATCTTCTTTATAGAGAATCAGAGCATAAACTATATACGGAGCAGCAGGAGGTATATTTAACCTATATTTCAAACTTAGTTGTTTTGGATCAATACTGACTTCATCACCTTTATAACTCAAATCAAAATGTATCATTCCGAAAAGAGTTTTAAAATTACCCACATTTAGTAAAGTTCCAGTGTTTTTATCATTTTGTTTGTGAGAATAATTAATAACATCTCTGAATATTCTTATGATATTATCATGGCTGTATTCGGTTTCTGGATAATAAACTCCATTTCCAACTTCCAATTTAGCTGATTGTAAATAACAATTAGCATTAGCAGCATTTATCTTAAACGTATCCAAAAGATGAGGATTTTGTGTTTGGGAAGAACTCTTGTCTGACCTTTGCAGATAAACAAAAACGTGTTTTGGATTTTTAACACCAGCCGTTATTCTAAATGTGGTCTCGGTCGCTTGGCTGCTTCCGCTTTCTTGTATCATTTCACGGAGGTAGGACCATTCTGTTGATGTCATATGATTTGCCATTACGTAACTTAAACCATCTGTGTTAAACATCATTCTAGGCATCCACAAAACTAATTTATTAATAACTACCCGGCCATCATCGCCACTTGATTTGAGAATTAGCGCATCATCATTTGTTAGTTGCAAGCTGATTTGAATCTGACTAGGAGGAAGCACGTTTGTTTCCAAACCTTCAAAGGAGGAATATTTGTTTAATGGAATTATAGAGTCAACTTTTTGATTAGTTATGATTAAAGCATGACGAGTAGTAAATCCTAGATTATAACCAGCTTGATCATCCCGAGATTCTGCCACAGCCGTATTATCCAAATAAAATATTCGTTTGTTCCGGTTGTTTTTGCATAATCGTCAGAAATTTCAAGCAAGTTTTTGATATTAACAAATCTGTGAAGATTATTTCCATCGTAAACTATTTTTCCATTTTGCCTTACTTGCATTTGATCAATCAGTGAAGCCGCATCATTAATTAAAGCAATTCTGTCAGCGTCTGCGAAAGCGGCTCCATCAGCAAGTTTGTTTACTCGAAAACTGATTTCAAAATATGCGTTATACCAATCAAAGTAAGAACTTCTATCATTTAGTGTAAACTTTTCATTTGCCTGGTAGCATTTCCTGGTTGTGCTATAGGAGTATCTAATTGAATAGGTACATGTTCATATCTAGTATTATATTTATCACTTCGAAACATCTATGTATACTAGTAATTAGATTATTTTTTATTAATTAATCGATTAATTCTTGCATTAATATTTTTGGTTCCTCTTCCGGATAGTAATCTGTTAATTTTTGCATTTACATCTTCTTCAGTCCCAGCTACATCTTCTTCAGTTTCAGCTGCAACTTCTTTTTTGTTATCAGTCTTTGTAAGTTCTTTTAAAATCATCTCACCTTTTGGTTTAGGTTTAATAACTGAAACTAATTTATCAGCAGCCATTTTTCCTACTTCATCCCCATATTTTTTAGAACCACTTTCTAAGATTTGTTTTCCGGCAGTTTCTAATGCTTTCTTGCCTGCTGTTTTCACAGACTCACTAAATATCTTTGATCCAACTTTTGAAAAAATGTCAAATATGCCAGCTCCAGTTAATCGATCAACATGAGTATATGTTCCCATACTAGTGGCATAAACTTTTTTAAACGTGTCATATAACTTATGTTACATTAATTCCTTTAAAACAAATCGAAATGATGTGTGGACACCATTAAGATTAATAATTTTACCAGAGAAATCGGATATGTAAATATTAATACTGTTAATGGTCGTTTTGTTTACTTTACTGAACCCGACTCTTATCGGTTCATCTTTGAAAGGATATGATCTCGTATATACGAATATAAGTGGTTAAAACACATCAAATCCATTCTCAATAAAACCGGCAATTCAGATATATGGACAAACCGCAATAATTTACAACATAGTAGCATTCACCTCTCAATTAAACAAACGCTAGTTGACCAGTTTACACAATCTTGGAGATCAGACTTACAAAATTCGTCGAAAGGGAAAAACTACAACCTTTTTAAAGATGACCTAGCATTCGAAAAATATCTTAAATTACCAAGAAGCAATTATATTTATTTATTTAAATTCCGTACGACTAACCATAGGTTCCCCGTTGAAACTGGCAGATTTACTAACACTGCGTATAACCTCAGACGTTGTACACTATGCGATTCCGACATAGGTGACGAATTCCACTACTTATTAAAATGTCCACATTTTGATCAAATGCGCAAACATTACATACCGCGTTATTTCTATCAGCATACGAATGTCATTAAATACAAGGAGCTTTTAACCCATCCCGCAGTCAAAGTCCAAAAAAAACTAAGTGTCTTCGTCAGAATTCTTTTACAAAATGCCATGTAACGTCGTACATGAGACGTATTTTATTGATAATGCTTTCCCCCTTCACATTTAACATATGTACTGATCCTTGTATACAGTTTAGTTGTACCATTTGTATGTATGTAATGTACCTTTCTCTCTTGTTGTAACCCAGTTACCTGAGATTGTATATAATAAAAGATTTGTTCTGTTCTTGTTCTTCCGTAAGATCAGCTGTGCTTATTTCATAAATGACATCCCCGTATGATCCATCAACAATAGAATTACTTATCAAATCACAGTGGATATACAACTTATCAATATAATTTGTTATGTTTGGTGTCACAGTTCCAAATTTAGTTTCTCTAATAACTGCATCTTTGTCAAACCCAATCAAGGTGTGAAAGTTTGATTCTCTCAAATCAAGTACGAATTTATTATGAATGGTAACCAAACATTTAAAACTTGATAAATCAAACTCAATTTTTATCGGGATGGGTGAGTCATCGGTTAAATCATTGTTTACAGTCAATGTTTCTTTAATGTAATTATCGATATCAGCATAACTGTAATTTCCATTTGCAAAACTAATAGTTTTCAAATCTGTTCCATTGCTATACCTTATCACTTTGTTATTAAACTCTTCACTAATATTATACCATGAGTAAGTCATGGAATTAATCTTATCAAGTCCAATACCATACTGTTTGTTCTTACCTAATATTATTGGTCTGTCAAATACAGTTGTAAAATTACTCGGTGTATTTGAGCTATTAATTATTGACGCTTTTTCTGATGATAATACACTTTTTTGTTCCATATACTATAGGATGGATGAATTTTATTAATACTAACTATTCCGGTATGTAAAATAGTTTATAACTTGATTTTTCAAATTGAAAACTTGTGTAGTGTTGTGCTCTATATATGAGCTGAAATTAAGATCATGTGGTTTGAGATAAAATTCAAATGTTTCTTTTAATATTCGTTTGTCATTTGTTATTATCGGGTGAAGATTCTCAAAGGTCTCATACGTCGAATAAATAAGGAATTGTTCTACATCTGCTCCTGTATAAGTAAATCTATTTCAAATACATAACGGCCTTCTTTAATAATTTGTAATTCATTTGAAGAATATTTTTTATAGTATTCGTCACCTTTTACAAGTGGATTGGCTACAAAAGTAAACGTCTCGAGAAAACCATCACGTTTGGTTCTTTCAAGTGGTTTTTGCGTCGGGTATGATACAAACGTATTATCATCATCAGTGTAATCTTGAATAATACTTATTCCATCTATCGTATACTCAACAAGTAGAATCCGGCTTAAATAATCTATTTTTACTTTCAGCTCATCAATTATACCAAGAACTGCTGCATGCCGACTATCAGACTTTTGATTAAACTGTTTCAATGAAGCTATTTCGCCGTCAAAAGCTTTGCTTTTTTCATCCTGAGCAGCTTTCAATTACTTTGAAACATCATAAATAGCAGTCTCAAGTTTATCAGTGTTAACCAGTTTGCTCAGTGCAGTCTCAAGTTTATCAGTGTCAACCAGTTTGTTCAGAGCAGTCTCCAGCGACTTACCGTCAACCATTTTCTTTTTGATGTATTCAAATTCTTTGTTGATATCGTCGACGTTAGTGGTTGTCTGCTCATGTAATATTTTAATTTGAGTTATTTCGGTAGTAAAAGCAGTTCTCATTTGTTTTGAAGCATCAGCAATAGCAGTTTCAAGTTCATTATTGTCAACCATTTGTTTATTGATTTCTCCGATCCGTGTATTAATATTTTGAACACCAGTTCTTATTTGTTCACTTAATTTCTTGAAGTTTCCACTCTCTTCCAATAGATCTTTCTTTTCTAGCTCTTTCAAAGCATCACTCAAAAGTTTTATTTCATCTTTCAATCCGTTTTGAATTTCAATCATTTTCTCGCGGTTTGCTTGTAAATTTGTTTGTATCAGACTTAGTTTATCTTCAACACCTATTGTCAAATTTTTTATCATGTCTGGAATTTTATCAATATTATAATCACGTATGATTTTTGTTATTCTTCTTTGAGCATATTGCCTTGTTATCGCATCATCTGGTCCGCCTGAATTACCAACATTGGTGATTTTATTTTTATTCATGTCAAGATCACTTCTCAAAACATTTTCCTGGTTTTTACCCTTGTTAAGATATTTAATTAAATGTTTTTGTTTTACATACTCAGACAGCACAATACCGAAATTTGTAATATTAACACTGCCAGTAGTAACTTCCTCGCCAAGATCATTAAAAAGCCCCATTATATATAATATGATTAGATTAAATTTCACCGGTGAAGTTTCGTTTGACCAACTTTCTAGGGCGATCAAGATACAGAAAGTCGTACTGCCTGTCAGTTGCTTCTTTATACTGCTCTTTGCTGACATCTTGTTCTTTGGAAAGCATACCCAGCTCGCGATTAACCGGAGTTGCAAAGAAGATGTAATGAGAACAGTTCAAACGAATGTCTTTGGGAGTTTTGTAATAAGATTGAGATAAATAAATTACACAACAATTTTTGTGTCTTCCCTGGATAAAATAATTAATAATATCGTTTTGATTGCGCTCGCAAACATAATCATCAAAAATAGCTATCTTTTGAGTATCAGAATCCAAATCACTCACAGGAATAACTTCATCATTTGAACATTCTAATATGTCTTCGACTGGGATTTTATTCTTTTGTGCTATTTTTTCAAGTTTTTGTGACAAGACCTGGTACTTTGACTGTTCCAAGTTTTTAGGAAACAAATAAATCTTGTCATAGTAAACTAAAGGTTTTAACAACCTGTGAACTAATGTGTTTGTTTTGCCAGATCCTGAATTGCCACAAATTAACATTCTAAAATAACAGTCTGGCATAAATTTCCATATTTGTTTAAAATTACCGTTTTCTGTTTTCATATCATAGTTTGGAATTTGCATTATAATAATGCTTGGATAATACTTGTCTTAACTTATTTTAATTTGGTCTTATTTTAATCTAACTTATATTATTACATGTCTTTGTTAAAATGAAAACAATTAGCAGATAAAAAGCAAAAGGCGAGCGAGCTTGTTAAGGAATACGAAAATAGAGTTATCCGCAAAAGGATAGTAAAAGGAGCTAGTCGTGATTTATATATGGAAGTATTTAAACCTGTGACTAGCGAAATAAAAAGTCAGTCAGAAAAGTTAACTAAGCAGTTAGCTTCTCTTCCAGCAATAGGTGAGGAAGCACAAGAAAAACAAATGTATCAGGGATTACCACAGTTATTTGCTGAAAAAACTCGCAAACCAACTACTGGCGACCTAGATGCTGGAATCGATAAAGAAGTGATAAGTAGATATGACTTACCCTTACCCAGGTCGTTCTACCATTAATGCGATCAAACCCACTCTGTCCGACTTCCGCGCTCTTAAATTGGTAAGGCAGGCTCCCACGTGGAGTCAAATGAACTATTCGCCTATCAGCTAAATGGTAAATTTACTAGTTTAAGTCAGGTCAATTTCAGGGCAAGATTGAAACAATGCCTACCTTCCAATGTAAACTCCAGCGAGTATAGTTCGCATTCTCTAAGGCGGGGAGGCTGCAGTTATTTATTGTCCTGCGGGGTGCCTCTATCAAGGCCATTGGCGATTGGAAAAGTTTAGCAGTTTTTGATTATCTCCAACCAGATTAAGGGTTTAAATTTCGCTCCGCTTCCACCGCTTTAGAGAAGGCTATTGATATTTCGATTGAGTAGTTACATGTATATAGTCAGCTAAGTATAGGTGCGCCGTTGCATTCAAATGATTTGATTTGATTTTATATTAGTAACTTCACTTCCTACCCCACTATGGATTGGATTTCAATATGTTCATATTATAAATTACGTAATAATGCATAATGTTGTGTATTCATATCACTGCTTTGTTTGCTTGCATAATGCGCATACCATATTATGTAATACTTTATTTAGTTGAAGTAATAAAGTATTAACTGCCCACGGTGTTGTTGTTTAAGTGATGTTTTTCAGAATGTAAAACAGATTTATATGGCAACCCGTGGGTGCCTCACCTCATTAGTGGCGGGAATCACTGACCGTTCTCTCAGAGGTCATATAGCTTCGAAGCACTGCCGCTTGCAGTCGCATTCATAATTGCATTTATATTAGTATTATTCGAATTGACAATAATGAACTCATCCAGCTGCATGTATTTTGACAAACAGAAACAATAAGCATTGCACTTGTAAATAAGACAATTACACATAACCTCCTAATATATCTAACTATTACATGAGTTGTTCATTCAAAAAGATAACAATTTATACAAAAAAATAATGTTTTTCTCTTCATGATTAATTTGTTTCGTTGAGGTTTCGTTTTGTCTTTAAGATTTATTTGGCTTTTTGAGGTTTCGAAGCCATGATGTGCTAGATTACAAGTTCTTGCCGTAACCACTAGGCCACAGGAACGCCTTCTAAATATTTCCATGTTCACACCTTTATGCAGGTATAATACAAAGGGACGATACTCTAATGATGTAAGGGAAGTAACTCAAAAACGTTTGACGTGCGTTTGCCTATATTTAAATAGTACATACCGCCAAAAGGTTGGGCACCGAAGCAATAAATCCACATATCAGAGTAAAACAAAACCAAGTATCCTTTCGATATACGAATATGTCAGACTTGCCTTTGACGCAGAACCCGGAGATCACGGGTTCGAGTCTTGCGGTCACCACTGGGGTTATTCGCTTTATCTTTGGACAAAAATCCTCCCTTAGCCTCTTCGTCGTAGCCCGGACGCCCGTTCTTGGAAGGCAATCCTCCAGGCCCGATATGAAACCATATCATTCTATTACATAACATTTGGGCGAGGTTCCCGGATTCCTATGTATCCTTCGATTCTCTCTGGAGCTGCTCGAAATAACATGTAATGTGTTGAGAAGATGTTAACCAACAATCAATTCAGTTGATCGGAATAACCGAATTTAGATTCCTGCGTGCCAGGCTTCGAGTTACATAATGCAACTGTGGCACTTACTTTGTAATTACAAAGTTGTCTTAGTGTGTGACCCACATTGTTGCCATCTTATATTCGTTGCAAATATTACTTTATATTATCACACTGGACGATAAATGGTAGCGTCTGCGATGTTAACGCTGATGCGATGCCTTAGCAACGCACTGGTTAGAGGTAAAATGGCAGGCCTGCCAAAACTTTTTAACACAAAATCCTGAGATTTTTAAAATTTAAATATTTAAGAGGCGCGAAGAACATCTTAAATGGAAATTTGGAGTGCGCGACTTGATTTTTGCACTGTTTTTTTAAATACACAAATTTAAATTATTCATAACTTTCACATCCGGTCAACCTCCGGTAGGTTGAGATATTCAGTAGGTGAAAATAAAGGGTTTACTCAAAAATGAAAATATTAGACCATGATTTAAATTAAATAGATCCATATTGGTGAATTTTGATAAAATACGCCACTGCATTCATGAAACACTTACTTTCAACGGTGTCCTTTCAACTTTAAGTTGTGCGGTCTGTGATCAGTTCTCCATCCGGCTGAAATGTTCGTTACACCGCACAGGCAGGTATTGGACTGCATGACTTCTATAATAATAATAATAATAATAATAATAAATGCTTTATTTAATGATGGTAACTCAATCAATTTACAACAATTGTTCTCCCTTGAGGCCATCAAATGAAGAAACATGTAACACACACACATGGTTATATACATACAATATTATACAATTATGAAGAGTTTCCTGTTGTAAAATCAAAAGTCCCTATATATAAATCTTTTAAAGTTATTTTAAAGTACTAAACCAAATGCAAGCAAATTAAAATTAACTAGTATTACCTAAAAGATAGGAATAATATTTCTTTTTAAATTCTTTGATATTTTTGGTTTGTCGCATTGGAGGTGCGATCGAGTTCCATATGACAGCACCAGAATAACGAATACTTTGTTTGTATATACTTAACCTATGTTTCGGGACGATTAGATCACCATTTGAACAAGTCCTTAATTTATAAGAGGAATGAACCTTTTGAAACAAAGATGTACGATAGTCTGGAGCAAGATTATTGACGCATTTGTAAACCTGCACTGCTTTATGAAATTGTATTCGATCATGGACATTTAACCATTTATGCTCTTTAAATAAGGGTTTTGAAGATGCATCATATGGAGGATGATCCGAGCAGCTTTTTTTTGGATTTTTTGGATTCTATTAATATTGTTGCTAGAGCAATTTCCCCAAATAGTGTCACCATAATCCAAAATTGGTTGTAAATATGCATAGTAATACATAATTCTTGTTTCATGTGTGAGAAATTTCTTGATTTTGCACAAAAGATTAGTTTTGTTTGTTAAAGAAGTACAAAAATTATCAACATGGACGTCCCATGACAGGTTTTTATCAATATATATCCCTAATAATTTTTGACTCTGTACATTTTCTATTGCTGTACTGTTAACATATAATTGTTTTACTTCATTATTAAGTTTAGACAAATTTTGAGATGTACCTATAATCATATATTTTGTTTTCATTTCATTTATTAACATTTTATTTTGCTTAGCCCATTGCTCTGTTTGTTTGAGACTAAGCTGGCTATTTTCTTGTATAATTTCAAGATTAGGACCAGACGTAGACAATGTTACATCATCAGCAAATATGTCTGTGTTTGCATTTTCTACATAAAGTGGTAGATCATTGACAAACATAATAAATAGAAGTGGTCCAAGTATTGACCCTTGTGGTACCCCTGTTTTTATAAGATTAGGCTTTGAAAGCTCTGTCGAAATTTGTATATTCTGGTATCGATTTGTAAGGTACTAGTTGAACCATTTTAAAGTGCATTCATCAAAATTATAAATTTTAAGTTTTGCCAACAAAAGTTCATGGTTAACTAGAAATCAATAAAAACAAGTTCAGTGACATGTCCATTATTCAATTCTTGCAGTAACATATCTGTTAGCTTTGTTAATGCTGTATGGCAGGAATGGGATTTTCTAAAGCCTGACTGTCTCCTATAAATTAGACCATACATTTCCAGATACTCAATACACTGATTGGCTATATGTCTTTCTAGTATTTTTGATAATGTGGGTAAAATAGAAATTGGTCTGTAATTACCGGGATCATCAGCATCACCTGATTTATATATAGGAACTACTCTTGCATTATTTATTTTTCTGGGAATACACATGTCATAATACTAATGTTTATAATGTGACATATCGATTTTGCAAGAACTGGCGCCGCCGTTTTTAAAATGTGAGGGCCTATGCCATCTAGACCATTTGACTTTGTAGAATCAAGCTGATTTATGTATTTTAGAACTTCATCCATGGTTATGTTTCTAATAGAAAATTCCTTGTTATTTGGCATTTTTTGTCGAACAAAATCCCTTAGTTTTTCTAGATTAAGACTTGCATTAGAATCAGAAATATTATTTGAAAGATTTGTGAAAAAATCATTAAGCTCATCAGCAATATCTTTCTTAGATGTGACATACCTATTACCAATTTTTACTTTGTTTGGGTGTTTTGACTTAGTTTTCCCTGATTTAAGTTCATTTATATACCTCCACATGGTCCCAGAGTTTTTGTTATCTTCTATGGCTTTGGTGTAGTAATCCTTTTTAGCTTGATCAAAGAGAATATTTGTTTTATTTCTCCAATGTTTATACTGGACAAATCTTTCATCTTATGATAGAAATCTCTTTTATTCCTTGATTCTTTTATTTCAGGAGTCAACCAACTTGGAAGTGTGTTGCTTTTTATTCGTTTAGTTTTTATAGGTGCATGTTTATCTATTACATTAAGAATAGAATCATTTCACGAGCTTATGGCAGAGTTTACATCTGTCGTACTTTCTGTATTGATAAGATCAAACGTTTTATTTAAACTATTATTGAAATGCATTGTATCAAATTTCTTAAAATCTCTGTAAGTTATTTCTGTATGTGTATTATCTGATTTAATGAAGGGTGTATGTCTTGTTGCGCAGACTGGGTAGTGGTCACTTGCACTATATATTGGAACATTTGTTTCACATATATTATGTGGTTTATTTGAGTAAATATGGTCTATAAGGGTAGAGAGTTTGTATTAACCCTTGTTGGAGATTGTATTAACTGAGTAAAATTGTATGTATCAAGACAATCTAACCATCTTTAAGGTGATTTTTTTAGGAAGTTATAATTTGTATCACCCATAATGATGATTTCGTTTTCATCATGACCTAAAGCGTTTTGGATTTCCTGCTCAAAATCATCAACCCATTGTATAATTGAGCTAGGAGGTCTACATACAGAGCAAATAATAATTGTATTAGACTTCGGCAGTATGACTTCCAACCATATGCTTTCTATCTTCCCAAGTTCGATATCTTGTCTACGTTTATAATGTACATTTTCTTTTATATACACTAAAATCCCACCACCCTTTTCTTTATGCCCTTGACTTCTATCCCTTCTTTCAAATTTAAAACCATCTAAGTTTAATTTACTGTCTTCTTCATTTTGAAGCCATGTTTCACATATACCAAACACATTTACATTTTCCTTTTGAGTTATTAATGACTTAAGGTCTTCAAATTTAGGTTTATCAACAAGAAGTTGCCCTATATTAATATTTGCAATTTTGAGTCCCTTTTTTGTTAAACCCAAACTCACACATTCATCATTGTGCTTCGATTTGGTTTCAAAGTTACTTAAAACATTTGCTTTGCTAGTGGAAATATAAACAGTATTACTAGCTGCATTACTGAGATATGAAGTAGTAGTGGTCTCAAGAAAAATATCAGATGACTTACAATTTGTATTACTAGCAGTATTACTAGCCGCATCACTAAGATATGAAGTAGTAGTGTCCTCAAAAGGAATATCAGTTGGCATACACTTTGTACATAGATAAGAATGACATTCCGAACAAATACTATTTAATGCATTATATACATTATAAGAATAAAGTGTTTGTCCATGAGTATTTACATGGTGAATGGCGTCTTCTTCTTTGCCGCTTTCCTAACTTGTAGCATGTGGACACTTCCTTTGTTTATGTCAATATCCATGACATATATGACATCTTATTGGTTTGCCATGTGTACAGTGGTCCGTATTGTGGTTTCGTTCGCCACAATTATGACAGTCATCCATTTCTGGTTTAAAAATGGGCTTAATTGCATTGATATTTTGCAGGAGGAGACTTGTCCCTTGTGCACTCAGGTGAATATCGTCCATGCGATAAAACCGTTTGTTGATCACGGAAGAAGACGGATATTTGAAGAATGTTTTATACTGTGGAACATAATGAATATTATAGTTATCACAAATATCGACCAGCAAGTTGTTGACATATTCCACCTATGTGTCTCGTCGTGGTGGCAATCCCGAAATAATTATACTGCATTCAGAATGTCCATATACCCTTATTTGGAGTATAACTTTCCCGTTCGTTTTGGAATGTATATCATAAGTTTGCTCATTATCAGATTGTCTGACGTGCACTCAAAACACTCAGGAATATGCAAAAACTGTCTTAAATCACGGTCATGTTCAATTCCTGTCACGTGGATCAAAAATAAGAACCATATTTGCGAAGTCAAAGACTTACACAAGAACACAATTACAAAGTTATATTATTTTAGCGAAATAATGCTATTGGTGTCAGAGCGGTGAGAAAGTACTTCCGGGTCGTAGGATGCTAAAATAGTTCCATTGAAAAAAATCCAAAATTTGTGTAATTTGCATGTGTTTTTCTCATTGATTTTCATTTCTCAGTTAAAATTTAACCTGATGTTAACGTGTTATGTCTGTTGTAATGAATAGCAAGTATTTTACTGTGTTGTCCAGGACTATGTGGACACAGAGGACAGGTAGACATGCACCTTTGACACGGGTTTATTTCGAAATAAGCAAAGCGTGAATGAATGACATGAATTGTTGAAAAACAGAATCAGTGGGTTTTTTATGCCAAAAACAACACAAACATGAGTTATAAGGTTATCCGCGTTTTACATGGATGATGGAAAGCCTAATCTTACACAACGGAGAAAATAAATGTCACGCAAAATCAACAATGACGCAATAATGTCAACAGTTGCATGACGTCACTGTGGAAAAACAACGCTCACAATATTAGTAATTGGCGATGCCAACGCACAAAATGTCTATCATATGCAAGAAAAAGAATCAACCATAGCTATTCAGTTCATATATACCAATCCGAGTTATAACTGTTTAAAAAATTATACCTCGTTTTGAAATTCCTGATCTTTTCCGGATACCCATGAAAGATTCTTATATTGTGACAGATATTCTACTTATGAGAATAACAGAAAATCCTGGCACTTGACCCGCAAATATTATAACAAAATATAAATAAAAATACCTCGTTTCGAAGTATATATCTTTGTTAAATTAGCGAATTAATTCAAAACCTTTACACCGTTCGTTACGTCTGATTTCCATTTAGCACAGTATATGTTCACAGTTAGTACAAAAAAAGCACTCTGGGAAGAAATTTAAGTAAAATCGCCGATTGCTACCATAACAACATTTCCTACTTATGTTTACTCCGGTTGTACTCAAAGAAGTGACCCGATTGGACGATTTTCGGGTTCTGATTACGTATGTTTTTACCGTTAAAATATCATCCAGTCAAATCACTAATAAAATACTGTTTAACGGCTCATCAACATAGTATATGTTATTTAGAGCCGCACCATAGAGAGTGGAAGGATACACGTTAATCCGGAAAACTCTCCTACTAATGCACAGATTAGTTTACTAGCTCGGAAGATAACCTCCGATACACGGGCCAGTTCACCGTCCCCATCCGCCGGACGAGGCCATGGGAAAGCGTCTAGCCCAAGAACACACCGACGAAATAAAATAATATCAAAAAGCGAACCTTACCATGGCATATTAGGTAGCTAATTGATGCCTTATGTAGAAATATTTTATTACTCATTACATTTATATTAGTATTATTCGAATTGACAATATTGAACTCATCCAGCTGCATGGATTTTGACAAACAGAAACAATAAGCATTGCACTTGTAAATAAGACAATTACACATAACTTCCTAATATATCTAACTATTACATGTGTTGTTCATTCAAAAAGATAACAATTTATACAAAAAAATAATGTTTTTCTCTTCATGACTAATTTGTTTCGTTGAAGTTTCGTTTTTGTTTTTAAGATTTATTTGGCTTTATGAGGTTTCGAGCCCATAATGTGCTGTATTACAAGTTCTTGCCGTAACCACTAGGCCACAGGAACGCCTTTTAAATCTTTCCATGTTCACACCTTTATGCAGGTATAATACAAAGGGACGATACTCTAATGATGTAAGGGAAGTAACTCAAAAACGTTTGACGTGCGTTTGCCTATATTTAAATAGTACATACCGCAAAAAGGTTGGGCACCGAAGCAATAAATCCACATATCAGAGTAAAACAAAACCAAGTATCCTTTCGATATACGAATATGTCAGACTTGCCTTTGACGCAGAACCCGAAGATCACGGGTTCGAGTCTTGCGGTCACCACTGGGGTTATTCGCTGTATCTTTGGACAAAAATCGTCCCTTAGCCTCTTTGTCGTAGCCCGGAAGCCCGTTCTTGGAAGGCAATCCTCCAGGCCCGATATGAAACCATATCATTCTATTACATAACAGTTGGGCGAGGTTCCCGGATTCCTATGTATCCTTCGATTCTCTCTGGAGCTGCTCGAAATAACATTTTATGTGTTGAGAAGACGTTAACCAACAATCAATTCATTTGATCGGAATAACCGAATTTAGATTCCTGCGTGTGTGTGTGTGTAGATTCCTGCGTGCCAGGCTTCGAGTTATATAATGCAACTGTGGCACTTACTTTGTAATTACAAAGTTGTCTTAGTGTGTGACCCACATTGTTGCCATCTTATATTCGTTGCAAATATTACTTTATATTATCACACTTGACGATAAATGGCAGCGTCTGCGATGTTAACGCTGATGCGATGCCTTAGCAACGCACTGGTTAGAGGTAAAATGGCAGGCCTGCCAAAACTTTTTAACACAAAATCCTGAAATTTTTAAAATTTAAATATTTAAAGCGCGCGAAGAACATCTTAAATGGAAATTTGGATTGCGCGACTTGATTTTTGCACTGTTTTTTTGTATACACACATTTAAATTATTCATAACTTTCACATCCGGTCAACCTCCTTTAGGTTGAGATATTCAGTAGGTGAAAATAAAGGGTTTACTCAGAAATGAAAATATTAGATCATGATTTAAATTAAATAGATCCATATTGGTGTTTTAAAATCAGACAACGCCAAAAGCAGATACATAGATGTACATACAAAATAAAGCTTTTAATATAATTATCACTACAAACTAGTTTTATAAAGGGCTAAAATCAGTTGAGCACAAACGATAAACACCGAGTTTACCCCCTACCAGAATGTGGAGGTCTTTTATTTTATTGATCAAAGATTGGTCAAATTATTTTGATGATGTCATGTGAAAGTTATGAATTTATGCAGGGAGTAAGTATACTTACTACTTGAGTAAGTATACTTACTACTTACTCCCTGATTTATGCAAGTAGGCCTAATACAAGTTGATGCATTGTTTGATAGTTATAGAAAATAATAAATTAACATAGTAGTCTCTTATAAAAGTTTTAGAATGGGATAGTTAAAATCATATGTAATGTTTTATTGTATATAATACTGTACTATGACGAGATTTTAATAAACTATATAAAAGAACACTAGTAATTGGATTAGAAAGACTGCATGGATTTTGACAAACAGAAACAATAAGCATTGCACTTGTAAATAAGACAATTACACAGAACCTCCTAATATATCTAACTATTGCATGTGTTGTTCAATCAAAAAGATAACAACTTATACAAAAAAATAATGTTTTTCTCTTCATGATTAATTTGTTTCGTTGAGGTTTCGTTTTTGTCTTTAAGATTTATTTGGCTCGTTGACGTTTCGAACCCATGATGTGCTACGTTACAAGTTCTTGCCGTAACCACTAGGCCACAGGAACGCCTTCTAATTCTTTCCATGTTTACACCTGTATGCAGGTATAATACAAAGGGACGATACTCTATTGATGTAAGGGAAGTAACTCAAAAACGTTTGACGTGCGTTTGCCTATATTTAAATAGTACATACCGCTAAAAGGTTGGGCACCGAAGCAATAAATCCACATATTAGAGTAAAACAAAACCAAGAATCCTTTCGATATACGAATATGTCAGACTTGCCTTTGACGCCGAACCCGAAGATCACGGGTTCGAGACTTACGGTCACTACTGGGGTTATTCGCTGTATCTTTGGACAAAAATCGTCCCTTAGCCTCTTCGTCGTAGCCCGGACGCCCGTTCTTGGAAGGCAATCCTCCAGGCCCGATATGAAACCATATCATTCTATTACATAACAGCTGGGCGAGGTTCCCGGATTCCTATGTATCCTTCGATTCTCTCTGGAGCTGCTCGAAATAACATGTTATGTGTTGAGAAGACGTTAACCAACAATCAATTCAGTTGATCGGAATAACCGAATTTAGATGCCTGCGTGCCAGGCTTCGAGTTAAATAATGCAACTGTGGCACTTACTTTGTAATTACAAAGTTGTCTTAGTGTGTGACCCACATTGTTGCCATCTTATATTCGTTGCAAATATTACTTTATATTATCACACTGGACGATAAATGGCAGCGTCTGCGATGTTAACGCTGATGCGATGCCTTAGCAACGCACTGGTTAGAGGTAAAATGGCAGGCCTGCCAAACATTTTTAACACAAAATCCTGAGATTTTTAAAATTTAAATATTTAAAGCGCGCGAAGAACATCTTAAATGGAAATTTGGAGTGCGCGACTTGATTTTCGCACTGTTTTTTTAAATACACAAATTTAAATTATTCATAACTTTCACATCTGGTCAGCCTCCGGTAGGTTGAGATATTCATTAGGTTAGGGTTAGGAAAGCGTTTACTCAAAAATGAAAATATTAGACCATGATTTAAATTAAATAGATCCATATTGGTGTTTTAAAATCAGACAACGCCAAAAGCAGATACATACAAAATAAAGCTTTTAATATAATTATTACTACAAACTAGTTTTATAAAGGGCTAAAATCAGTTGAGCGCAAACGATAAACACCGAGTTTACCCCCTACCAGAATGTGGAGGTCTTTTATTTTATTGATCAATGATTGGTCAAATTATTTTGATGATGTCATGTGAAAGTTATGAATTTATGCAGGGAGATTTGCGAGGGTGTTTCAAAAAGTTCTGTCACTAGGCATATATCCTTTGAACTGGATATTACACTGAGATAAAGTAGTGTATTTATCGTACTACTGGATTCCACAACAAAAAGGAAACATTTCCGTTTATTTATACCCCTGTATTATCTCCCCCTACACACCTTTTGGATACTGGCATCTCTGAAAATGTCCTTGTTACAAAACGTTGTAAAAATTATTTGAATAATTCTATGCTTTTAAACTTTCTTGTACGCCATCTGCTGTTATTTGCCTATAATCCATGAAAATGATTGTCAAGAATTCGGAAAGGTCCTGCTAAAAATCAGATATGAGTGAATGCCTATCCCTTAATTTTAGCGGAAATAACACTGATTTTCTTCATTTTGTTTACGGAAATGTTATAATATCTTTTAAATGTCGTAATTATTCTCATAGTGTTAATATGTTTTCATATTTTTTTTTCAAATCCTAGTCCTTCAGTGTTTAAATTTCATATTCAACACATTTATTGTAGAATTTTGCACAATGTTTAGTGAAAATATTGATCATACAAAAACGCTATTTCAGAAGTCCATTTATCATTAAATTAATTTTACATGTTAGCTTAAAATGTTAATTTCTAAGACAATGCCTTTTCATCTTCCATGCTTAAATTCTGAATTTTGTAATGCACAGATATAACTGGTAATGTATGAGAAATTTCAAAGGTCTTCGACAAATACTTAAAGAGAAACAGGCATTTAAAAAAGTAACAGTTAACATACCTGAAAAAAGCTCAGGACGAAAATACCTCAGTATGTATAAGTGATGTATATTAAATGTTCCATAACTTTCGTCACACAAAAGATACAGCATTCATTTTACCATCAATGGAATGGTATTGAAACTCCCTTTAATTTGGTACCAAACATCAACACTCACAACGAGCACATAATTGTTAAAACGCGTTAGTGACAGAACTTATTGAATGACCCTCGTATGCAAGTAGGCCTAATACAAGTTGATGCATTGTTTGATAGTTATAGAAAATAATAAACTAACATAGTATTCTCTTATAATTTTTTTAGAATGGCATAGTTAAAATCATATGTAATGTTTTATTGTATATAATAATGTACTATGACGAGAATTTAATAAACTATATAAAAGAACACTAGTAATTGGATTAGAAAGAATTGGCTTAGTTTCTACCACAATTGCTTTTTTTATGAAATTGCGCTTACTTTTCTACACAGATGTGTGCTAAATGCAAATACAAAGTCAACTCTTATACAAGTTATAATCATCGTACACAACAGCAGCTGTTATAGGGGTATCACACACAAGACGTTGCAAAGTTCCTCACACTTGCTATTTCAGTTAGGTTGACCAATTAAAGATATTGCTGCATTACGCATGTCGTTATGCCACTGAAGGAACTAATTATTTACTTAGGTGTTAATGGCATATTCAGTCAATGCATTACACGGATGACCCACACTGATTCGACACTTGTATACATTCCGCTGACTAGGGAGCGTAACATGACCAATTCGGGAAATAGTTGATAAAGTGTGAAAGTATAGCTGTTAAATCATGAACATTTTGTTTTGATGAAAAATCCGGAGACTGTACACTTAAATCCGGAGATCCGGAGAGCGACTGAAAAATCCGGATTTTATCCGGATATTTGGCAGGACTGAAATGGCAGATTGTGGTTCCAAAATACAGGAACATATAGATTTTTTTCATTTTTTATATGTCTCATTGTAATATTCCGCTGATACCAATGGTCTGATGGAATTGTTGTATAACCTAATAACATAAAACATTTGACAGATTGAGGCGTAATTACACCATTGCGTTTGTGCTTCCGTGGTGTATAGTCAAATAGTGCCTAATAAAAAATCGTTTCCCTGCCTTACTAGTGATAGAAAATGAGCACTTTTGATTGGTATTTGTCCTTATTACCTATACCTCATCCGAATGATGTATTGGGTACATTTCGTAGTGTTTGTTTGAGATATTTAATTATAATTGACATAGACAATAAAGCGAAAGTATAGAAATGGGGTAAATTTATTTGTGACGTGTCAAAATAGAACGTGACGTCATTCAACAGATTGGCTGTGAAACTCAGTGGTGCAATGACACATTGAGACCTCTGCCGTAAAACGCACTTGTCATGTGTTACAGTTAAGTGTTTCCTTATTCTGCTGTGAATTTTGATAAAATACGCAACTGCACTCATGAAACACTTACTTTCAACGGTGTGCTTTCAACTTTAAGTTGTGCGGTCTGTGATCAGTTCTACATCCGGCTGAAATGTTCGTTACACCGTACAGGCAGGTATTGGACTGCATGACTTCTATTTGACTGGAATGACCCGAAAAACTGTTTGTATTTCTCAGAGCTATACACTAGGTATGTTCTCTTTCACGGAGGTATGCAACTGTTCTGTCTGTGTTTCTGTCTTTTAAATGCAAGATGTTTAAATTGGATGCATTGCATGTGCTTGGCTAAAACCAAAGTATAACCTGTCCGCACTTTAACTATATTCATATTAAATACAATACAAATATATCTCTATGTATGCTCGTACATATATACACTAATCTAATTATAGCACGTGTGCTTTGTTGGATGTATCCACATATCTCACAGCGCGGTTTCCTAAATTCCTCCTTATTGATAATCTATTTCTGCTAAATTTAACTTTCCCGTTCGTTTTGGAATGTATATCATAAATTTGCTCATTATCAGATTGTCTGACGTGGACTCAAAACACTCAGGAATATGCAAAAACTGTCTTAAATCACGGTCATGTTCAATTCCTGTCACGTGGATCAAAAATAAGAACCATATTTGCGAAGTCAAAGACTTAAACAAGAACACAATTACAAAGTTATATTATTTAAGCGAAATAATGCTGTTGGTGTCAGAGCGGTGAGAAAGTACTTCCGGGTCGTAGGATGCTAAAATAGTTCCATTGAAAAAAATCCAAAGTTTGTGTAATTTGCATGTGTTTTTCTCATTGATTTTCATTTCTCAGTTAAAATTTAACCTGATGTTCAAGTGTTATGTCTGTTGTAATGAATAGCAAGTATTTTACTGTGTTGTCCAGGACTATGTGGACACAGAGGACAGGTAGACATGCACCTTTGACACGGGTTTATTTCGAAATAAGCAAAGCGTGAATGAATGACATGAATTGTTGAAAAACAAAATCAGTAGGTTTTTTATTCCAAAAACAACAAAAACATGAGTTATAAGGTTATCCGCGTTTACATGGATGATGGAAAGCCTAATCTTACACAACGGGGAAAATAAATGTCACGCAAAATCAGCAATGACGCAATAATGTCAACAGTTGAATGACGTCACTGTGGAAAAACAACGCTCACAACATTAGTAATTGGCGATGCCAACGCACAAAATGTCTATCATATGCAAGAAAAAGAATCAATCATAGCTATTCAGTTCATATATACCAATCCACATTATAACTGTTCAAAAAATGATACCTCGTTTTGAAATTCCTGATCTTTTCCGGATACCCATGAAAGATTCTTATATTGTGACAGATATTCTACTTATGAGAATAACAGAAAATTGCTGGCACTTGACCCGCAAATATTATAACAAAATAAAAATAAAAATACCTCGTTACGAAGTATATATCTTTGTCAAATTAGCGAATTAATTCAAATCCTTTACACCGTTCGTTACGTCTGATTTCCATTTAGCACAGTATATATTCACAGTTCGTACAAAAAAAGCACTCTGGGGAGAAATTTAAGTAAAATCGCCGATTGCTACCATAACAACATTTCCTACTTATGTTTACTCCGGTTGTACTCAAAGAAGTGGCCCGATTGGACGATTTTCGGGTTCTGATTACGTGTTTTTACCGTTAAAATATCATCCAGTTGGATCACTAATAAAATGCTGTTTAACGGCTCATCAACATAGTATATGCTATTTAGAGCCGCTTCAGAGAGAGTGGAAGGATACACGTTAATCTGGAAAACTCTCCTACTAATGAATAGATTAGTTTACTTGCTCGGAAGATAACCTCCGATACACGGGACCGCCGGTTTACCGTCCCCATCCGACGGACGAGGCCATGGGAAAGCGTCTAGCCCAAGAACACACCGACGAAATAAAATAATATCAAAAAGCGAACCTTTCCATGGCATATTAGGTAGCTAATTGATGCCTTATGTAGAAATATTTTATTACTCATTACATTTATATTAGTGTTATTCGAATTGACAATAATGAACTCATCCAGCTGCATGGATTTTGACAAACAGAAACAATAAGCATTGCGTTTGTAAATAAGACATTTACACATAACCTCCTAATATATCTAACTATTACATGTGTTGTTCATTCAAAAAGATAACAATTTATACAATTTTTTTTTATGTTTTTCCTCTTCATGATTAGTTTGCTTCATTGAGGTTTCGTTTTTGTCTTTATGATTTATTTGGCTCGTTGAGGTTTCGAACCCATGATAGCTAGGTTACAAGTTCTTGCCGTAACCACTAGGCCACAGGAACGCCTTCTAATTCATTCCATGTTCACACCTTTATGCAGGTATAATACAAAGGGACGATACTCTAATGCTGTAAGGGAAGCAACTGAAAAACGTTTTACGTACGTTTGTCTATATTTAAATTGTGCATACCGCCAAAAGGTTGGGCACCGAAGCAATAAATCCACATATCAGAGTAAAACAAAACCAAGTATCCTTTCGATATACGAATATGTCAGACTTGCCTTTGACACAGAACCCGGAGATCACGGGTTCGAGTCTTGCGGTCACCACTGGGGTTATTCGCTGTATCTTTGGACAAAAATTGTCCCTTAACCTCTTCGTCGTAGCCCGGACGCACGTTCTTGGAAGGCAATCCTCCAGGCCCGATATGAAACCATATCACTCTATTACATAACAGTTAAGCGATGTTCCCGGATTCCTATGTATCCTTCGATTCTCTCTGGAGCTGCTCGAAATAACATGTTATGTGTTGAGAAGACGTATTCAGTTGATCGGAATAACCGAATTTAGATTCCTGCATGCCGGGCTTCGAGTTATATAATGCAACTGTGGCACTTACTTTGTAATTACAAAGTTGTCTTAGTGTGTGACCCACATTGTTGCCATCTTATATTATTCGTTGCAAATATTACTTTATATTATCACACTGGACGATAAATGGCACCGTCTGCGATGTTAACGCTGATGCGATGCCTTAGCAACGCACTGGTAAGAGGTAAAATGAAAGGCCTGCCAAAACTTTTTAACACAAAATCCTGAGATTTTTAAAATTCAAAGATTTAAAGCGCGCGAAGAACATCTTAAATGGAAATTTGGAGAGCGCGACTTGATTTTCGCACTGTTTATTAAATACACAAATTTAAATTATTCATAACTTTCGCATCCGGTCAACTTGCGGTAGGTTGAGATATTCAGTAGGTGAAAATAAAGGGTTTACTCGGACTTTATCCTCAATCTCTATATGAAAAATGAAAATATTAGACCATGATTTAAATTATATAGATCTATATTGGTGTTTTAAAATCAGACAACGCCAAAAGCAGATACATAGATGTACATAAAAAATAAAGCTTTTAATATAATTATCACTACAAACTAGTTTTAAAAAATCAGTTGAGCACAAACGATAAACACCGAGTTTACCGCCCTACCAGAATGTGGAGGTCTTTTATTTTATTGATCAATGATTGGTCAAAATTATTTTGATGATGTCATGTGAAAGTTATAAATTTATCCCTGATTTATGCAATTAATACAAGTTGATGCATTGTTTGATAGTTATAGAAAATAATAAATTAACATAGTTGTCTCTTATAATTTTTTTAGAATGGCATAGTTAAAATCACATGTAATGTTTTATTGTATATAATACTGTACTATGACGAGACTTTAATAAACTATGAAAAAACACTAGTAATTAGATTAGAAAGACTTTGCTTAGTTTCTACCACAACTGTTTTTTTTTTATGAAAGTGCGCTTACTTTTCTACACAGATGTGTGCTAAATGCAAATACAAAGTCAACTCTTATACAAGTTATAATCATCGTACACAGCAGCAGCTGTTATAGGGGTACCACACACAAGACGTTGCAAAGTTCCTCACATCTTGCTATTTCAGTTAGGTTGACCAATTAAAGATATTGCTGCATTACGCATGTCGTTATGCCACTGAAGGAACTAATTATTTACTTAGGTGTTAATGGCATATTCAGTCAGTGCATTACACGGATGACCCCCACTGATTCGACACTTGTATACATTCCTCTGACTAGGGAGCGTAACATGACCAATTCGGGAAATAGTTGATAAAGTGTGAAAGTATAGCTGTTAAATCATGAACATTTTGTTTTGATGAAAAATCCGGAGACTGTACACTTAAATCCGGAGATCCGGAGAGCGACTGAAAAATCCGGATTTTATCCGGATATTTGGCAGGACTGAAATGGCAGATTGTGGTTCCATAATACAGGAACATATAGATTTTTTTCATTTTTTATATGTCTCATTGTAATATTCCGCTGATACCAATGGTCTGATGGAATTGTTGTATAACCTAATAACATAAAACATTCGACAGATTGAGGCGTAATTACACCATTGCGTTTGTGATTCCGTGGTGTAGTCAAATAGTGGCTAATAAAAAAATGTTTCCCTGCCTTACTAGTGATAGAAAATGAGCCCTTTTGATTGCTATTTGTCCTTATTATCTATACGTCATCCGAATGATGTATTGGGTACATTTCTTAGTGTTTGTTTGAGATATTTAATTATAATTGACATAGACAATAAAGCGAAAGTATAGAAATGGGGTAAATTTATTTGTGACGTGTCAAAATAGAACGTGACGTCATTCAACAGATTGGCTGTGAAACTCAGTGGTGCAATGACACATTGAGACCTCTGTCGTAAAACGCACTTGTGTTACAGGTAATTGTTTCCTTATTCTGCAGTGAATTTTGATAAAATACGCAACTGCATTCATGAAACACTTACTTTCAACGGTGTGCTTTCAACTTTAAGTTGTGCGGTCTGTGATCAGTTCTACATCCGGCTGAAATGTTCGTTACACCGCACAGGCAGGTATTGGACTGCATGACTTCTATTTGACTGGAATGACCCAAAAAACTGTTTGCATTTCTCAGAGCTATACACTAGGTATGTTCTCTTTCACGGAGGTATGCAACTGTTCTGTCTGTGTTTCTGTCTTTTAAATGCAAGATGTTTAAATTGGATGCATTGCATGTGCTGGCTAAAAACAAAGTATAACCTGTCCGCACTTTAACTATATTCATATTAAATACAATACAAACATATCTCTATGTATGCTCGTACATATATACACTAATCTAATTACAGCACGTGTGCTTTGTTGGATGTATCCACATATCTCACAGCGCGGTTTCCTAAATTCCTCCTTATTGATAATCTATTTCTGCTAATTTTAACTTTCCCGTTCGTTTTGGAATGTATATCATAAATTTGCTCATTATCAGATTGTCTGACGTGGAATACAATACAAATATATCTCTATGTATGCTCGTACATATATACACTAATCTAATTATAGCACGTGTGCTTTGTTGGATGTATCCACATATCTCACAGCGCGGTTTCCTAAATTCCTCCTTATTGATAATCTATTTCTGCTAAATTTGACTTTCCCGTTCGTTTTGGAATGTATATCATAAATTTGCTCATTATCAGATTGTCTGACGTGGACTGAAAACACTCAGGAATATGCAAAAATTGTCTTAAATCTCGGTCATGTTCAATTCCTGTCACGTGGATCAAAAATAAGAACCATATTTGCGAATTCAAAGACTTAAACAAGAACACAATTACAAAGTTATATTATTTAAGCGAAATAATGCTATTGGTGTCAGAGGGCAGAGCGGTGAGAAAGTACTTCCGGGTCGTAGGATGCTAAAATAGTTCCATTGAAAAAAATCCAAAGTTTGTGTAATTTGCATGTGTTTTTCTCATTGATTTTCATTTCTCAGTTAAAATTTAACCTGATGTTAAAGTGTTATGTCTGTTGTAATGAATAGCAAGTATTTTACTGTGTTGTCCAGGACTATGTGGACACAGAGGACAGGTAGACATGCACCTTTGACACGGGTTTATTTCGAAATAAGCAAAGCGTGAATGAATGACATGAATTGTTGAAAAACAGAATCAGTGGGGTTTTTATGCCAAAAACAACACAAACATGAGTTATAAGGTTATCCGCGTTTACATGGATGATGGAAAGCCTAATCTTACACAATGGGGAAAATAAATGTCACGCAAAAATCAGCAATGACGCAATAATGTCAACAGTTGCATGACGTCACTGTGGAAAAACAACGCTCACAACATTAGTAATTGGCGATGCCAACGCACAAAATGTCTATCATATGCAAGAAAAAGAATCAATCATAGCTATTCAGTTCATATATACCAATCCACATTATAACTGTTCAAAAAATTATACCTCGTTTTGAAATTCCTGATCTTTTCCGGATACCCATGAAAGATTCTTATATTGTGACAGATATTCTACTTATGAGAATAACAGAAAATCGCTGGCACTTGACCCGCAAATATTATAACAAAATATAAATAAAAATACCTCGTTTCGAAGTATATATCTTTGGCAAATTAGCGAATTAATTCAAATCCTTTACACCGTTCGTTACGTCTGATTTCCATTTAGCACAGTATATATTCACAGTTCGTACAAAAAAAGCACTCTGGGGAGAAATTTAAGTAAAATCGCCGATTGCTACCATAACAACATTTCCTACTTATGTTTACTCCGGTTGTACTCAAAGAAGTGACCCGATTGGACGATTTTCGGGTTCTGATTACGTGTTTTTACCGTTAAAATATCATCCAGTTGGATCACTAATAAAATGCTGTTTAACGGCTCATCAACATAGTATATGCTATTTAGAGCCGCTTCAGAGAGAGTGGAAGGATACACGTTAATCTGGAAAACTCTCCTACTAATGAATAGATTAGTTTACTTGCTCGGAAGATAACCTCCGATACACGGGACCGCCGGTTTACCGTCCCCATCCGACGGACGAGGCCATGGGAAAGCGTCTAGCCCAAGAACACACCGACGAAATAAAATAATATCAAAAAGCGAACCTTTCCATGGCATATTAGGTAGTAAATTGATGCCTTATGTAGAAATATTTTATTACTCATTACATTTATATTAGTGTTATTCGAATTGACAATAATGAACTCATCCAGCTGCATGGATTTTGACAAACAGAAACAATAAGCATTGCGTTTGTAAATAAGACATTTACACATAACCTCCTAATATATCTAACTATTACATGTGTTGTTCATTCAAAAAGATAACAATTTATACAATTTTTTTTTATGTTTTTTCTCTTCATGATTAGTTTGCTTCGTTGAGGTTTCGTTTTTGTCTTTATGATTTATTTGGCTCGTCATGATAGCTAGGTTACAAGTTCTTGCCGTAACCACTAGGCCACAGGAACGCCTTCTAATTCATTCCATGTTCACACCTTTATGCAGGTATAATACAAAGGGACGATACTCTAATGCTGTAAGGGAAGCAACTGAAAAACGTTTTACGTACGTTTGTCTATATTTAAATTGTGCATACCGCCAAAAGGTTGGGCACCGAAGCAATAAATCCACATATCAGAGTAAAATAAAACCAAGATCCTTTCGATATACGAATATGTCAGACTTGCCTTTGACGCAGAACCCGGAGATCACGGGTTCGAGTCTTGCGGTCACCACTGGGGTTATACGCTGTATCTTTGGACAAAAATCGTCCCTTAACCTCTTCGTCGTAGCCCGGACGCACGTTCTTGGAAGGCAATCCTCCAGGCCCGATATGAAACCATATCACTCTATTACATAACAGTTAAGCGATGTTCCCGGATTCCTATGTATCCTTCGATTCTCTCTGGAGCTGCTCGAAATAACATGTTATGTGTTGAGAAGACGTATTCAGTTGATCGGAATAACCGAATTTAGATTCCTGCATGCCGGGCTTCGAGTTATATAATGCAACTGTGGCACTTACTTTGTAATTACAAAGTTGTCTTAGTGTGTGACCCACATTGTTGCCATCTTATATTATTCGTTGCAAATATTACTTTATATTATCACACTGGACGATAAATGGCACCGTCTGCGATGTTAACGCTGATGCGATGCCTTAGCAACGCACTGGTAAGAGGTAAAATGGCAGGCCTGCCAAAACTTTTTAACACAAAATCCTGAGATTTTTAAAATTCAAAGATTTAAAGCGCGCGAAGAACATCTTAAATGGAAATTTGGAGAGCGCGACTTGATTTTCGCACTGTTTATTAAATACACAAATTTAAATTATTCATAACTTTCGCATCCGGTCAACTTGCGGTAGGTTGAGATATTCAGTAGGTGAAAATAAAGGGTTTACTCGGACTTTATCCTCAATCTCTATATGAAAAATGAAAATATTAGACCATGATTTAAATTATATAGATCTATATTGGTGTTTTAAAATCAGACAACGCCAAAAGCAGATACATAGATGTACATAAAAAATAAAGCTTTTAATATAATTATCACTACAAACTAGTTTTAAAAAATCAGTTGAGCACAAACGATAAACACCGAGTTTACCGCCCTACCAGAATGTGGAGGTCTTTTATTTTATTGATCAATGATTGGTCAAAATTATTTTGATGATGTCATGTGAAAGTTATAAATTTATCCCTGATTTATGCAATTAATACAAGTTGATGCATTGTTTGATAGTTATAGAAAATAATAAATTAACATAGTTGTCTCTTATAATTTTTTTAGAATGGCATAGTTAAAATCACATGTAATGTTTTATTGTATATAATACTGTACTATGACGAGACTTTAATAAACTATGAAAAAACACTAGTAATTAGATTAGAAAGACTTGGCTTAGTTTCTACCACAACTGTTTTTTTTATGAAATTGCGCTTACTTTTCTACACAGATGTGTGCTAAATGCAAATACAAAGTCAACTCTTATACAAGTTATAATCATCGTACAAAGCAGCAGCTGTTATAGGGGTACCACACACAAGACGTTGCAAAGTTCCTCACACGTGCTATTTCAGTTAGGTTGACCATTTAAAGATATTGCTGCATTACGCATGTCGTTATGCCACTGAAGGAACTAATTATTTACTTAGGTGTTAATGGCATATTCAGTCAGTGCATTACACGGATGACCCCCACTGATTCGACACTTGTATACATTCCTCTGACTAGGGAGCGTAACATGACCAATTCGGGAAATAGTTGATAAAGTGTGAAAGTATAGCTGTTAAATCATGAACATTTTGTTTTGATGAAAAATCCGGAGACTGTACACTTAAATCCGGAGATCCGGAGAGCGACTGAAAAATCCGGATTTTATCCGGATATTTGGCAGGACTGAAATGGCAGATTGTGGTTCCATAATACAGGAACATATAGATTTTTTTCATTTTTTATATGTCTCATTGTAATATTCCGCTGATACCAATGGTCTTATGGAATTGTTGTATAACCTAATAACATAAAACATTTGACAGATTGAGGCGTAATTACACCATTGCGTTTGTGATTCCGTGGTGTAGTCAAATAGTGGCTAATAAAAAAATGTTTCCCTGCCTTACTAGTGATAGAAAATGAGCCCTTTTGATTGCTATTTGTCCTTATTATCTATACGTCATCCGAATGATGTATTGGGTATATTTCTTAGTGTTTGTTTGAGATATTTAATTATAATTGACATAGACAATAAAGCGAAAGTATAGAAATGGGGTAAATTTATTTGTGACGTGTCAAAATAGAACGTGACGTCATTCAACAGATTGGCTGTGAAAATCAGTGGTGCAATGACACATTGAGACCTCTGTCGTAAAACGCACTTGTGTTACAGGTAATTGTTTCCTTATTCTGCAGTGAATTTTGATAAAATACGCAACTGCATTCATGAAACACTTACTTTCAACGGTGTGCTTTCAACTTTAAGTTGTGCGGTCTGTGATCAGTTCTACATCCGGCTGAAATGTTCGTTACACCGCACAGGCAGGTATTGGACTGCATGACTTCTATTTGACTGGAATGACCCAAAAAACTGTTTGTATTTCTCAGAGCTATACACTAGGTATGTTCTCTTTCACGGAGGTATGCAACTGTTCTGTCTGTGTTTCTGTCTTTTAAATGCAAGATGTTTAAATTGGATGCATTGCATGTGCTGGCTAAAAACAAAGTATAACCTGTCCGCACTTTAACTATATTCATATTAAATACAATACAAACATATCTCTATGTATGCTCGTACATATATACACTAATCTAATTACAGCACGTGTGCTTTGTTGGATGTATCCACATATCTCACAGCGCGGTTTCCTAAATTCCTCCTTATTGATAATCTATTTCTGCTAATTTTAACTTTCCCGTTCGTTTTGGAATGTATATCATAAATTTGCTCATTATCAGATTGTCTGACGTGGAATACAATACAAATATATCTCTATGTATGCTCGTACATATATACACTAATCTAAGTATAGCACGTGTGCTTTGTTGGATGTATCCACATATCTCACAGCGCGGTTTCCTAAATTCCTCCTTATTGATAATCTATTTCTGCTAAATTTGACTTTCCCGTTCGTTTTGGAATGTATATCATAAATTTGCTCATTATCAGATTGTCTGACGTGGACTGAAAACACTCAGGAATATGCAAAAATTGTCTTAAATCTCGGTCATGTTCAATTCCTGTCACGTGGATCAAAAATAAGAACCATATTTGCGAAGTCAAAGACTTAAACAAGAACACAATTACAAAGTTATATTATTTAAGCGAAATAATGCTATTGGTGTCAGAGCGGTGAGAAAGTACTTCCGGGTCGTAGGATGCTAAAATAGTTCCATTGAAAAAAATCCAAAGTTTGTGTAATTTGCATGTGTTTTTCTCATTGATTTCCATTTCTCAGTTAAAATTTAACCTGATGTTAAAGTGTTATGTCTGTTGTAATGAATAGCAAGTATTTTACTGTGTTGTCCAGGACTATGTGGACACAGAGGACAGGTAGACATGCACCCTTGACACGGGTTTATTTCGAAATAAGCAAAGCGTGAATGAATGACATGACTTGTTGAAAAACAGAATCAGTGGGGTTTTTATGCCAAAAACAAAACAAACATGAGTTATAAGGTTATCCGCGTTTACATGGATGATGGAAAGCCTAATCTTACACAATGGGGAAAATAAATGTCACGCAAAATCAGCAATGACGCAATAATGTCAACAGTTGCATGACGTCACTGTGGAAAAACAACGCTCACAACATTAGTAATTGGCGATGCCAACGCACAAAATGTCTATCATATGCAAGAAAAAGAATCAATCATAGCTATTCAGTTCATATATACCAATCCACATTATAACTGTTCAAAAAATTATACCTCGTTTTGAAATTCCTGATCTTTTCCGGATACCCATGAAAGATTCTTATATTGTGACAGATATTCTACTTATGAGAATAACAGAAAATCGCTGGCACTTGACCCGCAAATATTACAACAAAATATAAATAAAAATACCTCGTTTCGAAGTATATATCTTTGTCAAATTAGCGAATTAATTCAAATCCTTTACACCGTTCGTTACGTCTGATTTCCATTTAGCACAGTATATATTCACAGTTCGTACAAAAAAAGCACTCTGGGGAGAAATTTAAGTAAAATCGCCGATTGCTACCATAACAACATTTCCTACTTATGTTTACTCCGGTTGTACTCAAAGAAGTGACCCGATTGGACGATTTTCGGGTTCTGATTACGTGTTTTTACCGTTAAAATATCATCCAGTCGGATCACTAATAAAATTCTGTTTAACGGCTCATCAACATAGTATATGCTATTTAGAGCCGCTTCAGAGAGAGTGGAAGGATACACGTTAATCTGGAAAACTCTCCTACTAATGAATCGATTAGTTTACTTGCTCGGAAGATAACCTCCGATACACGGGACCGCCGGTTTACCGTCCCCATCCGACGGACGAGGCCATGGGAAAGCGTCTAGCCCAAGAACACACCGACGAAATAAAATAATATCAAAAAGCGAACCTTTCCATGGCATATTAGGTAGCTAATTGATGCCTTATGTAGAAATATTTTATTACTCATTACATTTATATTAGTATTATTCGAATTGACAATATTGAACTCATCCAGCTGCATGGATTTTGACAAACAGAAACAATAAGCATTGCGTTTGTAAATAAGACATTTACACATAACCTCCTAATATATCTAATTATTACATGTGTTGTTCATTCAAAAAGATAACAATTTATACAATTTTTTTTTATGTTTTTCCTCTTCATGATTAGTTTGCTTCGTTGAGGTTTCGTTTTTGTCTTTATGATTTATTTGGCTCGTTGAGGTTTCGAACCCATGATAGCTAGGTTACAAGTTCTTGCCTTAACCACTAGGCCACGGGAACGCCTTCTAATTCATTCCATGTTCACACCTTTATGCAGGTATAATACAAAGGGACGATACTCTAATGCTGTAAGGGAAGCAACTGAAAAACGTTTTGCGTACGTTTGTCTATATTTAAATTGTGCATACCGCCAAAAGGTTGGGCACCGAAGCAATAAATCCACATATCAGATTAAAATAAAACCAAGTATCCTTTCGATATACGAATATGTCAGACTTGCCTTTGACGCAGAACCCGGAGATCACGGGTTCGAGTCTTGCGGTCACCACTGGGGTTATTCGCTGTATCTTTGGACAAAAATCGTCCCTTAACCTCTTCGTCGTAGCCCGGACGCACGTTCTTGGGAGGCAATCCTCCAGGCCCGATATGAAACCATATCACTCTATTACATAACAGTTAAGCGATGTTCCCGGATTCCTATGTATCCTTCGATTCTCTCTGGAGCTGCTCGAAATAACATGTTATGTGTTGAGAAGACGTATTAAGTTGATCGGAATAACCGAATTTAGATTCCTGCATGCCGGGCTTCGAGTTATATAATGCAACTGTGGCACTTACTTTGTAATTACAAAGTTGTCTTAGTGTGTGACCTACATTGTTGCCATCTTATATTATTCGTTGCAAATATTACTTTATATTATCACACTGGACGATAAATGGCACCGTCTGCGATGTTAACGCTGATGCGATGCCTTAGCAACGCACTGGTAAGAGGTAAAATGGCAGGCCTGCCAAAACTTTTTTACACAAAATCCTGAGATTTTTAAAATTCAAAGATTTAAAGCGCGCGAAGAACATCTTAAATGGAAATTTGGAGAGCGCGACTTGATTTTCGCACTGTTTATTAAATACACAAATTTAAATTATTCATAACTTTTGCATCCGGTCAACTTGCGGTAGGTTGAGATATTCAGTAGGTGAAAATAAAGGGTTTACTCGGACTTTATCCTCAATCTCTATATGAAAAATGAAAATATTAGACCATGATTTAAATTATATAGATCTATATTGGTGTTTTAAAATCAGACAACGCCAAAAGCAGATACATAGATGTACATAAAAAATAAAGCTTTTAATATAATTATCACTACAAACTAGTTTTAAAAAATCAGTTGAGCACAAACGATAAACACCGAGTTTACCGCCCTACCAGAATGTGGAGGTCTTTTATTTTATTGATCAATGATTGGTCAAAATTATTTTGATGATGTCATGTGAAAGTTATAAATTTATCCCTGATTTATGCAATTAATACAAGTTGATGCATTGTTTGATAGTTATAGAAAATAATAAATTAACATAGTTGTCTCTTATAAAAATTTTAGAATGGCATAGTTAAAATCACATGTAATGTTTTATTGTATATAATACTGTACTATGACGAGACTTTAATAAACTATGAAAAAACACTAGTAATTAGATTAGAAAGACTTTGCTTAGTTTCTACCACAACTGTTTTTTTTTATGAAAGTGCGCTTACTTTTCTACACAGATGTGTGCTAAATGCAAATACAAAGTCAACTCTTATACAAGTTATAATCATAGTACACAGCAGCAGCTGTTATAGGGGTACCACACACAAGGAGTTGCAAAGTTCCTCACACTTGCTATTTCAGTTAGGTTGACCAATTAAAGATACTGCTGCATTACGCATGGCGTTATGCCACTGAAGGAACTAATTATGTCCTTAGGTGTTAATTGCATATTTTAGTCAGTGCATAACACGGATGACCCCCACTGATTCGACACTTGTATACATTCCTCTCACTAGGGAGCGTAACATGACCAATTCGGGAAATAGCTGATAAACTGTGAAAGTATAGCTGTTAAATCATGAACATTTTGTTTTGATGAAAAATCCGGAATTGTACACTTAAATCCGGAGATCCGGAGAGCGACTGAAAAATCCGGATTTTTACGGAGATTTGGCAAGACTGAAATGGCAGATTGTGGTTCCATAATACAGGAACATATAGATTTTTTTTCATTTTTTATATGTCTCATTGTAATATTCCGCTGATACCAATGGTCTGATTGAATTGTTGTATAACCTAATAACATAAAACATTCGACAGATTGAGGCGTAATTACACCATTGCGTTTGTGCTTCCGTGGTGTATAGTCAAATAGTGCCTAATAAAAAATCGTTTCCCTGCCTTACTATTGACAGAAAAATGAGCACTTTTGATGGCTATTTGTCCTTATTACCTATACCTCATCCGAATGATGTATTGGGCACATTTCTTAGTGTTTGTTTGAGATATTTAATTATAATTGACATAGACAGTAAAGCGAAGGTATAGAAATGGGGTAAATTTATTTGTGACGTGTCAAAATAGAACGTGACGTCATTCAACAGATTGGCTATTTCTTACACGATACATGACCCTCTGTTTTTGTTGCATTTTATATTGGCGGAGGCTCGATCGTTTTTGATTGATATGTGTTTTTGAAATTGTCTACGGCGAAAATACGCATTTTTTTTTATCTCTTGGTATACATTCGTCCTATATAAAACGAAGAAGGAAACTCTGTGGTGAAAAACAGAATCAGTGGGGTTTTTGTGCCAAAAACAACACAAACATGAGTTATAAGGTTATCCGCGGGGGAAATAAGTGTCACGCGAAATCAACAATGACGCAATAATGTCAACAGTTGCATGACGTCACTGTGGAAAAACAACGCTCACAACATTAGTAATTGGCGATGCCAACGCACAAAATGTCAATCATATGCATAGCTATTCAGTTCATATATACCAATCCACGTTATAACTGTTCAAAACATTATAGCTCGTTTTGAAATTCCTGATCTTTTCCGGATACCCATGAAAGATTCTTATATTGTGACAGATATTCTACTTATGAGAATAACAGAAAATCGCTGGCACTTGACCCGCAAATATTATAACAAAATATATAAATAAAAATGACTCGTTACGAAGTATATATCTTTGTCAAATTAGCGAATTAATTCAAATCCTTTACACCGTTCGTTACGTCTGATTTCCATTTAGCACAGTATATATTCACAGTTCGTACAAAAAAAGCACTCTGGGGAGAAATTTAAGTAAAATCGCCGATTGCTACCATAACAACATTTCCTCCTCATGTAGGAAATGTTGTACCGGTTGTACTCAAAGAAGTGACCCGACTGGACGATTTTCGGGATCTGATTACGTATGTTTTTACCGTTAAAATATCATCCAGTCGGATCACTAATAAAATGCTGTTTAACGGCTCATCAACATTGTGTATGTTATTTAGAGCCGCACCAGAGAGAGTGGAAGGATACACGTTAATCCGGAAAACTCTCCTACTAATGAATAGATTAGTTTACTTGCTCGGAAGATAACCTCCGATACACGGGACCGCCGGTTTACCGTCCCCATCCGACGGACGAGGCCATGGGAAAGCGTCTAGCCCAAGAACACACCGACGAAATAAAATAATATCAAAAAGCGAACCTTACCATGGCATATTAGGTAGCTAATTGATGCCTTATGTAGAAATATTTTATCACTCATTACATTTATATTAGTATTATTCGAATTGACAATATTGAACTCATCCAGCTGCATGGATTTTGACAAACAGAAACAATAAGCATTGCAAGTGTAAATAAGACAATTACACATAACTTCTTAATATATATAACTATTACATGTGTTGTTCATTCATAAAGATAACAATTTATACAAAAAAACATTATGTTTTTCCTGTTCATGATTAGTTTGCTTCGTTGAGGTTTCGTTTTTGTCTTTATGATTTATTTGGCTCGTTGAGGTTTCGAACCCATGATAGCTAGGTTACAAGTTCTTGCCGTAACCACTAGGCCACATGAACGCCTTCTAATTCATTCCATGTTTACACCTTTATGCAGGTATAATACAAAGGGACGATACTCTAATGCTGTAAGGGAAGCAACTGAAAAACGTTTTACGTACGTTTGTCTATATTTAAATTGTGCATACCGCCAAAAGGTTGGGCACCGAAGCAATAAATCCACATATCAGAGTAAAATAAAACCAAGTATCCTTACGATATACGAATATGTCAGACTTGCCTTTGACGCAGAACCCGGAGATCACGGGTTCGAGTCTTGCGGTCACCACTGGGGTTATTCGCTGTATCTTTGGACAAAAATCGTCCCTTAACCTCTTCGTCGTAGCCCGGACGCACGTTCTTGGAAGGCAATCCTCCAGGCCCGATATGAAACCATATCACATATCATATAACAGTTAAGCGATGTTCCCGGATTCCTATGTATCCTTCGATTCTCTCTGGAGCTGCTCGAAATAACATGTTATGTGTTGAGAAGACGTATTCAGTTGATCGGAATAACCGAATTTAGATTCCTGCATGCCGGGCTTCGAGTTATATAATGCAACTGTGGCACTTACTTTGTAATTACAAAGTTGTCTTAGTGTGTGACCCACATTGTTGCCATCTTATATTATTCGTTGCAAATATTACTTTATATTATCAAACTGGACGATAAATGGCACCGTCTGCGATGTTAACGCTGATGCGATGCCTTAGCAATGCACTGGTAAGAGGTAAAATAGCAGGCCTGCCAAAACTTTTTTACACAAAATCCTGAGATTTTTAAAATTCAAAGATTTAAAGCGCGCGAAGAACATCTTGAATGGAAATTTGGAGAGCGCGACTTGATTTTCGCACTGTTTATTAAATACACAAATTTAAATTATTCATAACTTTCGCATCCGGTCAACTTGCGGTAGGTTGAGATATTCAGTAGGTGAAAATAAAGGGTTTACTCGGACTTTATCCTCAATCTCTATATGAAAAATGAAAATATTAGACCATGATTTAAATTATATAGATCTATATTGGTGTTTTAAAATCAGACAACGCCAAAAGCAGATACATAGATGTACATAAAAAATAAAGCTTTTAATATAATTATCACTACAAACTAGTTTTAAAAAATCAGTTGAGCACAAACGATAAACACCGAGATTACCGCCCTACCAGAATGTGGAGGTCTTTTATTTTATTGATCAATGATTGGTCAAAATTATTTTGTTGATGTCATGTGAAAGTTATAAATTTATCCCTGATTTATGCAATTAATACAAGTTGATGCATTGTTTGATAGTTATAGAAAATAATAAATTAACATAGTTGTCTCTTATACTTTTTTTAGAATGGCATAGTTAAAATCACATGTAATGTTTTATTGTATATAATACTGTACTATGACGAGACTTTAATAAACTATGAAAAAACACTAGTAATTAGATTAGAAAGACTTTGCTTAGTTTCTACCACAACTGTTTTTTTTTATGAAAGGGCGCTTACTTTTCTACACAGATGTGTGCTAAATGCAAATACAAAGTTAACTCTTATACAAGTTATAATCATCGTACACAGCAGCAGCTGTTATAGGGGTACCACACACAAGGAGTTGCAAAGTTCCTCACACTTGCTATTTCAGTTAGGTTGACCAATTAAAGATACTGCTGCATTACGCATGGCGTTATGCCACTGAAGGAACTAATTATGTCCTTAGGTGTTAATTGCATATTTTAGTCAGTGCATAACACGGATGACCCCCACTGATTCGACACTTGTATACATTCCTCTCACTAGGGAGCGTAACATGACCAATTCGGGAAATAGTCGATAAACTGTGAAAGTATAGCTGTTAAATCATGAACATTTTGTTTTGATGAAAAATCCGGAGATTGTACACTTAAATCCGGAGATCCGGAGAGCGACTGAAAAATCCGGATTTTTACGGAGATTTGGCAAGACTGAAATGGCAGATTGTGGTTCCATAATACAGGAACATATAGATTTTTTTTCATTTTTTATATGTCTCATTGTAATATTCCGCTGATACCAATGGTCTGATTGAATTGTTGTATAACCTAATAACATAAAACATTCGACAGATTGAGGCGTAATTACACCATTGCGTTTGTGCTTCCGTGGTGTATAGTCAAATAGTGCCTAATAAAAAATCGTTTCCCTGCCTTACTATTGATAGAAAATGAGCACTTTTGATTGCTATTTGTCCTTATTACCTATACCTCATCCGAATGATGTATTGGGCACATTTATTAGTGTTTGTTTGAGATATTTAATTATAATTGACATAGACAGTAAAGCGAAGGTATAGAAATGGGGTTAATTTATTTGTGACGTGTCAAAATAGAACGTGACGTCATTCAACAGATTGGCTATTTCTTACACGATACATGACCCTCTGTTTTTGTTGCATTTTATATTGGCGGACGCTCGATCGTTTTTGATTGATATGTGTTTTTGAAATTGTCTACGGCGAAAATACGCATTTTTTTTTATCTCTTGGTATACATTCGTCCTATATAAAACGAAGAAGGAAACTCTGTGGTGAAAAACAGAATCAGTGGGGTTTTTGTGCCAAAAACAACACAAACATGAGTTATAAGGTTATCCGCGGGGGAAATAAGTGTCACGCGAAATCAACAATGACGCAATAATGTCAACAGTTGCATGACGTCACTGTGGAAAAACAACGCTCACAACATTAGTAATTGGCGATGCCAACGCACAAAATGTCCATCATATGCATAGCTATTCAGTTCATATATACCAATCCACGTTATAACTGTTCAAAACATTATAGCTCGTTTTGAAATTCCTGATCTTTTCCGGATACCCATGAAAGATTCTTATATTGTGACAGATATTCTACTTATGAGAATAACAGAAAATCGCTGGCACTTGACCCGCAAATATTATAACAAAATATATAAATAAAAATGACTCGTTACGAAGTATATATCTTTGTCAAATTAGCGAATTAATTCCAATCCCTTACACCGTTCGTTACGTCTGATTTCCATTTAGCACAGTATATATTCACAGTTCGTACAAAAAAAGCACTCTGGGGAGAAATTTAAGTAAAATCGCCGATTGCTACCATAACAACATTTCCTCCTCATGTAGGAAATGTTGTACCGGTTGTACCCAAAGAAGTGACCCGACTGGACGATTTTCGGGATCTGATTACGTATGTTTTTACCGTTAAAATATCATCCAGTCGGATCACTAATAAAATGCTGTTTAACGGCTCATCAACATTGTGTATGTTATTTAGACCCGCACCAGAGAGAGTGGAAGGATACACGTTAATCCGGAAAACTCTCCTACTAATGAATAGATTAGTTTACTTGCTCGGAAGATAACCTCCGATACACGGGACCGCCGGTTTACCGTCCCCATCCGACGGACGAGGCCATGGGAAAGCGTCTAGCCCAAGAACACACCGACGAAATAAAATAATATCAAAAAGCGAACCTTACCATGGCATATTAGGTAGCTAATTGATGCCTTATGTAGAAATATTTTATCACTCATTACATTTATATTAGTATTATTCGAATTGACAATATTGAACTCATCCAGCTGCATGGATTTTGACAAACAGAAACAATAAGCATTGCAAGTGTAAATAAGACAATTACACATAACTTCCTAATATATATAACTATTACATGTGTTGTTCATTCATAAAGAAAACAATTTATACAAAAAAACATTATGTTTTTCCTCTTCATGATTAGTTTGCTTCGTTGAGGTTTCGTTTTTGTCTTTATGATTTATTTGGCTCGTTGAGGTTTCGAACCCATGATAGCTAGGATACAAGTTCTTGCCGTAACCACTAGGCCACAGGAACGCCTTCTAATTCATTCCATGTTCACACCTTTATGCAGGTATAATACAAAGGGACGATACTCTAATGCTGTAAGGAAAGCAACTGAAAAACGTTTGACGTACGTTTGTCTATATTTAAATTGTGCATACCGCCAAAAGGTTGGGCACCGAAGCAATAAATCCACATATCAGAGTAAAATAAAACCAAGTATCCTTTCGATACACGAATATGTCAGACTTGCCTTTGACGCAGAACCCGGAGATCACGGGTTCGAGTCTTGACGTCACCACTGGGGTTATTCGCTGTATCTTTGGACAAAAATCGTCCCTTAACCTCTTCGTCGTAGCCCGGACGCACGTTCTTGAAAGGCAATCCTCCAGGCCCGATATGAAACCATATCACTCTATTACATAACAGTTAAGCGATGTTCCCGGATTCCTATGTATCATTCGATTCTCTCTGGAGCTGCTCGAAATAACATGTTATGTGTTGAGAAGACGTATTCAGTTGATCGGAATAACCGAATTTAGATTCCTGCATGCCGGGCTTCGAGTTATATAATGCAACTGTGGCACTTACTTTGTAATTACAAAGTTGTCTTAGTGTGTGACCCACATTGTTGCCATCTTATATTATTCGTTGCAAATATTACTTTATATTATCACACTGGACGATAAATGGCACCGTCTGCGATGTTAACGCTGATGCGATGCCTTAGCAATGCACTGTAAAGAGGTAAAATGGCAGGCCTGCCAAAACTTTTTTACACAAAATCCTGAGATTTTTAAAATTCAAAGATTTAAAGCGCGCGAAGAACATCTTAAATGGAAATTTGGAGAGCGTGACTTGATTTTCGCACTGTTTATTAAATACACAAATTTAAATTATTCATAACTTTCGCATCCGGTCAACTTGCGGTAGGTTGAGATATTCAGTAGGTGAAAATAAAGGGTTTACTCGGACTTTATCCTCAATCTCTATATGAAAAATGAAAATATTAGACCATGATTTAAATTATATAGATCTATATTGGTGTTTTAAAATCAGACAACGCCAAAAGCAGATACATAGATGTACATAAAAAATAAAGCTTTTAATATAATTATCACTACAAACTAGTTTTAAAAAATCAGTTGAGCACAAACGATAAACACCGAGTTTACCGCCCTACCAGAATGTGGAGGTCTTTTATTTTATTGATCAATGATTGGTCAAAATTATTTTGATGATGTCATGTGAAAGTTATAAATTTATCCCTGATTTATGCAATTAATACAAGTTGATGCATTGTTTGATAGTTATAGAAAATAATAAATTAACATAGTTGTCTCTTATAAATTTTTTAGAATGGCATAGTTAAAATCACATGTAATGTTTTATTGTATATAATACTGTACTATGACGAGACTTTAATTAACTATGAAAAAACACTAGTAATTAGATTAGAAAGACTTTGCTTAGTTTCTACCACAACTGTTTTTTTTTATGAAAGTGCGCTTACTTTTCTACACAGATGTGTGCTAAATGCAAATACAAAGTCAACTCTTATACAAGTTATAATCATCGTACACAGTAGCAGCTGTTATAGGGGTACCACACACAAGGAGTTGCAAAGTTCCTCACACTTGCTATTTCAGTTAGGTTGACCAATTAAAGATACTGCTGCATTACGCATGTCGTTATGCCACTGAAGGAACTAATTATGTCCTTAGGTGTTAATTGCATATTCAGTCAGTGCATAACACGGATGACCCCCACTGATTCGACACTTGTATACATTCCTCTCACTAGGGAGCGTAACATGACCAATTCGGGAAATAGCTGATAAACTGTGAAAGTATAGCTGTTAATTCATGAACATTTTGTTTTGATGAAAAATCCGGAGATTGTAGACTTAAATCCGGAGATCCGGAGAGCGACTGAAAAATCCGGATTTTTACGGAGATTTGGCAAGACTGAAATGGCAGATTGTGGTTCCATAATACAGGAACATATAGATTTTTTTTCATTTTTTATATGTCTCATTGTAATATTCCGCTGATACCAATGGTCTGATTGAATTGTTGTATAACCTAATAACATAAAACATTCGACAGATTGAGGCGTAATTACACCATTGCGTTTGTGCTTCCGGGGTGTATTGTCAAATAGTGCCTAATAAAAAATCGTTTCCCTGCCTTACTATTGATAGAAAATGAGCACTTTTGATTGCTATTTGTCCTTATTACCTATACCTCATCCGAATGATGTATTGGGCACATTTATTAGTGTTTGTTTGAGATATTTAATTATAATTGACATAGACAGTAAAGCGAAGGTATAGAAATGGGGTAAATTTATTTGTGACGTGTCAAAATAGAACGTGACGTCATTCAACAGATTGGCTATTTCTTACACGATACATGACCCTCTGTTTTTGGTGCATTTTATATTGGCGGACGCTCGATCGTTTTTGATTGATATGTGTTTTTGAAATTGTCTACGGCGAAAATACGCATTTTTTTTTATCTCTTGGTATACATTCGTCCTATATAAAACGAAGAAGGAAACTCTGTGGTGAAAAACAGAATCAGTGGGTTTTTTGTGCCAAAAACAACACAAACATGAGTTATAAGGTTATCCGCGGGGGAAATAAGTGTCACGCGAAATCAACAATGACGCAATAATGTCAACAGTTGCATGACGTCACTGTGGAAAAACAACGCTCACAACATTAGTAATTGGCGATGCCAACGCAAAAAATGTCCATCATATGCATAGCTATTCAGTTCATATATACCAATCCACGTTATAACTGTTCAAAACATTATAGCTCGTTTTGAAATTCCTGATCTTTTCCGGATACCCATGAAAGATTCTTATATTGTGACAGATATTCTACTTATGAGAATAACAGAAAATCGCTGGCACTTGACCCGCAAATATTATAACAAAATATATAAATAAAAATGACTCGTTACGAAGTATATATCTTTGTCAAATTAGCGAATTAATGCAAATCCTTTACACCGTTCGTTACGTCTGATTTCCATTTAGCACAGTATATATTCACAGTTCGTACAAAAAAAGCACTCTGGGGAGAAATTTAAGTAAAATCGCCGATTGCTACCATAACAACATTTCCTCCTCATGTAGGAAATGTTGTACCGGTTGTACTCAAAGAAGTGACCCGACTGGACGATTTTCGGGATCTGATTACGTATGTTTTTACCGTTAAAATATCATCCAGTCGGATCACTAATAAAATGCTGTTTAACGGCTCATCAACATTGTGTATGTTATTTAGAGCCGCACCAGAGAGAGAGTGGAAGGATACACGTTAATCCGGAAAACTCTCCTACTAATGAATAGATCAGTTTACTTGCTCGGAAGATAACCTCCGATACACGGGACCGCCGGTTTACCGTCCCCATCCGACGGACGAGGCCATGGGAAAGCGTCTAGCACAAGAACACACCGACGAAATAAAATAATATCAAAAAGCGAACCTTACCATGGCATATTAGGTAGCTAATTGATGCCTTATGTAGAAATATTTTATCACTCATTACATTTATATTAGTATTATTCGAATTGACAATATTGAACTCATCCAGCTGCATGGATTTTGACAAACAGAAACAATAAGCATTGCAAGTGTAAATAAGACAATTACACATAACTTCCTAATATATATAACTATTACATGTGTTGTTCATTCATAAAGAAAACAATTTATACCAAAAAAAATTATGTTTTTCCTCTTCATGATTAGTTTGCTTCGTTGAGGTTTCGTTTTTGTCTTGATGATTTTGTCTTTATGATTTATTTGACTCGTTGAGGTTTCGAACCCATGATAGCTAGGTTACAAGTTCTTGCCGTAACCACTAGGCCACAGGAACGCCTTCTAATTCATTCCATGTTCACACCTTTATGCAGGTATAATACAAAGGGACGATACTCTAATGCTGTAAGGGAAGCAACTGAAAAACGTTTTACGTACGTTTGTCTATATTTAAATTGTGCATACCGCCAAAAGGTTGGGCACCGAAGCAATAAATCCACATGTCAGAGTAAAATAAAACCAAGTATCCTTTCGATATACGAATATGTCAGACTTGCCTTTGACGCAGAACCCGGAGATCACGGGTTCGAGTCTTGCGGTCACCACTGGGGTTATTCGCTGTATCTTTGGACAAAAATCGTCCCTTAACCTCTTCGTCGTAGCCCGGACGCACGTTCTTGGAAGGCAATCCTCCAGGCCCGATATGAAACCATATCACTCTATTACATAACAGTTAAGCGATGTTTCCGGATTCCTATGTATCCTTCGATTCTCTCTGGAGCTGCTCGAAATAACATGTTATGTGTTGAGAAGACGTATTAAGTTGATCGGAATAACCGAATTTAGATTCCTGCATGCCGGGCTTCGAGTTATATAATGCAACTGTGGCACTTACTTTGTAATTACAAAGTTGTCTTAGTGTGTGACTCACATTGTTGCCATCTTATATTCGTTGCAAATATTAATTTATATTATCACACTGGACGATAAATAACACAAAATCCTGAGATTTTTAAAATTTACATATTTAAAGCGCGCGAAGAACATCTTAAATGGAAATTTGGAGTAGGCGACTTGATTTTCGCACTGTTTTTTTAAATACACAAATTTAAATTATTCATAACTTTCACATCCGGTCAACCTCCGGTAGGTTGAGATATTCAGTAGGTGAAAATAAAGGGTTTACTCAAAAATGAAAATATTAGACCATGATTTAAATTAAATAGATCCATTTTGGTGTTTTAAAATCAGACAACGCCAAAAGCAGATACATAGATGTACATACAAAATAAAGCTTTTAATATAATTATCACTACAAACTAGTTTTATAAAGGGCTAAAATCAGTTGAGGGCAAACGATGAACACCGAGTTTACCCCCTACCAGAATGTGGAGGTCTTTTATTTTATTGATCAATGATTGGTCAAATTATTTTGATGATGTCATGTGAAAGTTATGAATTTATGCAGGGAGTAAGTCATATGCAAGTAGGCCTAACACAAGTTGATGCATTGTTTGATAGTTATAGAAAATAATAAAGTATCATAGTAGTCTCTTATAATTTTTTTAGAATGGCATAGTTAAAATCATATGTAATGTTTTATTGTATATAATACTGTACTATGACGAGAATTTAATAAACTATATAAAAGAACACTAGTAATTGGATTAGAAAGACTTGGCTTAGTTTCTACCACAACTGTTTTTTTTATGAAATTGCGCTTACTTTTCTACATAGATGTGTGCTAAATTCAAATACAAAGTCAACTCTTATACAAGTTATAATCATCGTACACAGCAGCAGCTGTTATAGGGGTACCACACACAAGACGTTGCAAAGTTCCTCACATCTTGCTATTTCAGTTAGGTTGACCAATTAAAGATATTGCTGCATTACGCATGTTGTTATGCCACCGAAGGAACTAATTATTTACTTAGGTGTTAATGGCATATTCAGTCAGTGCATTACACGGATGACCCCCACTGATTCGACACTTGTATACATTCCTCTGACTAGGGAGCGTAACATGACCAATTCGGGAAATAGTTGATAAAGTGTGAAAGTATAGCTGTTAAATCATGAACATTTTGTTTTGATGAAAAATCCGGAGACTGTACACTTAAATCCGGAGATCCGGAGAGCGACTGAAAAATCCGGATTTTATCCGGATATTTGGCAGGACTGAAATGGCAGATTGTGGTTCCATAATACAGGAACATATAGATTTTTTTCATTTTTTATATGTCTCATTGTAATATTCCGCTGATACCAATGGTCTGATGGAATTGTTGTATAACCTAATAACATTTGACAGATTGAGGCGTAATTACACCATTGCGTTTGTGCTTCCGTGGTGTATAGTCAAATAGTGCCTAATAAAAAATCGTTTCCCTGCCTTACTAGTGATAGAAAATGAGCACTTTTGATTGCTATTTGTCCTTATTATCTATACGTCATCCGAATGATGTATTGGGTACATTTCTTAGTGTTTGTTTGAGATATTTAATTATAACTGACATAGACAATAAAGCTAAAGTATAGAAATGGGGTAAATTTATTTGTGACGTGTCAAAATAGAACGTGACGTCATTCAACAGATTGGCTGTGAAACTCAGTGGTGCAATGACACATTGAGACCTCTGACGTAAAACGCACTTGTGTTACAGTTAATTGTTTCCTTATTCTGCAGTGAATTTTGATAAAATACGCAACTTCATTCATGAAACACTTACTTTCAACGGTGTGCTTTCAACTTTAAGTTGTGCGGTCTGTGATCAGTTCTCCATCCGGCTGAAATGTTCGTTACACCGCACAGTCAGGTATTGGACTGCATGGCTTTTATTTGACTGGAATGACCCAAAAAACTGTTTGTATCAAAAAAGTATACCTCGTTTTGAAATTCCTGATCTTTTCCGGATACCCATGAAAGATTTGTTATATTGTGACAGATATTCTACTAATGAGAATAACAGAAAATCGCTGGCACTTGACCCGCAAATATTATAACAAAATCAGGTTTAGGTTTAGTCAATACCGGTGTAACAGTAAAAGATCGCCGTACAGTAATTCTATAAGGAAACAGTCGGGAAAGGAGGTGAAATATATTGTAAATTTGTATCATAATAGTAGCACCCCCACTTCACACTTTGCATAGCGCCCGGGAGCTACTATTAGAGGAAATACGGTATATACGACAGCCCAAGTTAAATTCCCTTTAAAAATAACAGTACACTCTGTCGATTCATGTGAAATTCCATGCATATATCATATGGTTTTGTTAATTTCAGAGACACATCATCTGGTCTCGAGATGCCATTCGTTCTCAAATACCAATGCAACCCTGAAAGACGTGGATTTAATCAAAAAAATTGACTATACTGTGATTGCAAGTTTCTAAACTTCAGGAAATATATTAATTTAATTAGGCCAAATCAGAAATTTTCTTCGGCCTGAGGCCAAAAAAACAACAACCTGTGTTTGCGTACATGCATCTGAAACTTTGTCAAGTAGTTAATTTGTAGTGATTTTGCAAGGAGAGAAGGTAAACAACCTCAAGATGTCTTCTTAACTTGTTTGTTTTGAAAACACATATTTTCTGCCATTACGAGTTTACATACGATTGAATTATATATTTTTTCTGAGGCTGGGTGGTATTGGAAGAACAAATCTGCTGGCAGCATGTCATGATTAATGTTTTTCATAACTTCTGCTGTCCCATGCGGTCTGTGATCAGTTCTCCATCCGGAGATGGAATTTTGTACATCCAAATGGTAAAGACTGTTCAGAAATTGACTTTTTTATCACCCAAACTGAGTCTAATATTGCGGCGTCCAAAACAGTGAAGTTAGATAATTTGTCTACAAACGCTTCAGACCACTACCCAATTCAATTGGAAATTGAATGCAACTTAACTCCGAAATTGAAAGATAATCTAGAAGCTGCCAGCATGAAGATTAACTGGGATAAAGTGGATAAAGATTGTTATAGAACCATAGTTGAACAGAAAATGTTGGCTTTACAGACTAACATTTCAACACAACAAACCTCTCGAACTATTGAACTAGTCTGTGACATACTGAATGAATCCGCAATCGCGTGCACAACGAAAAAGAAACCAAGAAAAGGATACCCAAAACTACAAGTATGGAATGAGGATATTAAAAATAAACTGGATGCAAATAAGACAGCTCTCAGAAATTGGAAAAGTAACGGACGACCAATATTTGAAACAAATATATACGTAATGAAAAAGAAATATACAAGACAAGAATTCAGAAATGCAGTGAGAGTGGAGACGGCAAGAAGGCGCCTAAGAGATCGGGATGAAATTATCAATGCAAAATTTACAGACACTAAACTATTCCATAAACTGGTGAACAAACAGAGAAAAACTTCACTACAACTCATAGAGGATCTAAACGTAGATGACAAAACATACTCGGGAGAGGATATTATTCTTGGCTTTAAACAACATTTTGAACAACTAGCTGAAAATAGTAGCAACACGTCATATGACGTAAAATACCATGAAAATATAGAAGAAGAAATTCCGTGGATAAAAGAACTCACATCTGAAAAGACTGGTATTGATATTAGTAATCACGAAATCAAAAAAGCTGTACAATCAATTAACCGTCGCAAATCTCCAGATGTATTCGGGCTCTGTATTGAGAACTTCTTGCATGCAGGCGATGTGATCATACCCATCTTACATTACGTACTGAATGCTATGGTGCTCAGTGGTGAAATACCAGACTTTCTGAAAACTGGACTAGTCTCTCCAATATTTAAGAAGAAAGGGGATAAACATGATGTAAAAAATTACAGGGGAATAACAGTTCTACCCGTTTTATTGAAAATACTGGAATATGTTGTTCGTGAAAAAATGAGACCAGTGATTGATCCTCAACAAAGCGTCCTTCAACGTGGATTTACGAAAAATACTTCACCAATGAACTGTTCGCTAATAGTGGAGGAGTTTGTACGAGAAAGTAAAGACTGTAAGCAAATAGCCTATATTGCATTACTGGATGCCAAATCTGCTTTTGATGTAGTGAATCATGACCATCTCATGCGAAAATTATATCATATGGGGGTGGAGAATGAACTCTGGAAAATAATAAACAATCTACACCGTAACGCATCTTCGTCAATTAAATGGGGGGGACATAACTCTGAAACATTTCCAATCAACCTTGGTGTCAGACAGGGAGGTATACTGAGTGCAGATCTGTACAAAGTTCATATCAACACGTTGCTTCAAAAGCTGCAAAATATACATATCGGTGGATCTATCGGCAACATAAGCTGCTGTGCTCCAACATGTGCAGATGACGTCGCATTACTAAGCAATGATCCGGAAGAGCTACAAATTCTAATAAACATTGCTGTACAGTATAGCAAGATGGAAAGATATCAACTGCAACCTACAAAGAGTCACGCCCTCATAGTAAAACCAAACTGCAGAACCAAATGCAACAATGAAGTACAGTGGAAGATGAATGGTAAAGATATGGACGTCACAGAAAAAGCCTCGCATTTAGGTATCATCAGATCAACTTCGATTGACAATACAGCTAAAGAAACGGTTCAACAGAACATAAACAAAGCACGAAGGACGACATACAGTCTCATGTCAGCCGGTCTCCATGGCGAAAACGGTCTAGATCCTGAAACATCTATACATCTACTCAGAATTTACGTATTACCGATACTTACGTACGGACTCGAACTAATACTACCGAAAGGTAAAAACCTGCAAAATCTGGAAGCTTTCCTCAGAAAACTACTAAAACAAATTCTGTCGATGCCAACAAACACAGCTGATCCTGCAGCATTCATTATATCTGGAATACTACCTGTTGAAGCCCAAATACATATAAAAGCACTAACACTGTACCACAACGTCTGCAAACAGACCGACGAGAGTATAGAAAAGCAAATAGCTACACGACAGCTAACAGTGAAAAGTATGGACAGTAGCAGCTGGTTTGTTGAAATAGACAAACTTTTGTGTAAATACAAACTTCCTGATGCAACACATCTCTTAAACAACTCCTTCTCAAAAGAGGAATGGAAAACGAAACTACACTCAGCAATAAACAAATATTGGGAACAGAAACTAATCAATAACTCCAAACTATACTCAACACTCCGACTCCTGAACGTAGACGTCTACACCGTCGGTAAAGTACATCCAATAATACATACCCGAAGCTCTTCAAAAGTAGAAGTTTCTCGTTTACCAATCAAACTGAAATTAGTTTCTGGAACCTACAGCCTACAAAGCAATAAAGCGGCATTCAACCATTTAGAAACGGATCCAACCTGTAAACTGTGCAGAGAACAAGAAGAAGACGTCGAACACTTTATACTTCAATGCAGTGCACTGGAATCAGTGAGGGAGTCGGTACTGAGTGATATTGATGAATGCTTGCATGAGATTTGCGGTGTACACCTAGAAAGCATTAGCAACTTAACAAAGCTTAAAATAATACTAGACAGCACCTCGCTTAGCTTGCTTGTAGACATTAGTCGCAATGTAGACCTTACCCAGCTTGAATTTCATACACACAGACTGTGCTACTTTTTACACTGTGCTAGATATAAAATGCTCGAAAAAATACCTGTTAGGAGAAAACGAAGGGGACGTGACACACGATAAGGCTAATAAATAAATAAATTTGAAACAAATAATCTCAGTACTATAGTGGTGAAAGTGTTTATTACCTCATATCGCGTGTGGCAGCTGTATTTATTCGTACTGGTGGTGGATTTATTGCCCGATAATATAAACCTACTCTTCGGAGGTTGTCCTACTACGGACGGAACGAACAACAACAACAACAACAACAACATGGCTGCATTTTCCAATTCTAATAGCCAAAACGGACGCGCAGTGCTCCACGGAGGCGGCCATGTTTTAGCGCATGTTTCGTACTCAAACACAGGTATTTTTTTTCTGACCTTATGTGTTACAGTGTATACTTGTTACTGCGTATCCTGCTTGAGATGTGTCCGTCTGATCATGATGGCAACTTCAATTTGGCAATTCCGAGGGCTGAGCAGATGTTATTTTTTTAAAGAACCAAAATGGACATAATTATATCTCACAGAGACTATATAATGTGTAAACCTGTTAAAAAAACACGTCAAATGTATACAATGTCATACTGCTCACATTCAAAAAACTTTTGGTGTTTTACATCATTTTAGGCCATATATGACGCTTGATTTTTTTGTTGTAAGTATGAAGTAAATTTCATTATTGTAGTATTTAATAGATGTTTAGTTTATAAATATAATAAAATATTGTATTATTTATTCTTTGGTTCAGTTGGATCTATGTAAAAAAAAAGTTTCCATTTGCGTACATGCATCTGAAACTGAAAATCTGTCTTTTGGGAACACAAGGTCATTTTAATCTATCTTGTTTATTCAAGCTTTTGAAATAGATCTTTTAATAACACATGGCAATCTTTTAGTGTACATCAAGCACTGAAATGAGCATCTCGAAACATGTTTTGCTGTACTTAGCGGTACTCGTCTGATAAAGCAAATGTCACTGGCCTAGCCTGGTCAAGTAAAATTTCTTGGGTGGAAGAGTGCATAAAAAATATCTGCATGACGGATATATTTATATGAGAATTGAACACTTAATTTTGTGTCACCTGCTTAGGATGGCACTTATCGATCACTTTGTCCGTCGTCGTCCGTCCGTCATGCTTTAACCTGCAACCTAGGGGAGGGGCTGGTGAGGGATAACCAAATAAATTGGACTGCAGCTTTGTTTAGTATTTTAATGTTAAATATGGCTGCATATGGTGATGCTCGCAAATAAAAAAAACACATTAACACACAAGCGGGTGGCCAGTTGAGTTCCATAAATCGAGTTAGTCATCAAAATGCACACCGAGAAGTTGAACAGCAGTCAATCTTTTTAAATATTCCTTGTATTACATTAGAAAAGAACAAGTGTTACCATTTTTAAATGCATTTTAACAATGGCATCTTTTACAAGTTATTTCCCCTCGCTTCGAATTTTTTAAATGGTGAATCTCGCAATTTCTTGCGCAGTAAAGCTTCTAAAAGTCAAAACAGTTGAAGATGACGAAACTTAAAGGGGAACCGAAATTTTAATCATGTAAACTTGTAACAATCTTCCAGATTACGAGTTTAAAAGAAAAAGAAAATGGCAGCCGATTCACTTTTTTTTTTGACGTTGACGGAAAATGACGTACTACTTTCCGTTGTCATGTGTTTCTATGAAAAGTAGTCGGCGGAGGTAAATAACTACTCTGCTTCCCACCTGGTAAGCTATGTATGGACACTTAGGGACTTTCAAGTTTAAAAAAAAAAATTGCCCTGTGTGTCATCTATATAAAAAGATAATACTGAAAAGTGATCCCTTGGAAGCAACACCCAAAAACAAGAGAAAATGTTAAAACCATTTCTGTTGCAATTTGTTTAAGGTTTCCCACGATTAGCTCTAAACTGAATAAACTATCAAACAAGAGAAAAAGAGTGGCATCCTTTGGTTTATGAACACAGTTCAGTAGCAGTGTAAGGGAGATAACAAGTGCAAGAGAATGCGATACATTAGAACCGTACCCTTTTGTATTAGTTACTTATGATATGACAATAGCACAAGGCAATCAATGAATGGTTTTACAAAGAGAAAATGAGAAAATGTAAAGTGAGACGCCACTATCAAGTCTTGTTCGAATTCAACGACTCTTTGTTACTAAATCAAATGTAGTAATATTTAAATAAGGTTTACATTGCTAACAGTTGTACATATCCTCCAAGCATCACGATTACATGCAACAACTAGCCGAGTCTAACTATTGGCATATAATAAGTGAACGACCTTCACAGTGACCTTGAACCTGAAGAAACTGACATCGGTTTTGGGTTCTGCATATCGTCTTGATGCGATGAGTAAATGTGCCAAGTTATTCTGAAATCCCTCTATGCATGCAAGAATTAAGGAGCAGACACGAAATGATTCTTACTGTAGACATATAAGAAGTTGATGGCCTTCACAGTGACCTTGACCTTGTAGATACTGACACGATTTCCTCCATGTATGCAAGAGTTGGAGCGAACATGAAATGTGACGGACGGATGCACGGAGACCATTATTATATCCCCGTTCTGCATGCGGTGCTGAGGAATACAAATAACGCTCATGCCAAGAAGATTTATATAGCTAATTTGATCCCCACATGTGGATCATGTTAGATATCAGCGTCACCATTTGTACAATTTAACATCATATCATACTGATCATTTTAGGAAAAGACGCATATCAATATCACTTATAGTTTTCAAGAAGTAGTCGCTACAAACTTGTTTTTTGAAAATTTATTTTTAGCCGTGGTGGCCATCTTGAATTTCCGGCCGACCTGAAATTTTGCTAGGATCAATTAGACATGAAGAGCAACATTCCTGTGAAGTTTCATGAAAATCCATCGAGTAGTTTCAGAGGAGTAGTCTCTACAATTTTTCATTATATAACTCTATGAAAACAAAGATGGCCGCTGGGCAGCCATGTTTACTGTCAGGTTAAACGTCGCATCAAAATAATTTTCGACAAGGATCATCATTCCATACTGATCATTTTAGAAAAAGTCCCATATCAATGTCACTTTTAGTTTCAAGAAGTACTTGCTAGAAACTTGTTTTTTGAAAATCTATTTTTAGCTGTGGTGGCCATCTTGAATTTCCGACCAACATGTAATGTTGCTAGGATCATTTAGACATCAAAAGCAACATTCCTGTGAAGTTTCATGGAAATCCTATGAGAAGTTTTAGAGGAGTAGTCGCTACAAGTTTTTACTAAATAACTCTTATGTAAACAAAGATGGCCGCTGGGCAGCCATGTTTACTGTCGAATCAAAACGATTTTACCAACATCATGTCATGCTGATCATTTTAGAAAAAGTCCCGTATCAATATCACTTAAAGAGTTTTTAAAAAGTAGTCGCTACAAACTTGTTTTTTAAAAATCTATTGTTAGATTTGGCGGCCATCTAGGATTTCACATCAAAAGTAATTTTTGCTAGGATCAACTAGACTTCATGGGCAACATTTCTGTAAAGTTTCATGAAAATCCATTCAGTTGTTTCAGAGGAGTAGTCGCTACAAAAAAACTTGACGGACAGACAGACGACGGACGCCGCACCACGGCATAAGCTCTGCTGATCTCTGATCAGTAGAACTAAAAATCTATTTTCAGATTTGGTGGCCATCTTGATTTCACATCAACATGAATTTTTGCTAGGATCAACTAGACTTCATGGGCAACATTTCTGTAAAGTTTCATGAAAATCCATTTAGTAGTTTCAGAGGAGTAGTCGCTACAAAAAAAAGTTTACGGACAGAGGGACGACGGACACCGCACCACGGCATAAGCTCTGCTGATCTTTGAATACAGAACAACCATTTGTTATGGTCTTGTCCTGATATACAGAACTTTTTACATCAAGTAAACAATTGGTTATATACTAAAAGTGTTTTAATTCCATTCACTGAGGAGTTATTTATTTTTAACATTGGAAATATGCCTACAGCTGATCTCAGTGTAATACTTGAAATCAAGTACTATATTTTTTCTTCTAAATGCATAAATACACCACTGTCTATAGCAGCCTTCAAAAACAGGCTTGTGTGCTGTTATAAAACACTTAAAGAAATAGCCATTATGAACAACAATCTAGAACCTTTCTATCAAAATTGGCAACAATACAAAGACATTTTCGAACCTTCCTAAAATATACATATTACAAAATGAGTTTATGTAAAATTATGTAATTCATTGTATGAAATACTCACCAAATAATGGGAGAAAAGGCAATAATATCTGAATAAAAGGTGTTTACATAGGCCAATTTAGTTGAACCAAGACCGCACCATTTTTAAAGTTGATATCATTTTAATCAATGCTCATATGTTTCCTGTTGTGAGAGGCTGCATGGGGGTTAAAGTACAGAGTAAGAAAACTTGGATCTTCACTATGTTGTTCTTATTTTTTTACTATTGTTTAACATGCTATAATACTTCCCCTTAATAATACAAATATTAACTGCAGCTATTGCAACAGGTAGTTTTACTATTTGTTTACATTTTAATTGAATTAACATGCTTGTACTTTGTGCTGATACGACTCTTCATGAATTATTAACATATATCGTTATATTTGTAAGGTCACCCCGACCCATCACAACACCTATTTACCGGGAGAATAAACGGGTCACCCAAGAGGTGATCGAAAAAAAAGAAAGTTATCAAGGGATCACTTTGCTTGTTTGTCGCAACCTAAGTGTCTGCCATGCTATGCAGGCGACAGAATATACTGCTTGCAGTAGCAAACTTGCATGGGAACTAATATAAAAGATGCAAACAACATGTACTTTAGCTTTATCTCTCCTTTAATATTAAAGTTGAAACCTGAACATAAAAATCCAGTCAAGTTTATAATATATAGGCGCAGTAAAATCTTCAACAGTCAATATAAACATTGCAAGTTGTCCTGACAGAGACAGATCTAAAGTAGACCAATAACACCTTGCAGTGCTAAAAGACGCAACATTAAAGGGACACACAGCAGTATGTGTTTTTTTAAAACGTGCGGGGTCCCGTTGTCTACATAACTTGCATATTTGCAATCATTATAATTAATAGAATAGCTCAAAGCAAATTGCGTTTACATAACTCTTGAATAATTTTCACCAATAAATATATTTAAACATTTGGTAGAATAATGAACAAAATTGTAATATCAAAATTTCATTGAATTACATGGAAACAGAAGTCAAAATGTTACTGGATTCTTAATTTTAATGCTTCATACAAACTTGAAGATTGCCGTGTGTCCCTTTGTTTTATTATTCAACATTTAAATATAATATAGATTATTTTTTCTGTATTGCTGATCTTATATAGAACTTCAGTCTTGATGGTGACAATGCTATCTCATTTTTTTTTTTTTTTACGACTCTATCTTTTATTTATATGAACCATATCTACAGTATGCTATACAAAAAGAAAATCAAGTACTATTTATGAAATGAGACATTTGCTGGATGTTTGTTGATTTAAAATGATAAAATCTGACTATTAAAACCATAGCAACAGTTTCTGCAGGTATACTATAATAATAACTTACATTCTTGAACATCTTCTAACACAATCTTCTCTCAGATAGTTGATATTAGCAATACAAAAGCTAAATTAAGTTATGCAATGTACACAAGCATGAAGCTGGAATAAGCAAATATCTTTTTGCTACAATTTAAACATGTTAAAAGCAGCAGTAAAACTTCCGGACAAAACATATAATATTGCACATTACATACTGTTATAGGGACCAAGGCTGCGTACTATGTACTCAAGCGTTATTTTAATTTCTTTTTTTTTCAGAAGTCCTTTCAGAAGTCCACTAAGAAAAATAATAATTATGACTACTGGTAATCACGGTTATATTCTGGTGATGTTCTAGAGATAATAAATCACATCTGTGGTGTGTTCAAGACACTTCCTTTAGCCTCATCCATTGGATGGCGACGTAAAATGGGTGATCCTGTGTATCGAAGTATCCGAGCACATTAAAGAACCAAACTAGCAATCTATTCGATAATAAGAATAGGGCATATCTTTTTTTCTAATGTGTCTATCAACAACTGCGTTTTTACAAGGAGATAAAGAGCCAAAATATCTAATAAAGTCAAATTTATGTCTATGGAAGACAATAAATCAATCAACTGAAATCGTATTATAATCCAATTTATATATAAAAAGTTTTCAATATTCTACTGTTATTTTGCAATGAAGTACTTTGAAAATCTGGAAATACAGCATAATTTCTTATAAAATTAGGCAATTGAATTGGGGTTTTATGGCGCACCAACACAAGAAAGGTTATATGGCGTCAAACAGGGATGAACATGCCAGGCTCATCTTCCATTTACATCTAGATAAAAATATGGAGAATGGGCCTAGAACCTTCTAACCTGCAGAACTGCAGAGTTGCTGCAAATTCTATTGTAGACACTCCATTAGGATGGAGACACGTTTCCACATTTGCATATGCGGTGTCATGAAGAAGACCTTGAATGAGCATGATAAAAAATGACGAAATGAACATGAGGGTGTCCTACCCCTCTGCCTCTTATGGGATTTGCAGTGGTTGTATTCTACTCAGGCAACCACATGCGGATAAAATTAGGCAAGAACAACCTGCACCCACATTGTTTTAAGGCTGATTATACATCCTTATTGCTTATATAACAAAATGGAGGGAATGCTCACAAAAACTAACTGTAAAATTTGGTCCCCTATGAATAATATGTGAAAAGGCATTAAGGTCCGAGAAAAATAAAGTAGCGACATTTGGATTTTTGTCAGACAACATGGACGTGTAACTAGCAGACGACAACAATGCCAGTCATGAGACATGTCTGTAAGGTAACACTACAGTAATGATGGATGACTGTTGGGACAACTAACTTCATTTATAACAAGAACTGTTAGATGACAGCATGCTCGACTTTCGAGGTTTTGTCTATTTATTGGGTAACTAAGTTGAAATAGGGCCATAATTCTGTTAAAATTCATAAGTTACGACATTTGTCTGCACTAATTCCTCCTAGTATAATAAATACATGTGTAAAGTTCGATTAAATTCCGTCAACAGTTTCTGGGATAGGAGCTTATCGAAAAAACTTTTAGCAACGTCGACAGATGCCGATTTCTTTGAAAAGTCGAGCTTAAAATACATGTAGCATCGTAACAGTAAAACCTAATGAACGCACAGTAAAACATTTATTAATTTGATTTTGTTTGTATAGATATTAAATAGCAATATTGTTTGTACATGATAAATATACACTTCATACAAATATACACTATTTACATTGCACTACAGTTGCACTACTTCACAGTTGCAGCTTCAGTTGCTATGGTTACAGAACATAAACAATAATACAATGATTGACCTTCGACCTTTAAAACACTTTATACAGATTACAGCTTGTCTTTGAATTACAGAATGTAGCAGATTCACTGACCTTAAACTTTGACCTCTATTCCAAACACAATACATAACATTAATTTGGAGTGAAATTTTTTGCCCTAACTTTAATGTGTACACGAGGCATAAAATATCAAAATACGTGTTTACTGAAAACTTTAACAGGATCAGATTACAAAGAGCAGCCTATCCAGCTGGCTTGCGATATGTTTGTGGTACTACCGAAGAGTCTGCACATGCACGAAAATTACCCAGAGGGGCATCTGGGCTCTTCCTCCAGCAATGGAAGCTGGAAACTCGCCATATGACCTTAGCTGTTGCTGCAACTATAAAATCTAATTCAATTCAATTATACTTCACACTGTTATCGGGTCCATTATTCATAAGAACAGGCAAGCCGTATGGGGACGGACAAAATGTCCATTCAAAAAAGCGGGGTTCAAATTCTCTCTACAACAGGACGCAAATATAAATCTCACAATGCACACCCACTACAACATATTGAATCTGAATTATACATATGAGCAATGTTTTCAAAATGTTACAGGTCTTCAATTACTCTCCTGGTCTGATATGAAATGAGAAGATATGACAACAAAGTACTAATATTCCCATGTATATGTCCATTATGTCGACACAATTTCTCATATCAAACAGTCATGATATTTCAGGTGTGAACTATTTGTATAATAATGTATATATGAACCACTGTATAGATTATGCATCCTGACGAGGTATTTTAAAACGTATTTATACAAAACTAAATGCAAAATACATGAACAAATTCAAGATTAAACTCATGTTTAATAAATTAACAATGCATGAAGATAATAAACACAGACATAGCAGAGCAATTTGCAAAGCTTATATTTGTTTTGTATTTTAACCCTTAGCCTGCTAAGGGCGACTACAATAGCCTTTGCATCCTTGTTAAACCCAGATCAGCCTGCGAATAACTCAGGCTTTACAATGTCCAGCTGCTCATCAGTCATTTCTCCAAAACACCCCTTTGTAACATAAATGAAATGGTCTAAATTAAAGAAAGGACAGTCCATTATACATTCATAGTGGACTAAGGGTTAATACATTTATGAATGAGCACATGATTATTTCATAATAAATAATACCCGAATATATAAAAAGAATGGGGTAAAAAAGCCTTTGATTTTGTATCAGAGGTAAGCTAATGTTTTTGGTCAACACAAATTCTACCTGTCCTATTTACACAATAACTGGCCTTTGTGAATCCGTAAGTACAAGCAAAATTTGAAAATCTCATTTAAAATATTCACATGGACAACATGTATCTACAATTTCCGCCAAAGACAAAAAAGATTAACGGATGAAAACGATACTTGCTAGGTTGCTTAGCCTATAGCTTATAGCAATAGCTTTTAATTTAATTCTATTTGTTAATTTCATTTTTTTAAATTTTGTTACTGAACGCTAGAGAATTTTATGTATTTTCTGAATACTAAATCCTTTGACAAATACTCAAGTTTTATTAGATTTACCTTAAAATGTGGGTATGACGTGTTACCTTTGGTCACAAGAAAAGCCTACTAAAACCTACACAAAACTGTAAAGCACACATTTAAAACAGAAGTGCTTGATGCGGAAAAGGATTGCAAAGTATACAAAGCTTTGCCATGTTTAATTTGTATAAGACAATCAACATACGTAAGCATGAGCAGGGCGTGGTCCATTTCACTCTATGTTGCTCACAAAAATCTAAACATAAGGCACAAATAGAGTATATTAAAGTCACTGTATTCAGGCAATACCTATTCTTAAAGCCATTAAAAACATAAGTTTGGTGTGCACATGATTTTCGTGTAATTCCGATGTTACTTCTTTCAATACATGAATTTGATCGACACAAGATGTATAGGCAATGTGGATAATTTCTAACGTGTACATAACACGTCAATCGATCTTGGAGACATTTAAATTAAAATTAAACACACAATCATTTTTTTTTAAAACCTTGCACTTTTAATGGCGTTAAGTACATATGCATGTATATAGGTACACACGACTGTGAGCAGGACAAATGAGATTCTACTGCCGTGGCAGCTTCTTCACGTATAAATATATTATATTACAAGCACATCAATGTTTCTTGTGGTCAAAACATGTCTTCTTCAGAACAACGTGGTGTATGATTTATAAGTAATTTGATAGCCAGTAACATAACTTCACCATGCAGCTTAGCAGCTGGTGAAAATAAATTGGAAAGTATACACAATCTATGTTTTAGTTTTCCTCAAGAAATTAATTGCATTTATTGAAGTATTTTTCAGCAAACAACTTTGACAACGTTGTCTATATCAGTCATTATTTTGACAAATATGAAATGCTCCTATACTTCATGCACGGACTCCAACTGGAATCATCTACCTTATGACACTTTGGAAGTCGCCAATCCAAATCTGCATCCACATGTTCATGTATTGTTTAATTAACATGATGCCAGTACTTAGGTATCTCCACCGTATTGCAGATGTCGGAGTACACCGACAATGGGTTATATTATAATACAGTTGCACATGCTTTATAATACAGTTGCACGTGCCATTGTTTATCGGAGGTATCTTATTGGTTTGACTGGCTGAAATGGATAAATGATTGAAAACTGACGTTAACTGTCAAACTCGATATAGGTATGTCATGTAAGCAGAGGATAAGTAGTTACAACATGGATTCAACTCAATCAACCACGACTACACGGTCTTTCACAATAGCTTATAAATAAATACTTCCATGCTTAATCCAAACAATAAAGCTTGGAAGTCGAAAGAAAAGACCTATGATCTTAGAATCATGTTTTACGTTTCAGCATAACCAGGCCATATAAATAATGTACCAGTAACGTCAAATACCAGTACTTCACTATCTCTATCAAGAAATAGTGATCGACAAAACGAAACAGAATCCTTTTGAGTAAAAAGAAACCGGACATGTATATATCAATACATGTGTAACTAAATAAATGGCCAGTAAAATAATGCTCCCGAAAACTGAACTCTTTTAGTCCACTCAACTATGGTCCCTCTATTAGTCAGGTCGAGATCAACGAGGCGTGTTCTTGTCCTCGTTATAGAGCATGCAACGACATGCCTAGTTAAAATTGGATATTTCATTGTTGATCAACATTTCTGACAAATCGATGCTCGAAAAGCATGTACAAGTCTACAACTGATTCTGCGTCCCAGTTTAGTTCCATTTAAAAGCATCTAATTCTTTTTGAATAGAAAATTCAGTTTGGATATGATCATATCACCATGGCAACCATTTTTAAATCTGCATTTATATTATCATCTGTGTTCTTGCATCACTTTCCCCAATATCACAATAACATGTATAATATAATTTTTTATCACTTCAGTTTGCAGGCACCATGTGTTGTTATGAATTCTCGCAACTTGCTACATTTTACACGTAGGTAACCAGGCAGAGGTGTATCTTCAATCTGGCTGGCGTTTTTAGCATTCTGTAAGGTGCCGACAGTATAACTACAACTGTTAATGCCTTAAAGCACGTCTTCTATAACAAACAATATCACAGTATGGGTCAAACGTTCGAGGCTGGGGCATGTCTTGCATGCGTTGCTATGGCTGGATGAGTTGCTATGGCAACCAGGGCTGCTACATTAGCGGCTACACGGAGGATCCCCTTCTCTTCCAGAATGTCACTGGACTGGCATATTTGATCCTGAAAATAAAAGTATTAAGTTAATGGCATGTGGAGCAATGGTTGGTATAACCAGTCAGATGAGAGCCATGCAGTTTATTTTCATCCAAGTGAAACATATTCAATTCAGCATCAGGGTTAGTACCTTTTAACATGTAAGCTTCCAAAAATGGTTAACGTTAATGTTGACAGTATTACACATATATTCCAAATCAGACAACCGAGTTCTTACCTTTAACAAATGCGGATACTTAAAGAAACTAACCCGCCAAATAATGTCAAAATTACACTACAAAACGTCAAAACTCTATCCAAATGTTCAGGTCATATAATAATGTATATTTGATAAAATTAAAAGGAAAGGTTATTCACAGTTTCTTAAAATACCTGCGGTTGAATATGCGTAACACGAATTATGAGTTGGTATTAATTCGACGCTCCCGATTCAGGGTTTGGTCTGGTTGGTTAAAATTGTTTATACTGTGTCTGGATTCTCAAAATATGCAAGTTATATATATATATACCTCATTGTCCGTAGGTTTAGAAACGATGTCATATATTACAAAATTTGGCTGGTGTTGGCGGGATAGCTAATTTAAGTAGTACATAGATAACTGACTGTAATGCTTACCTTATTAACAGCCAGTAGATATGTGAAATGTGTCATCTATTTCTTGCTCAGTGAAGTATGTAACTTAACTCACCATAGGGTCTGCTCCTTCTAAATATCTATGTACGTTACTAGTTGAATGATTTGTTTCAGGGTTTAACATGAGCCTTATGTTTTTTGAAACAGAATTAGGGTAAACAATCTGTGGGGTGCAATGCAAAGGGTGATATTTGATGATTCTTTTTAAGTACAAAATGTGACCATAGGACATGAAAACCCCAACACATGTAGCTATATCACTCATATTCATCAATTATTTTTTATATTTAACAGTAAGATGTTGAAATAATGTTAAAGCTAAAGCAGACATACAGCCAGAAAAAACACTATGCACCCTACATAAAAACTTGGAACTTTGTCTGCCAGAATGTTTAACTTCCTTGTATATTTAATCATTCTAGTGGAACTTCAACAATTGCAAAACAAACATCAACATATTAAGTAATTTTATTGCTTCGAAAACAGAAGTAAAAAAACAGCAGTTTGGCCACACAAAAAAAGTCCAATTGCTTAATAAATGTAAACAAATAACAACATTGGTCCTGCATATTATACAAGTACAATAAGGAGTTCACAGAAACAGGTGCGTCTTGGTTTATTTCCATGTCTTGACAATTTCATGAGAAACCTCCATTCCTGTTCTATGTGTAGGGATGGCACGTTCATATACAGAAGTTATGTTTACATTGATCAGTCTAAAGTACCTACTTTTCCAGACAAAAAAAATTCATAAGAAATGCCTACCCTAGTTCTATATAATTAGTGTAGCCAGTCCGGTAACCTAATTTTTGGTGGGCCCAGAATGTTCATTCCTGTTTGCGCCATGTAACCTTTTTGTGTTGGTGCACCGTTAAACCCAATTTAACTCAACTTTGTTATGGCCACCCCTGTATGTAGAACAGCGGGATTTCTTATACTTGTCAGTCAGGGTATGTCAGTCAGAGTGCCTGTCAATCATACTTGTCAGTCAGTGTGCCTGTCAATCATACTTGTCAGTTAGGGTGCCCGTCAGTCATACTTGTCAGTCAGGGTGCCTGTCAGTCATACTTGTCAGTCAGTGTGCCCGTCAATCATACTTGTCAGTTAGGGTGCCCGTCAGTCATACTTGTCAGTTAGGGTGCCCGTCAGTCATACTTGTCAATTAGGGTGCCCGTCAATCATACTTGTCAGTCAGTGTGCCTGTCAATCATACTTGTCAGTTAGGGTGCCCGTCAGTCATACTTGTCAGTTAGGGTGCCCGTCAGTCATACTTGTCAGTTAGGGTGCCCGTCAATCATACTTGTCAGTCAGTGTGCCCGTCAGTCATACTTGTCAGTTAGGGTGCCCGTCAGTCATACTTGTCAGTCAGTGTGCCCGTCAGTCATACTTGTCAGTCAGTGTGCCCGTCAGTCATACTTGTCAGTCAGTGTGCCCGTCAGTCATACTTGTCAGTTAGGGTGCCTGTCAGTCATACTTGTCAGTCAGGGTGCCCGTCAATCATACTTGTCAGTCAGTGTGCCCGTCAATCATACTTGTCAGTTAGTGTGCCCGTCAGTCATACTTGTCAGTCAGTGTGCCCGTCAGTCATACTTGTCAGTCAGTGTGCCCGTCAATCATACTTGTCAGTTAGGGTGCCCGTCAGTCATACTTGTCAGTTAGGGTGCCCGTCAATCATACTTGTCAGTTAGGGTGCCCGTCAGTCATACTTGTCAGTCAGGGTGCCCGTCAGTCATACTTGTCAGTCAGTGTGCCCGTCAATCATACTTGTCAGTCAGTGTGCCTGTCAGTCATACTTGTCAGTTAGGGTGCCCGTCAGTCATACTTGTCAGTCAGGGTGCCCGTCAATCATACTTGTCAGTCAGTGTGCCGTCAGTCATACTTGTCAGTTAGGGTGCCCGTCAGTCATACTTGTCAGTCAGTGTGCCCGTCAGTCATACTTGTCAGTCAGGGTGCCTGTCAGTCATACTTGTCAGTCAGTGTGCCGTCAGTCATACTTGTCAGTTAGGGTGCCCGTCAGTCATACTTGTCAGTCAGTGTGCCCGTCAGTCATACTTGTCAGTCAGGGTGCCTGTCAGTCATACTTGTCAGTCATACTCGTCAGTAAGGGTGCCTGTCAGTCATACTTGTCAGTCAGGGTGCCTGTCAGTCATACTTGTCACTAAGGGTGCCTGTCAGCCAGGGTATGTCATATCGAGTCAGGCTGTGACTTGACAAGTATAAGAAATCCCACTGTTCTACATACAGGGATGGCCATGTGGTATATTGAGTCAGGCTGGTATAACAAAGTAGTGTCAACTCGGAGTTTAACGGTGCACCAATACAAAAAGGTTATATGGCGCAAACAGGAATGAACATTCTGGGCCCTGCCTCTATTTGCATAGAGATACAAATATGTAGAATTTTCCTAGAACCTTCTTACCCGCAGATCTTGCCTATCTGCTACAGGAATGGCAAGTTGATAATACATTGCCATAAATCTAGCAACTACTTTTTTAGACAAACACTTTGGTAAGAAACACCACATTTGTTAGTATTTAAGTACAGGTAGGAATGGCAGCAATTATGTATATTGGCATATTAATTATAACTGGAATGTATATTGGAAAGTAATGATAAATGTCACTGCAATATACTATCTCATCTGACAACAAATGCTTTTGGGGTTTAACTGTTTTGTAGACCCCCTTGTTACTTTTGCACACAAAGTATGCTCTTCAATGACTAGAGGGATGTTCCTCGGAACATTTGTGTCGCGTGCTGTGTGATTTTAGGTCAGGTCAAAGGCACAATGTGACATTGAGGGGGAAAAAAGATTTATGATAAAAAAAATTGACAATGGCTAGGCACACTGATCTAATTGAATTGAATTGCGTTTTAAGGCGCACCAACACATGAAAGGTTATATGGCGCCTAACAGGCATGAACATGCCAGGCTCATCCTCCATGTAGATCGAGATAAAATATGGAAAATGGGCCTAGAACCTTCTCACCCTGAACTGCAGAGTTGCTGCAAATTCTATCGTAGAAACTCCATTTACACTGAAGCCACGCTTATTGTTTTTCTGCCACTGCTCTTTTGATGTGAGCGAGATGGCACCTGAAACAATGCAGGGATTATGATGAAGACCTTTAATGAACATGAACAAAAAATGACAAAAAATGAACATGAATTTGGGGGGATTCTACCTCTCTGCCTACCCCTCCAAAGGAATCTGCACTGATCTAAAACTTTAAAGAATTTGGTCATGGTCAATAGATGACCTCATCTGATTAAGAGGTCAGTAGGTCACACAGCAGGTGACACAAGGTTCCTCAGAATGTCAGTTTTCAATCAAAGGGCTATAACTCTAGTGATAATGGGACATTATGGCTGGTTATCAAACTTGACCTAGATCTTATGCCCATAAACACTCTCCTCAAGTTTGATCAAGATTGCGTTATTACTCTAGTTATGGAGCGGACATGAAAAGTGCGGACGACAGACGCCGGTGACACAGAAATAAGTGTTTATAAATAACATTCAAAGGACTGTAACGTCAATTGACATCATGACATGCTTTTAAACAAATTTACTATGTAACATTATGAACCTATACTCAAGCGATCCTTGCCCTCAAAATACATGTGCTTTGTTGCAAGTGATTGTCACATATTTGTTAGCGAGGGGATCACCCTAGAACAACATTTATATTGTATTAGCTATTTTGACTGTATGACAACCAGACAACCAGAACAGTATGAGGAGTAAATTATAATCATAACTGCCTATGGCACAGACACAGGACGATGGGCATGTGATCCTTCTGTCAGACATGCTTTGTAGTCAACATACAAAATTATATTCTTCGTTACTGTCAGTTGAAATAATATCCATATCACGAAAACAGCATAACAATTTATACAAATGGCACTGATTGTAACACTAAATAAACAACCCTATACACAATTTAACAAAATATTCATGTATATAACTGTAAATAAAATAGTTTAAAATGAACATAATATAAGCAAATTTATGCCATACATAATGCTAACGTTGCCTTTAATAAAATGATTATTTACATTTCGGTTCAGGTTTGTCCAGAATATATACATATTTGTAACACAGGCATTAACTAAAACTATCACTGAAGACGATGAATACCACCGCTTAAATTTCAAGTCAAATTGAATTGAATTGAATTGGGGTTTTAAGACGCACCAACACACAAAAGGCCATAATTCTGTAATACAAGAGTTGTGCGCAACATGGTGTCTCGCCAAAAGTGACGTGTCCACCAAACATGTTTCAAATGACCTTCATCTTGATAAAATCGAGAGTTTATGCAACATCAAGTAACTTTGTCTGCATTCAAAAGGGTAGCGTTCATAGTTTTCCATAAAAGGAGCTAAATGCAAATATTGATGAATGGACAGACATTACTATTCAATATACCAGATTCGGTCAAAAACTAGACGTATGTCCATATCAGCTTGTTAGTTCAAGGCTTTACTTATAGACAGTGTCCCTTTAAAAAGTTAATTTCATATTGAACATGTTTAGCCTGCAAAAACATCCACTATTATAATTGGGAAGTATCATGTTACACAGAGGCTGTTGTTTTTTGCTCTCACAATTTGACATTTTAATCTAAGCATATGTCCTATTTTAGTCAAGGTCACTAAAATGCATGTACCGTCAATATTTGTGTTAAAATTTGGTGACGGTACATGTATTTAAGTGACCTTGACTCGGACCCTCGGTCAGTTGCAGGGCTGGAAGTTATTGGCATTAAGACGGGCAATGACCAGGAGGTTATATATGAAATTTAAACATTCTACTCCCAAGGGCAAAAAAGTTATAATACAATATGTTGACGCCGTCGAGCCCGCCAACATTAGCGGCACCTTTGTATCGCATTTTTTCAAAAGGCGAGACAAAAAGGGGGCAATTAGTGATGTAGAATTGATCTGAATTGGGTTTTAAGGCGCACCAACAGAGGGACATAAGGTCATCTGTTGTTATGTATGTATGAAGTCTGGGAACAAGCCATTCAAAACTGTTTGAGAAATGCAAGTAATGAAAATGTGTTAAGCGACACAACGCGACGAGACAATGTGTTACCAGACAGGATCTGACGAGACAGGATACGTGGACGTTACGGACAATATTATTCCTATATAGCACCCACTTCACTTTGTAAAAGTGGGTGTACATGTATAACTAGTTATAGTGTAAAACTGTAAATACACCAAACAAGAAACAATGTATGATTCCGATGATATAACATTAACAAAACAAATCTCACACATAAAAAAGTCATACTGAACACAGAGTTTGCTTCCCTTATCTTCAAAAGATCTTGGGATTATTAAACAAATAAATAAAATGAGATTATTTTCAAAAAACTTAATACTGACTGACAAAAATATTGCAAGGCTATGATTTAAAGGGACACATGGAAATGTTGATTATTTAAAAACTTGCAGCATCCTGTTTATTAATAGTTTTGCTACATTACTTGCAGGTGTTCAATCATTAATATTGTAATAAGGAAATTATAAAGCAAACTGTTTTGCAATATTACTATCTTTTGATTACACTGCACCAATAAAATAATTTAGGCCTATAGAAAAATAGAGAAAAAAAAGGAAATTAAAAAATTGGTGTTTACGTCATTTAAGTTATATATATGATGGTTGTTTTTTTTCCGATTTTTTTGTTTATTTTTTTGTGGTGGAGGCAGACCACACACTCTTCCTGGGTAGAACCAGTACTGTATACCTCCCGCCATCCGTAAGAATCAACACTTCCTCACTTACAAGTCGAGCTTCCAGTGGGATTCAAACCCACAGCAGTGAGAGGCGAGAAGATTTACAACACAACATCGTTAACCCCTCGGCCACAGAGACGCCAACATTTTTTTTTTTTATATATGCAAGCAGGTTTAAAGTCAAAATGAAACTGGATTAATATATCGAGATTCTAAATGTAACGCTTGATACAAACTTCAAGATTGCCGTGTGTCCCTTTAAGGCATCTGGTAACATGAGGGAAATCATTTTGGCATGATTTTATAAGCCTTTCAACAATATCCAGTAACAGGGTTATATTTTCAAGATGTCATATATTGTGCAAAACTACCGATACGATGTCCAACATAGTATGCTTGTATATGGTCCGAAGTCAGACTGTTTCAAATTATTTTTAGAACATGTTATTCATCGAGGTTAACCCTATTACTGTGTAAAGCGAGAGTTAACAATACAACACCACAAATACATTTTAAATCTATGAATACATGTCAACAGTTATGAGATTCTACAGTCATTTAACACTGAACCCCCTACAAATATATAATGGACTGTTCTTTCTTTTAATTAAGACCATTCCATTTATGTGACAAAAGAGTGTTTTGGGGAATGACTGATCAGAGCCAGACATTGTAAACCCTGATCACTGGTTACTCGCACAGGCTGATCTGGGTTTACAATGGGCGCAAATGCTATTATAGTTGTGCTTAGTGGGTTTAAGGTTAAAATAACACTTAAAAACAAACTGTCGGGTCTAAGTAATAATTTAAAGAAACTTTCAATCTTATTTCAGATCATCTGACCTGAATTTCGGTTTTATGGTGCACCAACACAAAAAGGTTATATGGCACCAACAGGAATGAACATTCGAGACCCACCCTCCATTTACATGGAGATAAAAATATGCAGAATGGGCCTAGAACCTTTTCACCTGCAGAACTGCACACCTGCAGAACTGCAGAGTTGCTGCAAATTCTATTGTAAATACTCCATTTTTCGCCGTAGAAACAATCATTGTTTTCTGCCACCACTCAAGTAGCACGTGAAACAATACAGGGAGGAGGATGAAAAACTTTAATGAACATGACACAAATTACAAAATGAACATGAATTTTTGGGGGGTGGGGATTTTACCCCTCTGTCTGGATAAGCCGTGGCCCTATTCTGGCCCTGGAACCACACGGGACTCTTCCTGATCAAAATATACTACCTATACATCCCTGGAACCACACGGGACTCTTTCTGATCAAAATATACTATGTATACATTTAATAAAATGCAGTTAAAGATGAGATGCTATGATTACTTGACCAGTTTTAGTATTATATTCATACAGCGTGTTACCGTGAATCTCAAATGGTTCAACAATAGAATACAGTATATACAACTATAGTGGCAGAGGTGAAATACAACCTACTTATTCACAACCGGGTCACAAAAATACAGAGAAAAGTAATAACCCTACCATTCATACATACAGACAGAAGTAAATAATAGAACCTACTTATTCACAACCTGGTCACAAACTTCAACCCGAAAGTGCCCTACCATGCATACAAACGTAATAAAACAATGTAATTGTACACAACCAGGTCACAAACTTCAAACCGAGAGTGACCCTACCATGCATACAGACAAAAATAAATAGAAATGTCGGATATCGCTGAAGAACATGTATGTAAATGCATGTAAATTATCATTTTACTAAATGCAGACAAACGCAAAAATTCAAGGTAAAAAATTCTAAGTGTGACCTTGACCCTGTGATCACAGATGCTTGGATATATGACAGAATGTCAGTGTACTACCTTAGTAATCAACAAATAAAAGTAATATGTGAAAGCATTTTGAGAATATGAGGAAAAAATTAACATTTTGACTGAAAGAAGACGTAAATGCAAAATTTCCCTGTGTGTGACCTTGACCTTATGATCGCAGGAGATCAGAAATAAAAATATGGAAGTATACCATGAAAGCATTTTGAGAATATGAGCAGAAACAACTGACTGACAAGGCCAAAACGGTATGGCCCCCATCATTTTTTGGCAGGAGCATAATAACACAACCTACTTATTCACAACCTGGTCATAAACTTCAAAACCTAGTAACGTTAAGATGCATATGTTAGTACAATTATTATTGTTAATATTTATAAAACAATCACCATATTTATAAAACAATCACAAAAATGTTACAATACAACATACAAAGAAATACATATACATGTATGTACATAATAATATCAGGTGTTAACAATCGGTACAAATATCACAATTTGGTTGCACTCAAGGAAACATGCTTTGCTCCTTCAGCAAAAAAACTTCAAAGAAAATAATCACTTGCACTTAGTACGACATTCCAATTTTACAAGTAAAAACTATGGGAAAAAAAATGAATGTTTCTTTATACATATTTTTCTTTGTTTGCTCTCTCTTCTATGAATAGGTAAACAATCAGCATTTCCTTACTTGTAGATAAAATTTGACTGAACTGTTAGCTGTGCATTTAAAAGTGGACTTGCTCAGAGACATGGCGGGGATTGAACCCAAAACATCTGAATCATGGGTCGAACGCTCTACCACTAGACCACAGCGCGTCACTAAATATTACTTATTGGCCATCTGGGACTACACACTATATCAGCAAGGATTCTAGTAGAATGTTTTGGTTATTCATTTTCTTTTCTTTAATTGCCGTTTTTGAAGGTTATTTCACCAGCATTAAGCAGTCAGGGTATACAACAGTTGATTCTACAGGCATTTCGAAGGGTTACATATATATGCATGTTTACTGTGATTTAAACAAGAATGTAACTGAATCCCATGGTTATGGCAATACATTTCACCAACACCTGCAAGCATGCAAATACGATTCTTTTTTTCATTTACTATACAAACATCTTCAGTTCTGATATATCCTTACCAATTAAAAGTGATGAGATTCTATTAATTCGGAAATGGTTATAAATTAAATTCCTTGAATGAAGTAACATGCTTTTGTTCATTCCATCACCAGCAAGCATGCTATTAGTTAATTCACAGACATTTTACACGCATCTAAATGAATCTCTAAGGAAGGATAATGAAGTATTCCTCAAATCATAGCATGCTTCACATTCTAATCTTTCAAGCATTCTGTTAGTTTATCAAAAATACCTGCCACTTTGTACTCCATCACCAGAAAACATACATAGGACACAAAGCATTTACAGTTAGTTCTTTGTGCAAATTCCAAGTGAAGTATATTAGATCATCTTAAAATATAATCTAGCAAGCTTTCAGTTATTTTTATATACAAATTCCATGTGAAGAATATAAGAATCCATCATGAGAATTCATGTGAGATAGGAAAATATCACCCGAGGGTCAGAACTGTAAACAGGGACGAGGCTCTGCCAAGTTCCTGGTTTCAGTTTTGATCCCGAGGGTGAGATTTCCTCATTTTACATGGATAAACACATGATGGATTATTTTTCTATTATGCGTTTGGTACAGTCACACTTCAATGATTATTTGATTTTACGCTAGAATAAGGCGACGTCACCAACGTGACGTCATGACGTTTCATGTGAGAGTCACATGTCATGTAAGATAAGGTTTTCTTGCAAACCGGATTTGGCTATCCACGTTTTACATGGGGGATGGAAAGTCTTATCTTTATAAAAACATGCAAAACCTTAGTAGCAGGCGGCGTCAACGCATAACATGTCACTGCTATGCAAGAAAAAGAATCTATCATGGATATTCGATTCAGATAGGGAATTCCAAACATGGGTGGGAAAAAGCGTTTAATCGGAACCGAGGCTATATATGCCGAGGTTCCGACAAAAAAACATCTATCTCGGGATGGATTTTCCCATCTTTACCGGATACCCATGAAAGATTTTTATAATCTCACATGGGGAAAATATTATCTCACATGACTAGAAATGGGAGAATACAAGATTATCTTAAAATATAATCTAGCAAGCATTCACAGTTCTTTGTACGAATTAAAAGTGAAGAATACAAAATGATTCTTAAAATATAATCTAGCAAGCATTTCGTTCTTTGTACAAATGCCAAGTGACAAATACAAGATTATTTTAAAATACAATCTAGCAAGCATTCACAGTTAGTTCTTTGTACGAATTCCAGGTGAAGACGAATACGAGATTATCTTAAAATATAATCTAGCAAGCATTCACAGTTAGTTCTGTGTACGAATTCCAGGTGAAGTATGATAAAAGATTATCTTGAAATATAATCTAGCAAGCATTCAGTTTGTTCCTAATAAAAAATCCAGATGAAGTATGATATGAGATTATCTTAAAATATAATCTAGCAAGCATTCAAAGTTAGTTCTACATGAGTAATCCCTCCACTGAATTGTCCATCACCAGAAAGCATACCAAACAATTATTTCTACATGATTCCAAGTGAGTCATCCCTTCACCACTATGAAGCAAACCAGGCAAGGTGCAAGCATGTGCCCAGGAAGATGACTATACAGAGGTAGGTTATGCAGATGTCTAGGGTGGTTATTTGCTTGATGCGTGTTAGCTCGTGAACAGTAAGGGCCACTCTAGAAGGTCGGCACCAATCAACAATATCCTCACATGCACACACATGATCCTGAAACGAGAGGAAATTGTTAACAAATGCCCCTTCTATACTGACCAACATCACCGCCAATAGATAAGTGTCGGTGAGCTCATTCTAGATATTTAAAAGGAGAAAATTGTTAACAATTGCCCCTTCTACCATGGTAAAATAACAACAAATATTCGGAAGGGTCAACATGAAACTACTGTATTTGTTCTTTATTTATAACAAGCTGGACCAACAATACTGGTATTGTAATAATGAATTTAAAAACAAACACATTTAATAGAATCTTTGTCTCAGAAAAATGTATGAACCTTGACAAGTGCAGGTAAAAATGTAAAACTAAACCAAAGAAATAGCATGGAAAAGTTGACTAGAGCACAAAGGTGTTGTAGATAAATAAAACATACAAACCACACACATAGATTGCAATTAAACAAAATGTACAAACCACACATAAAACAGGGTACCATCAGATTAAAACAAAATGTACAAATCACACACAAAACAGGGTACCATCAGAGCAAAAACATCAGCATCAAACCCAAAAAAGGTCTGGTAATCAGTACAAAAGCCTTTGCAGTTGTTGACACTATGAGCACCAGTACTTCAGTGTTGTAAATCGCTCCACGACGTTACTCCATACCAACCTGTGTGTACAATATCCACGTTCCACCCATACAAGCATACACAATGGAATAGAGATTTATCCACACAATTTGATGCTATTTCTGGTAGTATGAATCAAGCTGAATCTTACAAGGCAGGCTACTGGACCAAGATGATGGAATTTCTTTCACAAAATATGTAAATCGTTCTGTACCACTAGTCAAATGCTTCTGTACGATAATATACCAGCTGATCCATTTCCTATGCAGTTATTTAGGACTGTTGGGGCAGTTATTTCTTGACCTCTCCTAGATTACCTTCTATTCCACTGTAATATCTTCACCACTCCTAGAGTATCCTGAACTCGCCCCGATACATACTTCTATTCCACAGCAATCTTGAACTTTCCCAGTTAATTCTTCCATTACGGAAGGCATAGAGTAACAAGATCAAGATCCCGCCTGAACTGCTAGTTGATCAATGCCCATCTGTCAGTGGCTGGACCTAATGGGAGGCGAACTGGTAACTTCACAGACCATCGGGTCTGCAATTAGGTCCTATGTTCAACTTCCATGGAAATCAACCGAGTTGTTTGTTTTATCTTTTCATTTCAAACACCCTGTATCATCATTTCACTTCCTTTATTGCCATTTATTGAATATTACTATTCTTTCTATCAAATTAATTTTAACAAAATACGCAGGTTGAAAGTAACACTGTTGTAACTACCTATAAAGTAAGAATAAGATACAACAATGTCGCACTGAACCCTCAAAATACACATGAAAATCAGTTATTCAGTAGGATCATGCTCATAACTAAAACAAGAGGTCCACAGTCATCTACAGTATGGTTCTGAATCAATACCTGTTGTAGTTCTTGCAGAGAGGTGATCATTACCTCTTTTGTAAGGGGAGGTGCAAGAGGTTTGAAGCGTTCTGGCTATTTTAAATGTGTGTCTATGAAGTCTTTACCTGCAATATTCCTTTGAGTTTTCATAAAGATCCTAAACAATTTTAGGACAAGCATTTTTCACAAAAGTTTCCATTGACGTTTGTAAATTTATACAGATGGCCATTTGAGGCCATCTTGGAAGCAGAAGCAACCTGGTAAAGATCAGATGAAAAACTTGTACGAGCTTTCATTGATATCAACAACCTGACCCAGTTTGATAAAGACCAGATGGAAAAAAAAACGAAGACCCTATCATCTTAATATGGCAAAAGTTAACGGATGGAAGAATGAGATGGACGGACGATAGAGCTAAAAACCAAATAAAAGCTGCACACAAAAACTAACATATACAGACTGTTTCGGTTTAGGGAAACCTTTAAAAATAGAAAATACAAGCTAAACAGGTAATTGTGATCAACTAGGATGAAAAGTGCATCAAAACGCACAGTAAGGTCACAAAATAATGTCCAGGTGTGATAAATTATGCATGGATGATGGACATGAATGGAATGTATCCATACCTTGGAAATGGCAAGTTGTTAATGTGGTCCTTTCAAACACAGTATATTTTAGGATGTCCATCATACTTACCTGCCAGAGTTCCTACAGGTGACCAGTCAGTCAGAAGTCAGTTGTTGATGAGTTTAGGAAGTCCATCATACTTACCTGCCAGAGTTCCTACAGGCGACCAGTCAGTCAGAAGTCAGTTGTTGATGAGTTTAGGAAGTCCATCATACTTACCTGCCAGAGTTCCTACAGGTGACCAGTCAGTCAGAAGTCAGTTGTTGATGAGTTTAGGATGTCCATCATACTTACCTGCCAGAGTTCCTACAGGCGACCAGTCAGTCAGAAGTCAGTTGTTGATGAGTTTAGGAAGTCCATCATACTTACCTGCCAGAGTTCCTACAGGCGACCAGTCAGTCAGAAGTCAGTTGTTGATGAGTTTAGGATGTCCATCATACTTACCTGCCAGAGTTCCTACAGGCGACCAGTCAGTCAGAAGTCAGTTGTTGATTACCTGCCAGAGTTCCTACAGGTGACCAGTCAGTCAGAGGTCAGTTGTTGATGAGTTTAGGAAGTCCATCATACTTACCTGCCAGAGTTCCTACAGGCGACCAGTCAGTCAGAAGTCAGTTGTTGATGAGTTTAGGATGTCCATCATACTTACCTGCCAGAGTTCCTACAGGCGACCAGTCAGTCAGAAGTCAGTTGTTGATTACCTGCCAGAGTTCCTACAGGCGACCAGTCAGTCAGAAGTCAGTTGTTGATGAGTTTAGGAAGTCCATCATACTTACCTGCCAGAGTTCCTACAGGCGACCAGTAAGTTAGAAGTCAGTTGTTGATGAGTTTAGGAAGTCCATCATACTTACCTGCCAGAGTTCCTACAGGCGACCAGTCAGTCAGAAGTCAGTTGTTGATGAGTTTAGGAAGTCCATCATACTTACCTGCCAGAGTTCCTACAGGCGACCAGTCAGTCAGAAGTCAGTTGTTGATGAGTTTAGGATGTCCATCATACTTACCTGCCAGAGTTCCTACAGGCGACCAGTCAGTCAGAAGTCAGTTGTTGATTACCTGCCAGAGTTCCTACAGGTGACCAGTCAGTCAGAAGTCAGTTGTTGATGAGTTTAGGAAGTCCATCATACTTACCTGCCAGAGTTCCTACAGGTGACCAGTCAGTTAGAAGTCAGTTGTTGATGAGTTTAAGAAACTAACCCACCAAACAATGGCAAAATTACAATACAAAACCATTTTACATCAAAACTTTATCCAGGTGTCATACAATAATGTATTTTTGTTGATTAAAAGTATAGGTTTATTCATGGATTCTTTAAATACCCGTGACTGAAAATTCGTATAATAAATTATGAGTTGATAACTATTTGGTCTGGCTGGTTAATGTTGATTATATTTTGCCTATAGAGTTTGGATTCTTAAAATATGCAAGTTAAATATATACCTTGTCGTCTGTAGGTTTAGAAACAGTGTATATTTGTTGTAACATTTGTCTGTTGATGGCAGGATAGGGTCTTTAAGCAAAATCACAAAAATGCACACAAAGTATGTATCAAGTACAATCAACTAATAAAACTGCTACAGAGTTCTCCCAAGGCAAACTTAACCCAACCTTAACCAGGGATCACCCTAGGATTGAATTTCAACGAGACAAAATGTCCCATTTGCTTGATTTTAATGAGACATTAACCATATTCATGAAACATTTCGGATGGCTCATTCCCAATAGTGAAAGCAGAAGTTGTTAAAGCATCCAAAATAAAGCGTGTCCGAATTTACGTCAACTTTTTATGCTAACATATTTTTACAATTGCTTGCACCAGTATATAGTTAATCGCGTCAAATCATTATAGATCGGGGGATAATGGTCAGATATGACTAGAAGTTGATGAATTATTATAAAAATGGCCATGTTTATTCATAATCGATTTACTTTGACACTGCCGCATCCGCGAAACAAAACGAACCGAAAGTTTACCTAAATAACAATCTCGTTTTTTTTTTTTCATGTGATTTTCGAGTAATTTGATATTATCTCATTTTATATATTTCAATCGCGAATAAATGGATCCGAACAAATTTACTTGAGATTTTAAATGAAATATAAATCAAAAATGTTCATTATGAACCGAATGGTGAAAATGCATTTCCCAAATTCTATGCGACAATTTGCTCCATTTGTCTTTTTTCATGCGATTTTTGAGATTTTAATGCGAGAATATCGTGGAATCGCGGCCTAGAGGGATCCCTGCTTAACCCAGCAATTTGGGGTCAGTGCCCAGTCTTCCTATATCGAGCCAAATTCAAGCAGATTACATGTCATATAACTAAGAGGCCATTTCTTTACACATTTGATTAAAGGAGTGTAACTCCGCAAAAATGAGGACATCCCGCAGTTAAATCATGATAAAGCTGGACTCGCCTAGTTCCTGAGAAAAAAACTCTTATAGCTATTTACAACAGGTAAAGTTTGATGGGACGAACCCTGCTAAGAGCTATTAACACCAGATAAAACTTGATGGGAAGAACCCTACAAAGATCTATAAAGACGTCTCATAATCCACAGCTAAGACAAGGTGAAGCTAGACCCACCCAGTATCTGGGTGAACAAACCCTCTGACAGCTATACGTAGGTAAGACAAAGTAAAGCTTCACTCACCTTTGAAACACCTATTTTTTTACAAGCTTCAATAAAGTTTTCTACATTGCGTCGACACTTGGCAGGAGTTAGTTTTGGCTAAAATGAAAACAATAGAATACTGGTATAATACTGGTATAATACTGGTATAATATATACAACAATACCACGTTTATGTTGACATTGAGTTAAGACGTCAATAAAGTGTTGCCAGCGTCGAATTCATCCACCGATAACTTTCAGCATAGCGAATAATTTAGGTTAAATTTATGCTTAAACCAATTTAAATTGTAATAAACAGATTATTTTACTGATTTGTTCGATATAGGAAAATCCTTCACTCGATGGCAGATGTGTTGAGTTTTGCAGTAACTTCCATACGCTCGTTCGTGAAAAGAACCACACATCTACCACTTCAAGGATTTCCCTATAATAGACCCCAGCTGTTAAGTAATCTTTATCACATAACATGGCTTCTGGGAGTGTAATAAATTCATGACTTATTTATCATAATACTCAAGTGTATTATAGATTCAAATGAGGACCGATTCACTGTGTTTGTGTACAGTAACACATTTTTTTGTGTCCCAATTGTTTGCATGGTATATCATACGATATGTTCAGACATCTCAAGATCCTTTATGTATACACTAAAGAAATTTCTGTATATCCTGGTGTTGAACATATTCAATATAACTACATAAGTGGATATGGACAAAATGGATACCTACCACAGCAGGTGAGGGTACATGTACACTGGCAACGGAGCGTGGTCGTATCTGGTTGGCAAGGTGACACAGTAACACCCCGTCACTTAGCGCCTCTGACAAGTTGTCAGGTAACGTACGCTTCAATCTTGTAGATATTGTCTGTGAATATAGGAAAGTTCATGTGAAATGTTCGACAAGTTGTCAGGTAACGTACGCTTAAATTTCGTAGATATTGTCTGTGAATATAGGAAAGTTCATGTTAAATGTTAAAACATCCAAATATTAATGTAACACATTCCAATTTCTTTTGAGAAGTTCCAAGATAATGAAATAATTCACAGCTTTTAAATTCATAAAAAAACAGTTCTAAAATGTTGTGTTTTTTTCCATAGAAACTTTTATGCAAAACTAGATGGTCAAAACCAGCATATCAAGCTCTTGGCGAAGCAGGGACCTCAGTGCTCAAACAAGTTGCTAATATGGATGTATGCTTAACATTTAAAGGCATACAAATATGGCTAAACTCAAACATTAACATTTTTAAACAGAATTGTCCAAAATTAGTTAAAGGTCATGCATGGTCAGGTGACCTACTTTTGTAAGACGTGTAGTGGTTATAAAGTTATATGTATGTATTGCATGAAGTTTGACAACTGTATGGCAAATAGTCATAGAAACCGAGCTAAACAGGAAGATAGCATTAACACACTAACGTACAGATGAACATCACTGTGCTGATTGTAGCAGATTAAAAATAAATTGAATTCCTATTTAATTCCATGCAAGCTAATGTCATGTCAGGAAAAATGTTTTTTTAAAAATGTTCATAGCAAAACATCAAAGCTTTTCCTAGGTATTTTGAGAAAAAGGCACCTAGATCGAATTGGGAATGCTTTATCGACAAATTGCCAAAACTGGGAAATCAGTACATTAGGGCTATTCCATTTAAACATACCCCGACCCCACAGACGGCAATATAAACAAGAGGTCAATGACCTTGAAGCTCTACTGATAGGCTTTTGATAGCTAGATCTGTGAAGTTTCATGATTGAAAATCCGCAAAGTAGTTTCAGAGGAGTAGTCGCTACAAGTTTTCTTTATATAGTTCTATGTAAATAAGGATGGCTGCTGGCAGCCATGTTAAACGTAGAATCAAAATAATTTTCGACAAGGATCAACATCATGTCATACTGATCATTTTAGAAAAAGACGTATATCAGTATCACTTATAGTTTTTCAAGAAGTAGTCGCTACAAACTTGTTTTTTGAAAAAATTTTTTTAGCCGTGGTGGCCATCTTGAATTTCCGGCCGACCTGAAATTTTGCTAGGATCAATAAGACATCAAGAGCAACATTCCTGTGAAGTTTCATGAAAGTCCGTCAGGTAGTTTCAGAGGAGTAGTCGCTACAAGTTTTCATTATATAACTCTATGTAAACAAAGATGGCTGCTGGCAGCCATGTTTAACTTTGAATCAAAACGATTTTCGACAAGGACCAACATCATGTCATGCTGATCATTTTAGAAAAAGTCCTAGTAGTTTCAGAGAAGTAGTCGCTACAAAACGGACAATGGACAGCTGCTGATTAGAGCTAAAAACACATTCTGGTGGTGGTGATGATGATGGGATGGTTGTGGGGGCGAAACATATTGATAAACTGATAAAACAGATATATGCAACATAGCTATAAGTGTAAGAATTTACCAAAACAACACAAAAATATGTAAAAACAAGAGGCCCAAGAGGGCCTGTGGACGCTCTACTGGCTAAAACAGCTCTTATAGATTTAGATAGATATAGCTAGATATAGCTCTCTTCTCCTATAGATTTACAATATAGCATTTTTCAACAAATCAAAGGCATACATAACTCTGTTATTACTAACAAGATCTAGCTGGTTTTCGAAATTGTCCAAGATTTCATTGATATACCGCGCTTTGCACACCTAGACATAATACTGAGGCTTCCTGCCAAATTTCGTAGAAATCCAACAAGCCGTTTAAGAGGAGTAGCGCCGACAAGAAATTTAAAATATAAATGTCAAAAGGCCATAACTCCGTCAAAAATCAGCAAACTGGAACAAAAGCGTGATATGCACAACTAGACATCTTACCGATGCTTTCTGCCAAGTTTCGTCGAAATTCAACAAGGCATTTAGGATGAGTAGCGCCGACAAGAATGTTAAAGTAAGTGTCAAGTAATTAAAAAAAAAAAAAATTGAAAAAAAATAAAATAAATTCAAATCGATCAAAAAAAAAATTGAAAAAAAAATAAATAAATAAATAAATAAATTGAAAAAAAAAAAATGTTAGCCCTGGGGCGCGTCCAAATTTGACACCAGGGTCACCATTTAAACAAACTTGGTAGAGGACCATAAGCTGATGCTACATGTAATTCATGAGAGCTCTGTGCCATGTGGTTCCAGAGAAGAAGATTTTTTTCAGTTTTTGCCTATACAAGCTTAAGTAAAACTGTGACCCCCAGGGTGGGGCCAAATGTGACCAATGGGTCACCATTTGAACAAACTTGGTAGAAGACCATAAGCTTATAGCAAATGCAAAATATTAAACCTCTGGCTCTTGCAGTTTCAGAAGAAGATTTTTTAAGTTTTTCACTATTCATGTCTATGTAAAAGATGTGACCCTTGGGGCGGGGTCAAATGTGACCCGAGGGTCACCATTTGAACAAACTTGGTAAAGGACCATAAGCTTATAGCAAATGCAAAATATTAAACCTCTGGCTCTTGCAGTTCCAGAAAAGAAGATTTTTTTCAGTTTTTCCCTATACAAGCATTGACGGACAACACACCATCCCATAACAAGAGGTCAATGACCTTGAAGCTCTACTGATTGATTTTGATTTCAGGAAGTAGTCGCTACAGACTTTTTTTTTGAAAAATTATTTTTAGCCGTGGCGGCCATCTTGAATTTCCGGCCGACCTGAAATTTTGCTAGGATCAATAAGACGTCAAGAGCAACATTCCTGTGAAGTTTCATGAAAATCCGTCAAGTAGTTTCAGAGGAATAGTCGCTACAAGTTTTCATTATATAACTCTATGTAAACAAAGTTGGCCGCTGACAGCCATGTTAAACATCGAATCAAAACGATTTTTGACAAGAACTAACATCATGTCATGCTGATCATTTTAGAAAAAGTCCCATATCAATATCACTTATAGTTTTCAAGAAATAGTAGTCGCTACAAACTTGTATTTTGAAAATCTATTTTGAGCCATGGCAGCCATCTTGAATTTCCGGCCGAACTGAAATTTTGCTAGGATCAATTAGACATCAAGAGCAACATTCCTGTGAAGTTTCATGAAAATCCGTCAAGTAGTTTCAGAGGAGTAGTCGCTACAAGTTTTCATCATATAACTCTACGTAAACAAAGATGGCCACTGGCAGCCATGTTTAACGTCGAATCAAAATAATGTTTGACTCTGATAACCATCATGTCATGCTGATCATTTTACAAATAGTCCCATATCAATATCACTTATAGTTTTCAAGACGTAGTCGCTACAAACTTCTTTTTTAAAAATCTATTTTTAGCTGTGGCGGCCATCTTGAATTTCTGGACGAACTGAAATTTTGCTAGGATCAATTAGACATTAAGAGCAACACTCCTGTAAAGTTTCATGAAAATCCGTCAAGTAGTTTCAGAGGAGTAGTCGCTACAAGTTTTCATTATATAACTCTATGTAAACAAAGATGGCCGCTGGCAGCCATGTTTAACGTCGAATCAAAATGATTTTCGACAAGGACCAACATCATGTCATGCTGATCATTTTAGAAAAAGTCCCATATCAATATCACTTATAGTTTTCAAGAAGTAGTTGCTACAAACTTGTTTTTTAAAAACTTATTTTTAGATCTGGCGGCCATCTTGGATTTCACATCAACATGAATTTTGGCTAGGATCAACTAGACTTCATGGGCAACATTTCTGTAAAGTTTCATGAAAATCCATTTAGTAGTTTCAGAGGAGTATTCGCTACAAAAAAAAGTTTACGGACAGACAGACGGACAGATGGACAGACGGACGACGGACGCCGCACCACGGCATAAGCTCTGCTGATCTCTGATCAGTAGAGCTAATAAATAATAACAAGAGGTCAATGACCTTGAAACTCTACTGATAGGTTTTTGACAGCTAGATCAGCATTCCTGTGAAGTTTCATGAAAATCCGTCTAGTAGTTTCAGAGGAATAGTCGCTACAAGGTTTTCATTTTATAACTATATGGAAACAAAGATGGCCGCTGCAGCCATGTTTAATGTCAAATCAAAATAATTTTCGACAAGGACCAACATCATGTCATGCTGATCATTTTAGAAAAAGTCCCATATCAATATCACTTATAGTTTTCAAGAAGTAGTCACTACAAACTTGTTTTTTAAAAATCTATTTTTAGATTTGGTGGCCATCTTGGATTTCACATCAACATGAATTTTTGCTAGGATCAACTAGACTTCATGGGCGACATTTCTGTAAAACTTCATGAAAATCCATTCAGTAGTTTCAGAGGAGTAGTCGCTACAAAAAACGTTTACGGACGGACAGACAGACGGATGACAGACACCGCACCACGGCATAAGCTCAGCTGATCTCTGAATCTCTAAAAAACACTTCTACAGGTGGTCACCCATTTTTGAAAGTGCCCTCCCCCACCTAGGGGTATGTTTAAATGGAATAGCCCTTAATAACAATTATCATTTAGCGATTTCAACCTGATAGAGCGGTAACAACAATCAGTTACTGAAATTAGTGTGTGGAGTTGTGTGGAGTGACACCAACACAATAGAAAATATCTTTAACTATTTTTTTTCTTTTTTTTTTTTTTTTCTAGATTGAGATTTTTCTTTAAATTTGGAAAAAAAAGTGTTTTTTTGCCATTGGGCAGGGGCCGTTTTTTGGCCACATGGCACTCCTAGGAAAAATACAACTGGAACTCCGAGTAGATATACTGAGCGAAATAAATTTAGCATATAAAATGCGTCATTTCCATAGATAAGATACAGAGCCGTGTATGTTCGGGATCAATGACAAAGTGACATAGATATGACCAATAATAATGCTACACAGTCATATTTAAACACAGTCTTTGATAAAAATAAAGCAAATATGATGGGAACTTCATTCATGCCAAATCTCCGGTATTCTCCGGTAGACTACCGGATTTGCCTTTGATCTACCGATCACACGTAAGCCGGTCAAAATCTGCCGAAAATCAATTATTTGCTGAGTTTGGTTGGTCTACCTGATTTGGAAGTCCAATCTCCCTGATGTGATGCTGGAAAATTTGGCATGTATGGAACTTACTTTTATAGTTTACCGCAAATTGTTCTCATTTCAAAAGGAAGACAGAAAGGGCAATTCATGTCAATTTGTTCAAAGCAATGTTTGTATAATAAAATAAGTTAGTTTTCAATAAAGCGGAGGTAATTTTGATACTTAGCTTAAAAAAATAATAAAATAACACATTTTTTGAAAATCACATCCTTACCTAACAATTATATCAACGTTCATGTATTTAATCTATGTCCCTAAAAAGTCGTGCTAAATATTTTTTTGTTCAATATACATTAAATTGATGTACCAACCATTCTGAGCGTTTCCAGCTGATCATTGCTGTTCTGCTGCTGCTCATGTTGACGTCTCATGGTGAGATTCCCCTCTTTGTTGTAGTCCTCCAGCAGCTTCACATGGGCACTGGTCATAACTGTCAACAGATACACGTGCTTAACATGGGCACTGGTCATAACTGTCAACAGATACACGTGCTTAACATGCCACAATATATTTACCACATGTGGATGTAAACTGAACTTGACCGTTTGAAATTTTATGCAATAGTTTCATAACAAATCCAGTTACCTGTGTCAAAATGTCAAGGTTAACGAAAAAATATAGCTTACTTAAGGCAAATTTTACTAATAATTTTCTAAAAATTCATCCTGTTGAAATATCCTAACTCTGACAATTAGTGTAATATACTCAGGACATTGCATATGAAAGGGTTAAAAAGTCTTGATTTTTTTTATACAGTAAATGCACGAATAATGATTTAAAGGCTTCAGTTATATAATAGAATATTTCATTCAGAATAAACAATAATATAAAAAGGTGTTCTCCATACATAGACAAGAATTTAAAATCAACATCTTCACTATGATAATAACACTACAATATTATTAGAAATACTGAGGATATCAAATTACAAATCAATTTTGTTTTCTTCATCTCCAACTTTTAGTAATCTCTTGAAATATCAAAAGCTGCATTCAGTTTTGCACAACGATCAAACACACTTCACAGACTTGAAAGACATTTTATAATACTTAATACTTTCTTTTGGAAACACTAATCTGGCATTCTGCTATACATGGGTAGTTAGAATTCTGTCTTTGGACTTCACTGTCTCGCCTAACTTAAGCACACACTGTGTGTTCATTTTTATTATTAACTGGATAACAATTAACTAGTTTTATTCATCTGTAAAACCTAAAAGCAATGATTATTTCTGAAGATATATAGTGTGGAAAGTTCAGCAACGGCAAGTAGCTGTTCCTATTTCAATATAGATACATGTATTACAAAATTATGTTCAAATTGGTCAAGCAAAACCATAGGTCAGATGTTCAACGGAACACTTGTGTCGCCTACCGTGTGCAGTTATGAGCTTGATTAGGTTGCAGGTAAAAGTTTTACGAAAAGGGGCATTACTCTCCAAAAATGGAAGTCAAAAGTTATTAGACATGTGTAACAACATACCTTGAGGTAACATGATTGATTGAATTGGATTTTATAGTCACACCAACAGCTAAGGCCAAATAAAATTATACCTGAGTTTACTGTAACCCGACCGACCCGCTGAAAACCCCACCGACTCCTTTTTTTTTTATTGAAAAAAAAAATATGAAAAAAATGAAGAATTTTTTTTTATATATTTTCACGCGATCAAGGCCGACTCATGTGCTCATTGGCTTGCTGTTGGAACTGACCCTCTTCCGGACTTGCTAAAAATAAAATTAAACGGTTTTACCCCTTTGCAATAATTGCAAGTGATTGGGAAAAGAGCCAGTTGTTGCCATGCCTTTTGGGAAACAATAACACATACACAATTTCATTTGTTATCTATTGTAGTTTTTAAAATACCACATTTTCCCATTCATCAAAGCTCATCGCCACCTTAAATTAACTTCGCCAAAAAATAAAAAAAAATAAAAAAATAAAATAAAATGCCTACCTACCTACACGATTTTTTTCAGCAATGTTACAGTAAACACAGGTATAATTTTATTTGGCCTAAGGTCATACGGCTACTTTCCAGCTTCCACTGGTGGAGGAAGATCCCAGGTGCCCCTCCCGGGAATTTTTTGTGCACGGGCGGGCACCTGGATGGAACCACCGACGTTCCGCAAGCCAGCTGGATAGCTTCCTCACATAAAGATTCCTAAGCCCCTGAGGGATCCAACCTACAGCGGTGAGGGGCAAGTGATTTCAAGTCCGAGACATTAACCACTCGGCCACGGATGCACCCCCCGAGGTAACATGAAGATGTGTGTGAAGTTTTATGCACATAGGTCAAATTTTTTCAATTTACAGCCAAGGTTAGGCTATAGGTTTAGAGTTTGACAGACGACGGATGATGGGCAAAGTGATCCCTAAGTGTCTGCCATGCTATGCAGGCGACACAAAAAGGCGAGACAAAAATCCAGACAGATATATGACACAGGAAATAAGGTCTGAAAGAATTAAATTTCTGTTTATATTTAAAATCCATGCAAGTCAACTCCAAACCAAATGCCCCAAATAGTTGGCATCATCATCTAGAAGATCCAATGACACACACATTCACAATCTAGCATGCTCTTTTTCACATTGCTATACGGTCTAACTTATTCCCTCTTTCTCTTTATAAAATCTGTAGTGTTAGAACATAATGGTCTCAGAAACTGATTCACCTATTCGTATCATTTGCCAGAGATATTTTCATGACATATTTCAGTAGTTTCATTATAATTTTGGTTTGCATAGTTTTTTGTTTTTTTAACTCAACAACATTTAACATATCGATACAATAGCATAATACATATACATACATATATAATGTATATAACTTTCTTGAGTATGATATAAAAACACTTCACAACACCTAAAGCTAGGCTTCTACTTTTGAGAGCGCAGTATATAGACATTTAAAATCATATCAACGTATTTTTTCAAAAAACATAATAATAATAAAAATATCATATAAAATGAAAGATAAGACAATTTGATGAGAAAACGTATCATTTAATAATGACTGATGGGACTGATGAGACATGCTGTACTTCTGTAGGAGAGCTATTGAAATGAAACTATTGAAATTGTATATGACAATAATTGAAAATCAATTGACAGAAAATTTACCAAAATTGAATATGATAATTAATGACGATTCAATGATATCAGGACTAATGGAATTTCAAGAGAATCACTAATATGAAATTGAATTTGCAAATCTATGCATATAATTGACAATTTGTATACAAATTGTTTTAAATAAATAGTACATGTATGAGAGAAACTGAAACTTCAAGGAAAATGAATAATGATACATGATCAAAGAGAGAAAAGGATTGTCTGAATATATATTTTTGAAATAAAAGTATGTATAGTGAAATAAACAGTGAGGAATGAGGAGGTGTGCAAAGAATGTTGTGAGATTATAAACTAGGGAAGAAAACTCAAGGTTGAAAAGTGTCCGAAAGTTGACCACATTGTAACCATTCAATCCAACACCTCATGCATAACACAGGTCAACGTTGTACAAAAGGTAATCAGGTTATTTTTCAATTCCTTCACCCGGGATAGGATTCAAAGTGATATAAAAATTCTGAAGACTGAAATGTGATAAAAGTATACCTCCTTTTTTCCATTTCAATCTTACACCACATGCATGAATGCAAAACTAATCCGTGTACTGGTGTTTGGGTGAATGTTAGGTCCAAATTTCCAATTAAGCAAAGCTGAATGCATGTCAATGCAAACTACGAGGCAGTTTGCAGCGAGCGATAAATCGTATACAACCATACCTGTACCGGACCGTTTACTTTTATCTACGTTAGTTTTACTGGTTGTCGATGACACGGATGTTGTCGACGACGTAGAATTTTGTCGTTTTCTACGTGCCTGGGACGCTGCGGGAGTTGTTGCTGAAGGGGCCGCACGTGATGGAGCTGGTGTGCGTGATGTTGCGGACACACGAGTGCTTGTTGTTGTTGTTGATGACATACCTGTCCCAGAACGCTTTGATGCTGCCGCCGTCGTTGCCGTCGTGTTTGACAGTCCAGTGGAACGCACTCCAGCAATGGAACGTGTGGGTGTGGAACGTTTTCTATCATCCTCGCTACTTGTGCTACCCGATGACCTCTGTAATTATGACAAGGCAATTATACACTAGTCCAGACTGTTAGTTAGAATTGCGTTTTATCACATAACGTCCCTTTTTAGTGTCGAACACCCATTTAATATTCTATTGTACGACACACGTGTAATACAACATGGAACGATTTTGACTGGTTGAGTTAAACCTGTAACACTACGCAAGTTTATTAACTGAAACTATTTTATTTATTACAAATTCACCCAGATCTGAGTCATAAACTAATTATTTGTGACAGCTTATAAAAATAATGCACGTTATACAAAACATTGTTGTTGGTTTGTTAAAAAGTTGGCGTAAACTGCTATTTTGTAAAAAAGGTAAAACACGAACTCTTTTATACGCAGCGTTATGTGTGTGACGCGACGTTACGACGTCACATATTTTATGACGTTTTGGCGCTGAAGTGTGTCTGACGTCGTGGCGGTTCTATGTCCATCTGAATTATTTTTTACTAATTTGATTGCAACCTTATGTGATTAAAGGATCTTAAACTCGTTTCCATTCCATATCAGATTTATGAAACTCGTTATTAATTATTTTTAATTTTAACTCGCCAAAAGGCTCGTTAAAATTGAAATAATTCGTAACTCGTTTTATAAACCTTATATGAAATGGGAACTCGTTTAAGATCCTCTATTTACGTCACTTTTAGCACGTTAGACCATATATGATAGTCGATTTGTTTTTGTGGTAGAGGCAGACCACCCCATTTTTCCTGGGCAGAATCGGTACTACATACCTCCGTCCATCCGTAAGAAAACACTTTGTCTTTTATCAAGTCAAGCTCCCAGTGGGATTCGAACCTGCAGCGGCGAGAGGCGAGAAAGTTTTAGACGCAGCGTCTTTACTATTCCGGCCACGCAGGCACTTGTCCAGACTGATGACTGCGATAATTATACACAGTGATGACTGCGATAATTATACACAGATCACCCTGCTGACCAGACATATAATGCATCCTTATCATCTCTGTTTCACTGGCATAAGCATCAGGCGATAAAAGAATATTGGCAAATTTTAAATTTCTTATCCAATCCTATGCTCATTAACCAGTATTTTTGTAATATACAGACATACAAACATATATAACAGAGATGACATCAGTAAACTAACATGTATGTAATATACAGACATATAAACATATATAACAGAGATGACATCAGTAAACTAACATGTATGTAATATACAGACATATAAACATATATAACAGAGATGACATCAGTAAACTAACATGTTTGTAATATACAGACATATAAACATATATAACAGAGATGACATCAGTAAACTAACATGTTTGTAATATACAGACATATAAACATATATAACAGAGATGACATCAGTAAACTAACATGTAACATAAGTCTCCTCATGCCCAACATATACCCACATCACCTACATATATTTATCACATAAAGAGTGTAATAACGCCATGATGTATTTATCATATTTCACTAGTGAAATAAACATGCAAATGAAGGCCCAAATCATCGTTCGGTCCTTTCCATTCAGCTCAGTGTGCATCGTAATTGCCTCGTCGATTTCCGTAACTGATTGAATTACGAAAATCGATGATGTAGTTCCATTGTTCAGTGGCATACAGAGAACAAGTGAACATACTTCAACTGACAACCCTATATACAAGAGAGTTTAGAATGTCCCACATGGCTTCTTGTTGAGTTACGTGATGAACACAATATCACCTTCGTGCCTGTTTAATACTGAATCTATTAATACATTTGTATATCATCACATCATATAACTTTATCCAACTCGTTTAATACATTCAATAGTAAACAGGCACTCATGTAAGATCCACTATGACAAAAACAGCACAAGTGCCATACCCTGTTCATGCCGTTGTTTACAGCTTCCTTCTGTATGGTCTTCAGCCGCTGTTCTCCACCTGTCCGCGATATTGTCTTTAGATTCGTCTGAGATTTTCTTATTTCTTCATCCTATATGCAAACATTGAGGTAAACCAGAACATTAAATATTAAGAGCTTACCTAGGGTAGACATGTTGAATCGACTTCAATCAATTGTAAATTCAACTAGACAAGAAAGGTTATATGGCGCCAATGAAGTTTAAGGACAACCCATTCAAAACTGTCTGAGGAATGCAAGTAATAACAAGAGGCCCAAGAGGGCCTGTGGACGCTCTATTGGCTAACACGGCTCTTATAACATCAATGAAGTTAGTGACTGTCATTTACGTTTTTTTGGAAGTTTCGGGCAAAAAACAGCTTTTGAACTAAATCAAGGGCCAGAACTAAAGAATCTGCTAAAGTTCGGTAAAGATCAGATGAAAAATGAAGGCCCTACCATATTAACAAGACAAAATATAGCATTTTTAACTAAATCAAGAGCCATAACTCCTCTGTTACTGGTCCGACTGAGTCGGTCCAACATTGAGCTAAAAAAAAAAAAAAAAAAAAAAAAATGAAAGCAAAAATTAAAATATATAAATCAAAAAAAAAATCAAAAAAAATTAAAATTAAAACAAACAAGAGGTCAATGACCTTGAAGCTCTACTGATTGATTTTGATTTCAGGAAGTAGTCGCTACAGACTTGTTTTTTGAAAATCTATTTTTAACCGTGGCGGCCATCTTGAATTTCCGGCCGACCTGAAATTTTGCTAAGATCAATAAGACATTAAGAGCAACATTCCTGTGAAGTTTCATGAAAATCCGTCAGGTAGTTTCAGAGAAGTAGTCGCTACAAGTTTTTACTATATAACTCTATGTAAACAAAGATGGCCGCTGGCAGCCATGTTTAACGTTGAATCAAAACGATTTTTGACTAGGATCAACATCATGTCATGCTGATCATTTTAGAAAAAGTCCCATATCAATATCACTTATAGTTTTCAAGAAGAAGTCGCTACAAACTTGTATTTTAAAACTCCATTTTTAGCTTTGGCGGCCATCTTGGATTTCACATCAACATGAATTTTTGCTAGGATCAACTAGACTTTATGGGCAACATTTCTGTAAAGTTTCATGAATATCCATCCAGTAGTTTCAGCTGTGAAGTCGCTACAAATAAAAGTTTACGGACAGACAGACGGACAGACGGACGGACGGACGACGGACGCCGCACCACGGCATAAGCTCTGCTGATCTCTGATCAGTAGAGCTAAAAATAAAAAATAAAAAATGTAAAAAAAAAAATTAAAAAAAAATATATTCAATTAAAAAATTAATCAAAAAAAAAAAAAATTAATCAAAAAAAAAAGAAGAAATTAATAATTTAAAAAAAAAAAGTTTGGTAACGATCGGATGAAAAATGAAGGCCCTCTCGTCTTAAAGAGGCAAAATATAGCGTTTTGCATAACTAAGCTGTTACTGGTCCGATATGTTTGGTTTTCGAACTTGTCTTGAGCTTTCATTGATATTAACAATCCGATAAAGTTTGGTAAAATCAGATGAACAATGAAGCCCCTATTGTCTTAACGAGGCCAAATATAGCATTTTTAACTAAATCACGGCCCATAACTCCGCTGTTTCTTGTTTGAAATGGCTGGTTTTCAAACTTGTTCGAGCTTTCAATGACATAAACAAGCTGATAAAATTTGGTAAAGATCGGATGAAAAAATGAAGGCCCTATCATCTTAACCAGGCAAAATAGACCATTGTTAACTAAATCAAGGCCCATAACTCTGCTGTTACTGGTCCAATCTGGCTGGTTTTCGAACTTGTCCAAGCTTTCATTGATATTATCAATCTGGTAATGTTTGGTAACAAGAGGCCCAAGAGGGCCTGTGGACGCTCTACTGGTTAATATGACTCTTATAACATCAATGAAGCGAGTGACTATCGTTTTAAAGAGGCAAAATATAGCATTTTTAACTAAATCAAGAACCATAGCTCCGCCATTACTGGTCCGATCTGGCTGGTTTTCGAACTTGGCCAGTAGAGATAATAAAAATAAAAAAATAAAAAAATAAAAAATAAAAAATAAAAAAAAATTAAAAATTAAAAAATATAAAAAATAAAGAAATATAAAAATAATAAAATAAAATAAAAAAATAAAACAAGAAATATCACTGTAAGTGACAAATGCCACCGAAGTGTCCTTTGACCTCTAAGTATGACCTTGACCTTGGAGCCATGGACATGGATTGTGTGCCCGACACGTCGTTTGGTTGAGCACTTGTGCCAAGTTATTTGAAAATCCGTCCAGGCATGCAAAAGTTATTGACCGGACACGATTTGACCTTTGACCTCTGTGTGACCTTGATCTTGGGGCCACAGACCTGGATTTTGTGCGCAACACATTGTCTTGTTGTGGTGAGCACTTGTGCCAAGTTATTTGAAAATCCGTCCATGAATGCCAGAGTTATTGACCGGACACAATTTGACTTTTGACCTCCAAATGTTACCTTGACCTTGAAGACCTGGGTTTTGCGCGTGACACATCGTCTTGTTATGGTGATCACTTGTGCCAAGTAATTTAAAAATCCCTGCAGGGGTTGTGACGTTACGGTCCGGACACGAAAATGCTAACCTGTTGTTTTTGACCTATGAACTGCAAGTGTGACCTTGACCTTTGAGGTATGGACCTGGGTATTGCGCGCGTCACATCATCTTGTTATGCTGATTACTTGTGCCAAGTTAATTAAAAATCCATGCAGGGGTTTTGAAGGTACAGTCCGGACACGAACTGCGGAATGACGGACAGAATCCGGACAGACGGACGGTGCAATTACTATATGCCCTTATGAGGCATAAAAATCTGGTAGTTTGGTAAAGATCAGATAAAAATTGAAGGCCCTATCTCCTTAACAAGGCAAAATATAGCATATTTAACGAAATCAAGGGCCATAACTCTGCTGTTACTGGTTCGATTATGCTGGTTTTCGAACTTGTCCGAGCTTTCATTGATATTAACAATCTGTTAAAGTTTGGTATGAAGGCCCTATCATCTTAACAAGGTAAATGTTAACAGACTGACAGACGACCAACGGAACGGACGGACGATGGACAACTCACCATCCCATAAGCTCTGCTGGCTCATTAATGCACCCACACAATGACAGAAACAGTCCGATTTTAAGCAGTACCTGATTAAGGTTTGTTTTCCTGGGTGTCGGTACCCCCGACCTTGTACTGGTATTACTGGACGTCGACGAAATTCGCCCGTGTTTATCCAGAGGTTTTGCCACCTTGGATACCGAGGACGTTGTCAGCGGGACTCTTTCTGACGTTTTGGGTCTCCGTGACGTGGACTCTTGTGGCGTAGTGGGTCTGTGTGATGTAGGTCCATTTGTACTAGCCATTGCATTATGGGGCGGTGCTGAATGCTGGGAGTTGAATGATGTGTTGTGACTGGAGTTGGACGACTGATAATTTGGCGTAGAACCATTCATGTTGGGCAGTTCTTCTATTGGACCACTGAAAAATTACACAATACATTGGAATAAACTTAGACAAAAATCCTTCAAAAAGGCAAGATAATATATGATACTGAACACCATGACAAAGTCTTAAGATATTAAAGCCAGTTGATCAAATATCAGAAATCCTTGAGCAGCATTGCCTGTTAACTCTTTACAATTAATAAATGTATAAATGTTTAATCTAAGTTCCTCGACCTCAAATATAATTCAACCAAATATCAATGATCCTAATAAAGGTTAATAGAAGGGTAAACCTGATGAGAGTTTATTCCATATTTACATGATGACAATTGTTCTAGCATGGGTCTAATATTAAGAACAAAGGTCACACATTTTACACAACATCCATGTAATCAGAATGGTTGTTTCTTTTAAAATGTATTAAATTGATTCACATCCATTTTGGAAGCAAAAATTTACTCCGAATGTGTTCCTTTTCACTCATTCATTCTGATTCTGACGAATAAACTCGTTGCAGTCAAAAAATATCTACAGCTCTGAAATTCTAATAATCCTATTGCATCAACATACACAACGAGGATACGAAACTTCCACGAGTGCTCACTGTTGCAGGACGAGTAACAAAATTCAGACAAATTCTTTAACAATTTATCAATTTGACAATTCAAATATTACGTAGGACGAGTAACTCAGAAACAAATTTTCCTTCCCTGACAACTCCTCAAGCTGATGATATACGGTGATCGATAAAACTGAACTTAAGTAATTTTACGATGCTGATCAAGTACATACTTTGTTAAACTAGATTGTGAAGGAGCTATATTTTGCAGGTTTTGTGCAGGTAATCTCTGGTTCGAATCGGAAACTGTCCGCCGATATAGCTCTTTCCCCCCTACCGGCCGCCGTTCTTCTTTAAAACTATTTGACGCACTGAGTGACGGCTTCCTATAATAGCATAGAAAAATATAATGTGACGATTTAAATTTATATAGCAGAAGAGCTTCACAATATTATCATCCCACTTGTGGAGATCAGAACCATCTCACTGTATATTTTATATGCGCTTGGTGCCTTCCTCCACTAATGTGGAGATGCCTCCCCATATCCCAGACTTATGCAAGGCATATGTAGGAAGATGCATAAGTATAATTTATATGAGGTAAGCACTTAAATGACCAGAATGCTCTATTTAATGAAACGTCTACGTGCCTACCATGCATATTGTGTCATGACTCGTACAAAAGCATTAAATAACATAAAGCCATATCTGTCTATCCAGACATCATGGCACAGCATCTATACTCACAGACATTATGGGCAGAATGTGTGGTTTTATTAATTCCAAGTTTGCAAGTAAACAGGCGTTAATAGTAAGGTTCTTATGAGAATTTAACCTTTGACCGTGACATTTAAGGTACACATTTTATTCTTGGGTGTGACACACATTCTCACTGTAACATTTGTGTGAAGTTTCATGGCAAACCCTTCAGTACTTTCGCACTTATGGCTGAGTATGAATGTCTCAGACCGACAAACGGACAAGCTTATGGACGTATGTATGATTACTATATGTTCCCTCCCTTCATGGCCACAAAAATAATAAATAAACGACGATACAACAGAATATTGGACATGGAATCACATTCTTAACAGGCAAGCCATTTTAAAGAAGTTTGCTCTTTCTCATTTCAGTTACAGCCGCCACAGATGGCTGACTGACCTTACGAAGTATCTTGATATTACAAGAACTGCTGTCCAGAAAGGCCGACTGATTTACCCCCCACTGGGATCATGGAAGTGTATCTGCTAAGTGTCATGAGTGTGGCTACGAATCTTGAATAGTAATGGAGTAGACAATGGTTTCATGTTCAGGTCAGGGTGACCTTGACACTGAACTTAATTGACCACAAAATGTATCGGATCATCCTGTCACCATGGACAGTTTATGTGTGAAGTTTCATACATTTGGCTACACATCTTGGCGAGTTATACATCAACAAAGGATTTTCATTATATCAGGTAGGTCATGGTGTCCTTGACACTGAACCTACTGACCAAAATAATAAAGGTCACCCTCTCACTATGGACAGCCTACCTGTGAAGTTTAATGTGTCTATAATCTTGGTGTGTTAGAGAGTGGCAGAGGTTTACCATTATTAGGCTATGGTGACCTTGACACTGAACCCATTGACCCCAAAATGTAATGTATTTCACCATAGACAATCTACCTGTAATATTTCATGAGTGTGGCTGTAAGCCTTGAAGAGTTATACAGCGGAAAAGGTTGAGTCGACATACGAACAAACAGACAGACGGACAACAGACTGAATGCAGTATACCCCCACCGGATTTTGTTTTGCTCATAATGACCATCTCTTGACAGTTATAACTCTATTATACAAAGTGTCATAAGGGACAGACAAAAGGGGAGGACTAGGGAACAGAATGACAAGGGTTTAACTACATGCCATTTTTAATATTCTGAAAAATATAATATACAAACCATGTGTGGATGAACTATTAATTACCTCTACAATAAAGCAAACAAAGAAATTAAACCCTTAACAAAAATGCAAAACGAAAATAAGAAAACTATTCAAAATACAAACTCAAAGAAACATGCAAGACAAAAATAAATCATGCAATACATGCAGAATAGGCTAAACTTGTTAATTAGATCATTCCAATGCATATAATTACTATCAAGGAATTCTGTAATTACATTCCAACTCGCTCGTAATATCACAAAAGTGAAATCGATATAGTTCCCCTAAAGACAGGTGTTACAATAGCTGTATTATCCGGTTTTAAATGCGAATAAAACAAAGATAACAAAACAAAATTACAACTGAGCCACATCAAACTGGCTTGCGTTTTAGCCATTCAAGAACTATTTGAGAATTTGACTTTTTGCCCCTGAAATTAAGTTAGACCCCATCCAGACACACGTTAAACACTAATGACAGAGAATGTCTTCAATCACAATAATTTGGAGATCTGGAGCTTAAACGCCTTCCTTCGCAACAAGTCACTCAGTAAGGCAACTAAGGAAACTTTAAAACATTGACACAAGGTCAGTTCACATTTATTAAGAGACATATCAACTATCAAATTTCAGTAAAAAATTAAAATATTGATATTTTTCTTGATCCTTAATCAATCAATAAAATGAAAATAACTGTTTAAATTGTTTACAACTAGCTATGTAGTAAGAATAGTGTATTTGTATTGTTGCTTCATGATACGGTCGCAATAACTACAGCACAATTCACTACAATGCAGTACATCAGTTTGTATTCTTAACATGAGAATTAAGTACAATGGTGTTAAAATAACTAGGAGGGTGTTCCACAGAACACTTGTGTCGCCTGCCATGTGCTTATTTCAGCCTGGTTAGGTTGCAGGTAGAAGTTTTATGAAAAGGTGCATAACTCTGCCAAAATGAAAGCCTGAGTTACTGGACATGTGAAACAACATTCCTTGGGTTTAGATGAAGACGTGTGTGAAGTTCCGCGAACATAGGACAAATACTTTTCAAGTTATGGCCAAAGTTAGGTTGCAGGCTTAAGTGTGAAGTCGACGACGGACGGACAACAAAGTGATCCCTAAGTGTCTGCCATGCTACACAGGCGACAATAAACCACATCTTAAAGAAGTAAATTATTAAGCTGACATTTAAGCTGACATTTTAGTTCATATTTTCAAATACATTAATTAGTCGGGAGTCATTAATATACAGTTAGTTGAGTTCAAAGTTTATTTTTACTTCTACACAAGTCAGTGAGACACGTTTTATATAAAGTTTAGTTTAGTTTTGCTTCTTAACTACAACAGTCAGGAAGTCACTACATGTAATACACAGTTGAGTTTGAAGTTTATTTTTTCTACTACACATGTCAGTGAGACATGGTTTATATACAGTTTAGTTTTGCTTCTTAACTACAACAGTCAGGGAGTCACCAATACACAGTCGAGTTCGAAGTTTGTTTTCTCTACTACACAAGTCGGTGAGACATGGTTTATATACAGTTTAGTTTTGCTTCTTAACTACAACAGTAGACAGGGAGTCTGAGTTTGAAGTTTATTTTTTCTACTACACAAGTCAGTGAATCACATGCAATATGCATCTGAGGCTTCCCTTCTCAACTAGTTAAGTCAATGAGACAGAAATAAATATGTGGTCGAGTTTGTAGTTACCTACCTGTAGCCTGAGTAAAGATCTAAGGGCATGCCATTATAGATATCATGCTGTGTTTGTCCATGCTGCCGCGTGTTATCATACTGGCCATACTGGTTAGGATCACTGTAGTCATTAGTCTGTCTACTGGGCGCAGTTTGAGGGCTTTGCGGGCTCTGTGGAGTTGGTTCATAGTGACCAGGGGAGGTAAGTCTGTGCTGAATGTTTGGCTGAGTATTTGATGAGGCTGCATGCTGGATGTTATGGCCTTGGGAGCTGTACTGACTCTGACTTGGGTGGCCATACTGGCTTTGTTGTTGGTTATGGCTGTTATGTTGGTTTTGACTTTGAATAAGGGTGCTATTTTGCTGGTGCTGGCCATAGTGGTTCTGACTATGCTGGCCATATTGGTTTATGTTACTCGGGACTTTGGTTTCCAAATTGATTACTTGAATTAGGACTTGCATTACTGTACTGGTTTAAATTAGGACTGTGTCCGCTGTAGTGGTTAGGACTTAGCGGACTATGTGCTTCATGCTGATTGATCAAACTAGGAGGGGGCGGCGGCCAGGCATTGTTGCTGTAGTTGGAGTTGTGTGTATTGTAATAGAAGCTGTAAAAACAAAACAAATGCAATGCAAACATGGAGCAAGCATAAATCTTCAAATCATAAATTATATGCATGTACTAGTATTAGAATTGCGCTTTCAAGACATTTAAAACATCTGGCTTACAAACAGTTAAAATTATATAAATAGCTTGCTCAAACAAGAAATGAAAGTAGCAAAACATTTTTTTTAACATCTGCCATTCAATAGTGTCTACAAAATGCTATTTAGCAAACGGTATAAATAAAGAACATTCGTTTGAAATTTGCAAAATCTTCTCTAATTTGGCATAAAACTAAACAATCAATCAATTTAAAATGCATAAGAAATTTAAGTATAAAAGCAAAAACACATTGTTATGCATTAAACACTTTCATTAAAACATATTAATCAAAACGTTAATTGAAATCGATCAGATCTTACAATTGTACAAGCATCATTCCTTAAAACTTCTGTTAGACAATAACAGATGGGCTAACTTCATTTGAGCTACAAATCAGAAAATTAAAAGCCAAACTGAATGAGGTAAAGAGTAATCAACAAGGACAGAATGAAAGAAAAGCAAGAACTGCTCATTTCAGAAAGGAAAAGTTGTAATCAACAAGGACAGAATGAAAGAAAAGCAAGAACTGCTCATTTCAGAAAGGAAAAGTTTTAATCAAAGATGTTGAGAATACACGAGCGAAAAAAAACACTTATTTTATGTTGATGATCTTTGATAACAGGCTTGGACGTGACCTGAAATTGTTATTGGTATATTATGACTCGGTACCCAAGCTCTGACAAATATAGTCTATTATAATTCTGTCAGATCACACGTTAGTCGAACCAAAACCGAAAGTAAATACAGTGCCCTCCATCAGTCTCTTTACTGTTGTAATCCTCATTGCATTATATTTTGAATCAATTTTAAACTTGTAGAAAAAATGCAAATACTGTTTATTCCAACAGGAATCTATCATGTTTTAGATGGATGTACAGTCGAACCTCGATAGCTCGAAGTCAGCGGGACGATAGGGAACGATAAAAACCAAAATATCTATCCGAATTTGTGTACCGCCCGAGACAGTGTTACTTGTGTACGTTATGTCGTTCTCGGTATGTTTTTTATGTTCATGCATGTTTGTTTAAAAGTCATAACGGATCTATAACATGTAATTGTTACACTGAAAAAACAAGAAATCCGTGGATTCACATGTCTCGCCTAATGGGGGTTGGACTTAAAAATAAAAACGTCAATGGTGCTTAAATTAAAGTTTGTAAAACTTTTATTAACTAAAAACAACGGAGTTTGCCGTTTGCTTTTGCTGAGATGACATCTAAGTGCATTTGTTTAAAAACAAAATGCCATTCTATTAAAAACAAGAGGCCAAAGAGGGCCTGTGGATGCTCTACTGCCTAAAACGGCTCTTATATCAAGGGTTGTTGACATAAAATTTCCATCATTATTTTTTTAAAACATTGCAAAAACAACTGGGATAGGTTGGCCTTAGATCACTCACCTGGTAATCATGGGCAATAAGTCTGCTGTGTCTAGTCTGCCATGGGTATTTTTTAATTTGTCCCACTTCTATTAATGAAATTTCGTAAAAATGGGTGGCGGGTTATATTAACATTCTAAACAAATATGGTAAAGATCAGATAAAACATGAAGTAACTACAGATTTAACAAAGGAAAATACAATATAGCATTTTTCAACAAATCAAGGGCCATAACCTGTCGTTACTAACAATATCTAGCTGGTTTTCGAACTTGTCCAAGATTTTATTGATATTCCACAACTAGACATCATACTGAGGCTTCCTGCCAAATTTTGTAGAAATCCAACAAGCCGTTTAGGAGGAGTAGCGCCGACAAAGAAATTTAAAGTAAAAATGTCAAAGTGCCATAACTCAGTCATAAATCAGCGAACTGGAACAAAAGCGCAATATGCACAACTAGACATCTAACCGATGCTTCCTGCCAAGTTTCGTCGAATTCCAACAAGGAGTTTAGGAGGAGTAGCGCCGACAAGAAATTTAAAAGTAAAAATGTCAAGGGGCCGTAACTTCATCAAAAATCAACGAATCGGAAAAAAACACAATAGGCACAACTAGAAATCATAGCAATGCTTCCTGCAAACATGGCGTTAACACCAAAAATTATGAAATTAAAAAAAAAAAAAAAAATAGAAATTTAAAAGTAAAAAGGTCAAGGGGCCGTAACTTCATCAAAAATCAACGAATCGGAAAAAAACACAATACACCAAAAATAATGAAATCAAAAAATCAAAAAAAAATCAAATCAATCTATCAAATAAACAAAAACATAAAAAAAAATAATAAAGGTTATCAAAAAACAAAAAAAAAAAAAAAAAAATAAAAATAAAAAAAATCTATCAAAAAACAAAACAATTTTTTTTTTTTTTTTTTTTATAATAATCAAAAAAATAATAATCAAATAATAAACAAACAAAAAACAAAAAAAAACTTATCTGCCCTTTGCTTGGAGGGTCAAGGTCACTTCCACATTTGCTTTGTCACGTTGCGATGTACCACCCAAGATACAACTATAAGCAAAGTTTGAAAGGTCTAGTGCATACAGTTTGTGAAAAAGTGACCTAAACTCAAAAGTTGAACCTAAAAATTATTAAATTATTAAGTTATCTGCCCTTTGCTTGGAGGGTCAAGGTCACTTCCACATTTACTTTGTCACGTTGCGATGTACCACCCGAGATACAACTATAAGCAAAGTTTTAAAGGTCGAGTGCATATAGTTTGTGAGAAAATGACCTAAACGCAAAACTTGAATGTTGACGCCGCCACCGCCGGAAAAGCAACACCTATGTCTCTTTTTTCTTCGAAAAGGCGAGACAAAAACTGCAATAATGTGTTTGTTTTATCATTTATTTAAAGAAATATCACAATAATAGATTTTAACGAACAAGCCGAAAGTCCGAATAATGAGAACAAGGTAAGACTGGTTTCAGTACATAGAATCGTCTCCTTATATACACATGTAGCCATTAAATTATTAATCAGTAATCACTCGCGAAATGCTCTTATCTAATTAAAAAGTAAACACACTTTATTTTAATTATTGTTATATTTTTATTAAAACCAATAAACAAACATTATTTAATTAGAAAATCAACCGTGTTTAATTTATCGTAATTAACAGTAAACGAAGTTCACTAAACGTAAAATGTACCTGTCTATTATCGCTTTTCAATCATAAATGTTCGCACCTTTAACAACCAACTATGATCGAACTTGCTACAAACAAATACAACCGCGTTGATTACAGTTAATATGGCCGACGTCGCATGGCAACGGATCATCACCTTCCATTTAGCGAGGTTTAAATTCACACAAAAATGGATCTTCCGACCGTAAAAAGTACTCGCGCGAGCCGGGGTATTCGAGAAGTAATATTCAAATTATCGAGGTTAAATTACATTGAATTATATAGGAGTTGTGTCGGGACCGGAAAATGTGCTTGAGTTACCGATGGTATTCGAATCACCAGTGTTCGAGCTATCGAAGTTCGACTGTACATTTAAATCATTTTTAATGTGCAAGTTTTATATTTATTTACAAACTGCTGTCTGTCTGACCTACCCAGAAGGAACAATGAAAACTTTATTTTTCTATTCAAATTTTGCATTCATTTAAATGGAAATCAAATTTAATGGCCATTCTATAATACATTTCTCTAAACGTTGGCTTATGTCATCATTTACTACAAAGTGTAACATGTATACTAAATGTATGAATTAATTGTAGGATTTTTCCGTAAATTTTAAGGTGTACATTAAATGGGGGTTATATATAATGCAATGAGATTATAACAATATGTAAAGAGAATTATGGAGGGCTCTGTATGTTGTCAGCATGCATTGAAATAGGAATAGATATCCATGTGTCTCCACTTTACGTAGGAATAAAAGTTAGTCCAGATTACATGTTTGTGGGCAATATGCAAACCGTAATACTTTAAAATGCCAACCCACTGCCCCTGATTGTCTAGAGGATGTCTAGGGTTAACATACTGCAAAGGCAATATCAATGTGTTTGAGCGGTACTTGTGTATGCTTGATTCACGCATGAAAATACGGTCTGCAGCTCTCCGAGATTTTCTCTTTTTCTCTATTTTTTATCGATATTGCACAGTTAGCGCATGTGACATCTATAGGGATGACTAATGGAAGGACACATGGCAATCTTGATTTTTTAAAATCTCACGGCGTCCCATCAGTTTTTCTTCGTAACTTGCATTTGTTCAATCATTAATATTAATTATAAGAATAGTATTTAAGCAAACAGTTTTTAAATATTATTGACTGTTGATTATATTGTAACAGTAATATATTTAAACCTGTGATAGAATAAAACAAAGAAATGAAAAAGCTAAATTTTATTTAATTATATGCAAGCTCAGTGATACAGAATAAAGAAATGGCGACGCAAATGGAGATGCTAATTTCAGTGCTTGATAAACATATCAGGAATGCCGTGTGTCATTTTAAAAATTGTTGACTTGCTGTTTCCCTACCTACCCATGAACAAGGTTCCTACCAAAAATAGTTTATGGGAATTCTATATCATAATAAGTTTTGGGCTATCTGAAAAATACCCACATCACCTACTTATGAAACCCTGGATCAGGAAACAGCAAACAAATTAGCTTCAACAATATACCCTGGCAATGTCTTGACAGAAATGATAATATGCATAACACCGAATAAATTCCCTTTCTTGTTCCCTTTTAAAGTTATTCAATCTACACAACCTCAAACTGGTATCTCAATGTAAACAATTTCCCACAAAGCCAGAAAGTATGCAAGAGTTGAGTCTGCATAAATTATAAGAGGCATATAACCAGTTTCATTTTGGAAGCTGTTAAATGGCCGAAGAATTACATAATTTGACTTTACAAATAACAGTAACAGTTATCAAGAGGTGAATGCAAAACTATTGTTTCTTATTCTTTTATTTGTAAATAGTTCCAACAGTTTTGCTTTCGCCTCTCGTTACGTAGTTGTTTTGAAAGGGTGACAAGGGGTACCAGTTTCCAAGGTTACTACTTCATCCAGCTCCTAGAGAAATAAAACCATGCCTTGAAACTATGTTTTAATTAATAAAATCCACTTTAAATTTGTTATATTTTTCAAATATTTGTGTTTAATATGCACACAGTGACAACTAGCGCTACTTTTACAGAGTTTCAAAACAAGGTATGTGTACTTTGTACATGTATAATGCCCAACGCAATACCACAACACATAGCTGTTTCAGAATGGAAATCCCTGCATCCAGTATACACTATGCATAAAACAACCGGAACCTACCAAGGTTTTGAGGTGGGGTTTTTTGACAACTTTATAAATTGCAAGGCATACAGAATCATACGAATACTTCAAATAATTTCATAAAATATACACAAAATGGTGATAGTATTAAGGTCATAGCTACTGACTCCTTTTTATATAAATTTAAGTTTATATTTTAATACTGTGTTATTTTATCTTTTTTTTATATATATATATATATATCTCTTTACATAGTGTTATAATACTCTGTCTCAATCCTAGTGTACTATGTATTGCAGTATTGCACGAACATCAGAACATGTATCGAGGGGCAAGAACAAAACTATTGTAACTATATACAAATAAAGAATGAGATACAGTAGTTTCGCATTGTCCGCTCGGTATGCCAGTTAGACGACTACCTAAGACAGTTATCTACAGTGTGGCGGCGGGGTCGCATCACTCTGGAATAGTGGACACACAGAGTGTCACTTCATACATCGTTACATACACACACATGTATAAGGTTTGTTCTATAGACAGAAAACGTAAGAGTTACACCGTGACAATTAAAGTCCAAATACTGCATACGTTGTACCTGTGCACTTTAGCATTACAAACAATATATATATTTTTTTTTTATTTTTTTTTTATATCGTCTGAATTTATTTACGTTGACATCAAACAAAAACTTCGACATAAATAAAATTAACAACAATAGCTGGATCTGATTTTAACCTTAAAACCCTTAAATGCCAAACGTTTTTTTACATTTATCAAGGTAACCCCTTAGCCTGCTAAGCATGACTATAATAGCCTTGCGTCCATTGTAAACCACAATGCGAGCAATGCAAGTAACTCGCAGGATGATCAGGGTTTACAATGTCCGGCTGCTTATCTGTAATTTCCCCCCAAACACCCCTTTGTCACATAAATGGAATGGTTTAATTCAAAGAAAGAACATTCCATTATATATATGTAGCGGGTTAAGGGCTAACAAGAAAGCACTGTGTCAAGGCATTTCTCATCCTGAACTAAATACAGTATTTAAACAGGTTTTAGTGTTATAATTCTCAAGGTGTATCTCAAACATTTATTGGTAAAATTCCAGACGGAACGACATTAATAATTATTAAGTGGTTTTGTGGAACAGTGCATAAAAATAAGACGAGGGAAAATAAAGTACCTTTCTGTCAATTATTTTATAAGGCTCCATATATCGGGTTAAAATGTCATGCAGTAATATCGTAATGCAAATCTGTGCAATTCATCATAATTTAAATACAAAATTTTTATTTTTATTTTTGCAAAAGTAAGCAGTGTTGTGTATACTTATAACCCACCCGACATTGGCCATTGTGTTTACAAAGCATATATGATCTACAAATTAGGAGATAGGCATGCTAAGGTTTTCAATCTTTGACAGTATGGGAGTGGTTTTATGTTCTGAAATTTTGTTTTATGGCGAATTACCACAGAGGAATCGTAATACATAATTTCAGAATGTAAAACCAACCACATGCCTGCTATCCCAGATTGAACACCTTAGCATGGTTATCGCAATTCTAATGCCATTCAATTTAAATACTGGAAATATAGGTTAGCAGCATACATCCACAATAACTTTTCTTTGACAATTCATTTGCGCCGCCATTTTGTTGACGTTATCCGATGACGTCACATACTTTCCAGATGATAAATCAAGCATTTATACTCCATCATCTTTATAACAGCTCAGACATTTATTTTCATTAATTTTTTTTTTAAATTAAAATATCAGTTTTGGAAAGAAAAAAAAGTTTTTTTCCTTGATCAGATATTTTTCTCTCAAAAACTGGCAATGATATTCCTGGCACCTACATTTGAACATATATCTTTTTCTTTTTTTTTTGACAAACATTCGAACAGGCACTTGTAACCATATTGGTACAAGTTACTTTCCAACATAACTTTTCTGAATCTTTACTGAGCATATAGGATTTAAAAGCGTACAATTAATATGAAACAGTTGTTTAACATAAACTAACAGAACAAACTGCAATATATCAACAATAAGTTTAAGTACATACTTGTCTACCCTGTGTTGTTTTGCTTCCTCCCTCTGTCTGGCCTCTTCCTGACGTCGGGCATCATCCACCATCCTGGCTTCCTCCGCCCTCCGGGCTTCATCTGCCTGCCGCAGCTCCTCCTGTCGCTTTGCTTCCTCGGCCTGAATGAAAAGATAGTGACGAAGATATTCAATATGGTTCTGTATCATTTTTAACATATTTGCTTGAATATACTGGACTGGTGACCGTAGAAAATGAAATGAAATGGGCTTTACGTCTCGGTAATACATCGTATTAGGTTATATTGAGAAAATTTAGGAGATGGCGATGATTTGTTTGTTTGTTTTGTTGAATGGTGGTTTACGTCGGTCAATTTTTGTGGTGGAGGCAGACCACCCACTTTTCCTGGGTAGAACCAGTACTGTACTCCTCCCGCCATCCGTAAGAATCAACACTTCCTCACTTACAAGTCGATCTCCCAATGGGGTTGGAACCCACAGCGGTGAGAGGCGAAGGTTTAAATCGCAGCGTCGTTAACCATTCGGCCACGGAGACACTTGGAGATGAGATGAAGGATGTTTCCCATCAGACATCTCTCCGAAAGGAATCAAACGCAAGTGTGGCTGAGGCCTGAAGCTTCGAAGTACAATGCCTTATCCACTGAGCTACCGACGTTTCTCAGGTTACCCCGATAATGATACTGATGATACAGGGCTTTTTTAACCTGTTTAAGTGGGGCCGAAATTCGGCCACTTCCCAATTGCAAAAACCTCAGTTTTTTTCTGGGTAAAATATTCCCAATATTAAAAAAAAAAAAATTTAAAGTGACATACTTTACATAGTTTGTATGTTAACCCGTAACCTGCTAAGTCTTTGCGTCCATTGTAACTCACAGGCTGATCAGGGTTTATAATGTCCAGCTGCTGATCAGTAATTTCCCCCAAAACACCCCTTTGTCACATAAATGGAATGGTCTTAATTCAAAGAAAGAACAGTCCATGTAGCGGGTTATGGGTTAAAATAAATACATTCTGAAACCCGACTGATATATATATATAAAACATACATTTTAATGAAAACATTCCCCTAAACAGCGAAAATCATGCTATTTTTTCCCAATTCGGACAGTCTCGCGATTCTTTTTTCCCAAAATCAGCAGGCCTAGGTCTTTTCCCAAATTTCTTGAAAAAAGTCTGGTGATAATGGTAACTGTATGACTGCTGATTACGATAATTGTTATACAATAATTATGAGAATAATTTGTGACGCCCAGAGGAGATGAAGATAATGTGTCTCTGCAATGTGTACAACAGTCTTTTCGATAAATAAAATCTGCTCCACTGGAGTGTAATACACTCTGAAACCATTACCATCTTAGCGTTTGGGTTGCAATGTTTAAAGGGACACACGAGTCGACAATCTTGGATTTCTTTATAACTCATGGAAACCAGTCAGCTTTTTTACATAACTTGCATATTTTGTAAAAAGTGCTGGCCAATGACTGCAAACACAAACTGATAACCCTCAAGCAAAGTGCAAGTTTATTACGCTAGTGTAACTGGTAGGTGGACCCGAAATTTGACACCAGTAAAATTGGTCCACCAATCTTTCTGTCATGAAATTTATAAAGACTTATCTAAAGACTCAGATTTGTGTATACTTTGTTTATGCCAGTCAATCTGACCTGTAACAAGACTCAAGTATTTCGGATAGCTTGGTATATCTGACCTGTAACAATATTGGAGTATTTAGTTTAACACGGTATATCTGACCTGTAACAGTGTGCGAGTATCTAGTTTAACTCGGTATATCTGACCTGTAACAGTGCGCGAGTATCTAGTTTAACTCGGTATATCTTACCTGTAACAATACTAGAGTATCTAGTGTAACTCGGTATATCTTACCTGTAACAATACTCGAGTATCTAGTTTAACTCGGTATATCTTACCTGTAACAATACTAGAGTATCTAGTTTAACACGGTATATCTGACCTGTAACAATACTCGAGTATCTAGTTTAACTCGGTATATCTGACCTGTAACAATACTCGAGTATCGAGTTTAACTCGGTATATCTGACCTGTAACAATACTCGAGTATCTAGTTTAACTCGGTATATCTGACCTGTAACAATATTCGAGTATCTAGTTTAACTCGGTATATCTTACCTGTAACAATACTCGAGTATCTAGTTTAACTTGGTATATCTTATCTGTAACAATACTCGAGTATCTAGTTTAACTCGGTATATCTTACCTGTAACAATCCTCGAGTACCTAGTTTAACACGGTATATCTGACCTGTAACAATACTCAAGTATCTAATTTAACTCGGTATATCTGACCAGTAACAGTGCGCGAGTATCTAGTTTAACTCGGTATATCTTACCTGTAACAATACTCGAGTATTTAGTTTAACTCGCTATATCTGACATGTAACAGTGCGCGAGTATCTAGTTTAACTCTGTATATCTGACCTGTAACAATACTCGAGTATCTAGTTTAACTCGGTATATCTGACCTGTAACGGTACTCGAGTATCTAAGTTTAACTTGGTATATCTGACCTGTAACAATACTCGAGTATCTAGTTTAACTCGATATATCTGACCTGTAACAATACTCAAGTATTTAGTTTAACTTGGTATATCTGACCTGTAACAGTGCGCGGGTATCTAGTTTAACTCGGTATAGCTGACCTGTAACAGTGCACGATTATCTAGTTTAACTCGGTATATCTGACCTGTAACAGTGTGCGAGGATCTAGTTTAACTTGGTATATCTGACCTGTTACAATAATCGAGTATCTAGTTTAACACTGTATATCTGACCTGTAACAGTGCGCGAGGATCTAGTTTAACTTGGTATATCTGACCTGTAACAATACTCGAGTATTTAGTTTAACTTTGTATATCTGACCTGTACCAATACTCGAGTATCTAGTTTAACTCGGTATATCTGACCTGTAACAGTGCGCGTTAAACTCGGTATATCTGACCTGTAACAGTGTGCGAAGATCTAGTTTAACTTGATATATCTGACCTGTAATAATACTTGAGGATCTATTTTAACTTGGTATATCTGACCTGTAACAATACTCGAGTATCTAGTTTAACTCGGTATATCTGACCTGTAACAATACTCGAAGATCTAGTTTAACTTGGTATATCTGACCTGTAACAATACTCGAGTATCTAGTTTAACTCGGTTTATCTGACCTGTAACAGTGTGCGAGGATCTAGTTTAACTTGGTATATCTGACCTGTAACAATACTCGAGTATCTAGTTTAACTCGGTATATCTGACATGTAACATTGCGCGTTTAACTCGGTATATCTGACCTGTAACAGTGCGCAAGATCTTGATATATCTGACCTGTAATAATACTCGAGGATCTTGTTTAACTTGGTATATGACCTGTAACAATACTCGAGTATCTAGTTTAACTCGGTATATCTGACCTGTAACAGTGCGCGAGGATCTAGTTTAACTTGGTATATCTGACCTGTAACAGTGTGCGAGGATCTAGTTTAACTTGGTATATCTGACCTGTAACAATACTCAAGTATCTAGTTTAACTCAGTATATCTGACCTGTAACAATACTAGAGTATTTAGTTTAACTCGGTATATCTGACGTGTAACAGTGTGCGAGGATCTAGTTTAACTTGGTATATCTGACCTGTAACAATACTCGAGTATCTAGTTTAACTCGGTATATCTGACATGTAACAGTGCGCGTTTAACTCGGTATATCTGACCTGTAATAATACTCGAGGATCTTGTTTAACTTGGTATCTGACCTGTAACAATACTCGAGTATCTAGTTTAACTCGGTATATCTGACCTGTAACAGTGCGCGAGGATCTAGTTTAACTTGGTATATCTGACCTGTAACAATACTCGAGTATCTAGTTTACTCGGTATATCTGACCTGTAACAATATTTGAATATCTAGTTGACTTGGTATATCTGACCTGTAACAATATTCGAGTATCTAGTTTAACTCGGTATATCTGACCTGTAACAATACTTGAGTAACTAGTCTAACTCGGTATATCTGACCTGTAACGGTACTCGAGTATCTAGTTTAACTCGGTATATCTGACCTGTAACAGTACTCGAGTATCTGTTTAACTCGGTATATCTGACTTGTAACAATACTCGAGTATCAAGTTTAACCCGGTATATCTTACATGTAACCATGGTAACAATACTAGAGTATCTAGTTTAACTCAGTATTTCTGACCTGTAACAGCGCGCGAGTCTCCTCCTGTACCCGCGCCTCCTCTCTCTGCCTTTCTAACATGGCTCTTTGTTCATCCTGTATCCGCTGTGCGGCTCGGCGACGAAGTTCTCGTTCCTCCTCCTCCTCCTGTTGTATACGGAGCTGCTCTGCCAGCCTCTTCTTGCTCTCATAATCTTGTTTCTGTCGCTGTAACTCCTGCAATAGTCCAGCAGTAACAGTAGTTAACATTCACAAAAATAAAATCTGTTAATATTCATATTGCTGAAATGGCTTATTTACCAGTATTTGTTTGAATGGTGTTTTAAATCATTTTTTAGCACATGTTGTCCATATATGACGGTCATTTTTTTTTTTTTGTGGTAGTGGCAGACCACCCCATTTTCCCTAGGTAGAACCAGTACTGTATACATCCCGTCATCTGTAAGAATCAACCCTTTTAAATATATTACATTTTAGGAGAAAGGGAAAAACGTTATATATGCAAATGAATGAACCAATACCGTGTTTTAAAAGGAGTAATTTTGAGATGTTGGTCTCAATTTGCTGTTTTACTTTCACTATTAAATTCAATAAACATGTAATAACACTTTAAGAAATACAAATGGAGATATAAATATATTATACGAGGTGCATGCAATGGAGGTCTAATGTGCATTTCTGGGTGCCTCGACATCGAATATGAATGAGATTTTTTTTTTATTACTTGCTATATGTTTTCACACCTGATATGATTAGACAGAATGAAAATAGATGCACCTGGATCTGTTTACAATTTTGCCATGGCCATCCGTTATGTTTCACAAAGCCTAAAATTCATTTTAACCCCCTTGTTTACACTGTAAAAATTAAAACAACATTGCGGCTTATTTTTAGAAATTGTCGTCTGCGCATGTCTGTTTCTAGGGTTCGGATGTACCAAGTAAAACTTAGGCAATGCAGGGTGATTTTGTTGTTCAATGTTCAGCATCTCCAGCAATCAAGCATATTTTACTTTTATTTTAGAATGAAAACCAGCAAATAAAAGGTAGGTAAATAGTATACTGCGTTTATGTTTTGTTATTTACACCAATATTGGTCAACGATTTTTTTAAATCACCCAACCCTAGAAAAATGGAATGTTCCGCCGTCGCCATTTTGGTTTTCGGCTGTCAATAAAATTACATGTAAACATGGGGGGGCAAAATGAATTTTTGGCTTTGCGAAGCTTAGCAGATATCTAAAGCAATATCGCAAACAGATCCAGGAGCATCTGTTTTCATTCTATCTAACCATATCAGGTATGAAAACATATAGCAAGTAATAAAAAAAAAATCTTGATTCATATTCGACGTCTAGGCACCCTGAAATGCATAGTAGGCAATTATTACGTAACTGTTATTATTGAATAAACACTGATTAGACTAGACAATCTCTAGAATATTGCATAGAATAGCACAAAATAATATCACTCAAAGGAAAAGAAAATTACATGCTAACGCACATGTTAAATAATAAAAGGAAACAGAAAACAAAATATATGATGGTGAAGACATTAAAGACAGAGGGGTTGGGATCTCATTTTACAAGCAACTGTCCTACAATATCAAGAAGGTGCCACTTAGAAGCTGAATGCATAATGCATTTTCAATAGAGATTGCAGGATTGGAAAATCCGTTATGCATTCAACTACTCCAGTGCTCCAGATAATCTTTCAGCACAATTAATTTTAATTGGGTGTTTACCTTTTCAAATGCGTATTCTTAAAACATGGATTTTGAACAAAGAATTGTCACAAAATGAAGCATATCTTATATACATTCATCACTGATGTCTGTCTTTTTAAATGTCCTTAAATTGTGTCAAACAACAAAAGAAAAAAGGTGGTTTTACCTTGCAAGCGTCTACTGTAGTAATTGCTAGATGAACACGATTTTCTTTCAGTACCTTAAACTTCAATAAGCATCTATCGAGTATGACTGGGCATACTTAATTTGTCTATCAGCTATGTTGTAGTGTGTGTATGTGGGAATTGGTTTCTCAATACTAAATGCGACTTTTTAATGCATCCTTGGACACACACATTTTATATTAAATAGGTTTTTGGTGAAAACATAAATATTTATGCATCTGGAGCACTGCTCCTCATTGGAACCTTCGCTTGTCCTATTCAAAATCCACTAACCCTTGTAAATTCATCCTCCAGACTGGTCCCCAGCAAGCCCTGCCCTGTGTTCATCCTTGATCCTGGGCCTGGACCCTGCGGTGTTGGCGGGGTCAGGGGCGTCTGCGGGCTGGGCGGATACAGTGTGGGTGGGATAAGGGGACTTGTGAATGGAGATTTTGACACTGACAAAGAGTAAGGTGGCGTTGCGGCAGTTGTAGGTGTTTTTTCCGGAGACAGACGGCTGTTAATCCTCTGAGGAGGTTCCGGAGGCTCGCGCCTGGCTTCTCTGGTGCCTGCTGGCATATAGCGCTGATCCTTGCAGGCAGCAGCTGTGGCCTTCATAGCTAGATTGTTGCTGTCTATAAGGTGCTGGGGTTCACTGTTAGTCTGCAAGGGGTCAACAGTGACAACACATGCATTAAAATGCTTTGGTCTTACATTAAAGGAGAAGTGCACAAGAATCATACTACAAACCATGCTAAATAGATTTTTAACAGCACAAGTCAACAACAACCAATGTCCATTAGGTAACTAAAATTATGAAAACGCTCAACCACACTAAACTCACAAGAAGTGAAAATTTTAATTTGTGAGATACTTCAAAGTAACGATGCTAAACCACTTTCATGATTTTTTTACCCTAGGGTTGCATGGTCTTTGCTAGACATTAATTATTAATGCTTTTTTTCAGTTTAAATTCTGCTTCATTAATATTGCAAGTCCCAGCCCAGATACAGGGCGGTGGTATAGGTGTCCCTCTAGTGGCATAGGCGTCGCCATGGTGGCATAGGTGTTGCCGCGGTGGCATTGGCGTCGCCATGGTGGCATTGGTGTGGCCGTGGTGGCATGGTTAGCACCTCGGTTTAGTAATCCAGGGATCGTGCGTTCTATCTCAACCGGGACTATATTTGTTTTAATTATCGATATACTTCAAAACGATTTTCACACCGGACCAGTCCTATGGATGAGACTTAAAACCAAGGTATGCTCGCTAAAATGTTCAGTGCAATACCTGCCGAGGAAATATAAATGCTTATACATATGATGGCAGTGGTTGCTACCGACTTGTGAATAGATATACATAAGTTGTGACAAAGGAAGGTGACAGACTGAGCATATGGCCCTGAAAATAGTCACATATTGTTTAATACCATAGTGTGAATTAGTAAACAAGAGGCATAAGCCGGCCTGAGGACACTCTACTGATTAACATGTATGTTATAACAATTGAGAGGAAGTTAGGATGCAAATTAACCAAGCATGACTGAATCTGCAGTGTTATAGAAGAACAGATGGGATTTCTTTTGTAGTTTTTCCTTTAAATGTTCACACTCAGTTTCTTTTAAAATCAGCTTCGTAAAACTTTATTTCACATCCTCATGGAAACCATTTTTAAACCTCAAGGTTTTGTGAATTGTTTCATAAAGAGATGGCTTTTACAATTCCCTTAGTTTTCATCTGTTTTAGGAATGGCGGCCATATACGATTATGACTTGAATAGAAACTACAAACACGTTACTTTGTAACGTATGGTAATTATTTCTCTTTTTAATCAAGGCCAATAACTCTGTGTAATGCAAATGTCAATTTTGTTTAAAATGTACTCCTCCAAAATCTTATTGCAGCAAACCTTCAAAGCAAAGATGAAGAATTGAACTGAATTGGATTTTTTAACACATGAAAGGTTATATGGCGCCTAACAGGAATGAACGTGCCAGGCTCTTCTTCCATTTACATCAAGATAAAATATGGAGAATGGGCCTAGAACCTTCTTACCTGCAAAACTGCAGAGTTGCTGCAAATTCTTTAGTAGACACTCCATTTATAATGGAGCCACGTTTCCACGTTTGCATATGTAGTTTCATGATAAAGACCTTGAATGAGCATGATAAAAAATGATAAATTGTGTGTGGTGTGGTGTGGTATGTGTGTGTTTGGGGTGGTCCTACCCCTCTGCATGTGTCTGTGGGGGAGGGGGTCCTACCCCTCTGCGTGTGACTGTGTGTTTGTGAGATGGCAACCTCACCGAGCAAAGATGAAGAAATCAGTGTCAATCTTGTTCCAAGATATAATTGAAACAACCCTTCAAACCAAATTTCATAAAAGGCCAATAGAGTTTGTTGTGTAAATATTGAATTGAATTGAATTGGATTTTATAGTCGCACCAACAGCTAAGGTCATATGGCGACTTTCCAGATTCCACTGGTGGAGGAAGACCCCAGATGCCCCTCCGGGCAATTTTCGTGCACGGGCGGGCACCTGGGTAGAACCACCGACGTTCCGCAAGCCAGCTGGATAGCTTCCTCACATAGATTCCTAGGCCCCTGAGGGATCGAACCTACCAACATACTGACAATGCGCCATTGCATAGCCTTGTCTGGCCAATGGCCAACAGAGCTTTAAATCAGGTTTTCAAGATCCGTGGTGTTGATCAAGACTACCCACCCTGCAGATTTGACATTTTGTTCTAATTACAAAGAGCTAGACATTTTTTACAAAAGAATATACATAAATCACATACTGAAGCAAAGTGCAAATCTAGAAGTTAAATAATTAACATAAAATTTAATATAATATTTAATGAGTTTCTAGACGATCAAATGTACAGAAATGCAAAAATAATACTTTCAGATGATTTTTGTTCTATGAAATAAATACATGCATAATTCAACTACTGATCTTTCTTTTTTTTTCATTTTCAGCTAATAAATTCATTCAAAATAAAAGAAAAGTTAATAGATTTATACATATAATCTAAACACACAGAACATCATAACTGTTAAGAAGGCTGAGCGTGAACACCCTTGATAAAACGTTGATTTCTTGATAAGGAGTTCCAAATTTAGAGTCAGTATCGTCTTAAAAACATAAGCGCGTTGACATGTGCAGAAGTCAAGTAAACTATCTTCATCAGTGGAATTTAAATTTTATTGGAGAATTTAAAATGTAATCTGCGAGTTGGTGGTCCTTTAAATTTGATTGGGTGAGTTGGCACACTGAGTAAAACTCTAGACCTTGACTTTTTATATGTCAGTATTAGGTCAAACTCTGAATTGGGAGAAAAAAGGGGGATTCGCACTAGAAAACGTTAATCCATGAACTTTAGAAGGTCTGCACACAAAATTCAATTCATTAACATTATTCAGGGTCCAATTATGACATGTGCTGTACAATTTATATGGAAAGGAATTCCAGTTGCGTAGAGAAAAAGAGAAAACACACTTGTTTTTTTTTACATCTGATTTATATCTCCATGGGGAAATCAATCCAGTATTACACAAGGCTAGTTCATTAAGCATTATGATTACATTTAAAATTGCCTAAAGAGAATACAAGGCAATAGGATGACCTTTGTCACCGATCTAACACCAATTGAGAATGTATCTGTTGTCATCAAAATGTATGCATTTTGTCCATAAATATTTTTCTTTAAAAAAGGGGAGCTTATTATATAAGACTGACCACAATACACTGTTATCAAGGGAACCATTTCATTCTTAACAGTACCCAGCCTCCTTAAAGATGCATAAGAAAATCCAGCAAGCATTATCATGCCACTCACTTCCTGTGGGGACCAGCCACACTTCTCTATACTGTCTGTTGTACTGTAACCAGAATCACTGCTGAGAACCGTGTGCCTCTTCCATTTGTCAGGAGATTCCATTAGATTTCGGAATTCTTCTGATGACCTGCAAAATAAGGTCAAGTTATATATGATGACTGTTATTGTAGCATACAGACAATGGTCTATTAAAGAGTTATTTTATTGAATGAATGAATGAATGAATGAATGAATGGTGTTTTACGGCACATCGACACAAATAGGTCATATTGTGCGCAAAAATTGATGAAAAATGAAGAAATGAAGTATTAATTAAAAATTATTGTAAATATATAAAGATAAAAATATTAAAAGATAAGGGATGATAAGGTGTAATATAAACTATGTATGTAAATCAACAAATACCCGTCAACGGGTATATAAACAAGTAAATATATATAAGAACACATTATAATGATTTATATAGTCTGATCTCTTTTAGGAAATCTAAAACAAGACTAAAATCTATAGTATCAAATAACTCTTTCATAGTATTAACATTGTAGTACCTTTGACGCATAGGATCAAAGTCTACACATTCCAACAAGATGTGTTTGACCGTTGATTGTGCATCTTTTTTCCAAAAATTTTTTTGGCATATACACGTATATTGGTAATTAATCACAATTTATCACTTTGCTATACATTTGATCAAGTACCTTTTGTTGGTATCAGCTACTTTTACAAGACATTTACTTATATTAATCTGCACTTAAATGATATCAAAGCTACTCATAAATTTGTTGTGGTATTATTGACCATTCAAATGAAATCAAGTTTTCGAGCCTCTATTATATATCACCGCAACTACATTTAGAGACTCATTAAAAAGCAGCGTTATAAATAAGCATGATGGTAGTTCTGGTCATCTTCCAAGTCAGTCAGTCCACAAAGATCTTGACAATACCATATGCCACAACACAAGCCACTGAAATCAGCTTAAATACGTGTCCAACAGGAAGCCAAATTGTGGCTGTACGAATGTAATTCTCAAAAAAGACAATTCCCATTTATATCTACTCACACAGACTGTTGTGGTGGGAGAGATTCCCATTTATATCTACTCACACAGAATGTTGTGGTGGGAGAGATTCCCATTTATATCTACTCACACAGACTGTCGTGGTGGGAGAGATTCCCATTTATATCTACTCACACAGACTGTTGTGGTGGGAGAGATTCCCATTTATATCTACTCACACAGACTGTTGTGGTGGGAGAGATTCCCATTTATATCTACTCACACAGACTGTTGTGGTGGGAGAGATTCCCATTTATATCTACTCACACAGACTGTTGTGGTGGGAGAGATTTACGGAACCTCTTCATTTCATTCTCGTTCAGTACTCCTCGCTTCTTGTCCTCTCTGATAGCCTCTATCTGTAGGTACTTCATGATATGTTGTTTGCCTTTGGTACACACCTGTAGTAGAGAAACAAACGTGTTGCCAATATTTTAGGGCATGTATGTTGTTTACCTATAGTTCTGTAGTAGAGAAACAAAAGTGTTACCAATACTTTAAGGCATTTATGTTGTTTGCCTATAGTTCTGTAGTAGAGAAACAAGTGTTGCCAATATTTTAAGGCATTTATGTTGTTTGCCTATAGTTCTGTAGTAGAGAAACAAACGTGTTGCCAATATTTTAGGGCATTTATGTTGTTTACTTATATAGTTCTGTAGTAAAGAAACAACATAGTGTTACCAATATTTTAGAGCATTTAGATGTTATAACTTTGGTAATGTAGAAAACTTTGGTAATGTAGAAAAGTAAATAAATATATGCATTAATATGTTAACCTTTGGTACCTACTTACGGGAACACAATTCTGTTATATTTAAGATGTGTATTGCTCTTTACCCAGAGTATATCTTTTGGGAACAACTCAAGTTTGTTTTAAGAGTTTAAAACACGTATTCCGTTGACCTTTGTACCCTGTATGGCAGCACACTTCTTATGAATACGGTATTTTAATGACGATTATTTTGTTTTGACTACATGTATGAATGTATGAAATACAAATTGTTTAAGAATTACAATAAGACAAAATTTAAATTATAGAGCTAAACATTAACTTTTGAAAAATATTTTCTACAAACATGCAGAAGACAATATTTTCTATAACAAGCAGAAGATAAAGTTAACCAAATGTTCCATTCATAAAATATTGGTCTATTGACGTCTGCAATACAACAATTCAAAATGGCATTGTTGACATAGGGAGATGTTTAACTTAGTCTATTCATTATTTTTACCAAGGGTTTATATGGAATGTTTTGTCATGAACAATACTATCATTATTTATTATTTACAAACATTTATCTTTTGTATAAACTAAACAAACTAATTGGTCTGCATGGACTGTTATTGTATGACTGCTATTTCAATCCAGTAATGTTGCTGTTACTTATTGCACTGATAGCTTACTGGTACCTCTAATAACACACCTTAGTTGATTAATATTTTAAGTTATTTTTTCCAGAGAAGTCAGATATTGAAAATATTCACAATCAATTTTAAATAATTAATTTAGGTAACAGATGATCTAATGGTGTACTTTATGACCCTTTCTGCCAATAGCTGAACTTATATGTTACTTGTTAACCATATTCAATACTGATGGCAAAAGTTGTATGACAGTTTTCAAATCGCCTGTACAGTGTGTCAACGTGAGTTTCGAACTGAATTGAATATTGTTATATAGGTTATTTAGAGCCGCCCCAGAGACAGGGGAAGGATACAAAGGAATCTGGGAACAGGGCTTACTCCTAACAGTAAATAGATTCCTATGGTTCTTTAACATGCTCAGAGAACAGACTCCGATACATGGGACCGCTGGTTTACATCACTATCAGTATCGGATCGACGAGGCTACCGAAAAATGATGTAAAGGTCAAGGTCGCAGTAAAACATTTACACATTGTTCAAAATCAACTATTTATATGAGCAGGTAGAAGCAGTTTGTTGCAAAGTATATTCTCTAGCATCATGCCCAATCTAAACATAACTTGACTTAAAGGTCAAGGTCAAATACCTAAAGGTCACAATCAAATACTTACATGAGCAGGTGGCAGTATGAGTGGGTTGTTGCAAAGTATGATATCCTCCAGTGTCTCTATTTTACGGAACAAGGTGGGGATTTTTGAGATTCTGTTACCAGATATGTCTAATTTACGTAGGTTTAATTTACTGATTTCTGAAAAAGAATGAGTATCAAAATTAAATATTTGTACTGATTATTAAAGTTTATTAATGTACAGTAAACTATAATCCATAGCATGAAGCAAGCATTTTTTTGTTGTTGTTGCTCTGTACAAAAACATTAATGAAACCAAATGGTTGAAGATATTCCATGTCCAGTATAAATCACCATAGTATAAATCACCATGTCCAGTATAAATCACCATGTCCAGTATAAATCACCAGTATAAATCACCATGTCCAGTATAAATCAGTATAAATCACCATGTCCAGTATAAATCACCATGTCCAGTATAAATCACCATAAATAGAGATGTGTAAAATAGGAACATAATAAATATATATAACATCAGTAGTCAAACTATACATCAGTAGTCAAACTGAAAAATATATATAACATTATATAACATCAGTAGTCAAACTGAAAAATATATATAACATCAGTAGTCAAACTGAAAAATATATACAACATCAGTAGTCAAACTGAAAAATATATATAACATCAGTAGTCAAACTGAAAAATATATACAACATCAGTAGTCAAACTGAAAAATATATATAACCTCAGTAGTCAAACTGAAAAATATATAAAAATATATATAACATCAGTAGTCAAACTGAAAAATATATACAACATCAGTAGTCAAACTGAAAAATATATATAACATCAGCAGTCAAACTGAAAAATATATAAAAATATATATAACATCAGTAGTCAAACTGAAAAATATATAATATACAATTATTGCCTTTTGATGAGGTCAATACATTGTTTTATCGACCTGAGAAAAGGGATATTGACCGAGGACGAACATTGTTTTATCGACCTGAGAAAAGGGATATTGACCGAGGACGAAGTCCGAGGTCAATATCCCTTTTCTCAGGTCGATAAAACAATGTATTGACCGATATTAAAAAGGCAATTATCGTTTTATTATAAAATCCCAGGGGAAAAATTCTAACCCAAGTGTCTTTAAAAAGTTGACAACAACCGACAAAGAGTGATCTCAATAGCTCACAAGAGCTTTTGGCTCAGGTGAACTAAAACTGAACAATAACATCTGCTGATAAATGTCTGCACGCTAAATACTCCCGAAGTACATTTACTGCACTAACTGTTGACTTTTTGGTGTTATCAGAATTCACGTCTTCTAAAATTTTAGTTTTCTGTTCAGTCGATAACTTTGCGAATCTGTCGGCGTCCATTTTGGTTGTTGTGACAGAACCACAGTTGTAACGCCGAATTTGATTGGATGATAGTTAACATACGTCATTGTATCATTCGTCCCCAGCGCTTTTCGCTCGTGACCATATTCTAGCCCCGCCTACGAGTCGATACGAAAAGTCAATATGCATTGTTAGCCTTTCCTCAGGTCAATACGCTTTTTTATAGGGAATCATGTGACCACCGTCTGTCCAATCATTTTCTTTTAAATTTTTGATTTTATAATAAAACATTATATAACATCAGTAGTCGAACTGAAAAATATATATAACATCAGTAGTCAAACTGAAAAAAATATATAACATCAGTAGTCAAACTGAAAAATATATATGACATTATATAACATCAGTAGTCAAACTGAAAAATATATACAACATCAGTAGTCAAACTGAAAAATATATACAAGAGGCCCAAGAGGGCCTGTGAATGCTCTACTGGCTAACATGGCTCTTATAACATGAAGCGAGCGACTGCCATTTACGTTTTTTTGAAAGTTTCGTGCAAACAAGAGGCCCAAGAGGGCCTGTGAACGCTCTACTGGCTGTTATACCATTGATGAATTGAGTCGTACTACATGGTGTCTAGAGTGTACACAAGGTTTTTCAAGTATTTGACCTAGTGACCTAGTTTTTGACCCCATGGGACCCATTTTCGAACTTGACCAAAATATAATTAAGACAACATTTCGACAAAGTTTCATCAAGATCGGGTCAGAAATATGGCCTCTATAGTGTACACAAGGTTTTTCAAGTATTTGACCTAGTGACCTAGTTTTTGACCCTGTGTGACCCATTTTCGAACTTTAGCAAGCTATAATTGAGACAAATATTCTGACAAAATTGCATCAAGATCGGGTCAAAAATATGGCCTCTAGAGTGTACACACGGTTTTTCTAAAGTTTGACCTAGTGACCTAGTTTTTAACACCATGTGACCCATTTTTGAACTTGACCAAGATATAAATAAGACAAACATTTTGACAAAGTTTCATTAAGATTGGGTCAGAAATACGGCTTCTAGAGTGTACACAAGGTTTTTCAAGTATTTGACCTAGTGACCTAGTTTTTAACCCCATGTGACCCATTTTCAAACTTGACCAAGATATAATTAAGACAAACATTCTGACTAAGTTGCATCAAGCTCGGGTCAAAAATATGGCCTCTAGAGTGTACACAAGGTTTTTCCAATATTTGACATAGTGACCTAGTTTTTAACTTCATGTGACCCATTTCCGAACTTGATCAAGATATAATTAAGATAAACAATTTGATAAAGTTTCATCCAGATTGGGTAACAAATATGACCTCTAGAGTGTACACAAGTTTTTTCAAGTATTTGACCTAGTGACCTAGTTTTTGACCCCACATGACCCATTTTTGAACACGACCGAGATTTCATTGAGACAAACATTCTGACAAAGTTTCATGATGATTGCATCAGAAATGTGGCCTCTAGAGTGTACACAAGAAAAGTTGACAGACGACGGACGACGGAAAACGGAGAACACACCATCCCATAAGCTAAAAACAAACTTTACCGAGCTGTTATTGACATTAACAATCTGGTAAAATTTAGTAAAGATCGAATGAAAAAAAAGTGTGTGTGTGTGTGTGTGTGTAATTCTAAGGTTTATAGTCCCTCCGCCAACGAACACGTCAAGGTATACCTGACGCGATGGGCACAATAGAGTCTGGACTTTTTAAAGGTGTAATTTTGAATTTTGAAGCTGATATAGACCTTGCCAACAGGTCTGTTTAAAGCCTAAATATGTGCTAAAAGCGGTGTCAACAACAGCGGTTAATTCAACCTAATTTCGTGTATTGACACCTACCGGTCCTAGCTTTGTTTGGCGTTGTGTTGTATGTGGTGCGTGCTTGTTTTGTAGTGTTATGATTATGTTTTTAACATATCATATTTGCTGGGGTTTGATGAGGGGTATGCCTGTACTACGCCATCTTGGGGATGATTAGCGTGTCCATTTGCAGCATACTAATACTTATGGTCATCGAACTGGGGCCTGTTCGGTTATTTCTGTGATGTATGTTTGTACTTGTTGGGGCATTGGTTGGTGTTGAGTTTGTTGGTTGCTGTGCCTGGGGCATAGCGTGTGTGTCTGGTCCGAGGTACTGTGGCAGCAATTCCACATCTTGTTCGCGCAAGGGGTTTGCTACCACTGGGGAGGAAAGGCCAATTGTGGTCGATAACGGTTTCCAGTCAAGATTGCCCCTGTGTAAGTGTCCCACAGGTTGGTGATGAAAGGGACGGTAAGGAGGCGCGCCTTAGTCCTAAATGGGTATGTGCCGTGTTTACTGGGTTTAGAGTTAACATTACTATTGTACTTAGTTAAGAACTATTACACTATTATTACTGTAGTTGTTGGTTTTTAAGACGGTCACATCCCTTATGGTATAAAGCACAATAAAATTTAATGTTTTTGTATGGCTTCTACTGGTATACTTATTTGCTTATTTATTTATTTATTTTTTTACTTATAATTGTTATAATATCAAAAATTGAATGCCTAAAAAGTGGCCTAATGTGTGCTATTCCCACTATAACACCGCTCGATATTTCCGTGGGACGCGTTTTATTGTATTTACTTATTCGTCCGGTGCGAATGTCAATGGTATTTACTTATATAGACGAATTTAATATCTTGTCCATACACGTAAGCGTACGTTAATACTCGGGGTATATATATATATATATATATACGAATATTGGGTGATACCACATAGTAGGTAATTATATAAGAGGATAATAAACTATTACATACATACACATAGATATACATACATCCATTCACATAGTAGATATATACAGGATAATATCATTACAGGTATTTATTATATATTCTTGCACACTCATACATATAAGCATTTCACTTATTTCCTAGATGTTTCATTTTAATTGCGTCGACCTTAACCTGTCGTGTTCTACTGGCCTGACCTGACCTACTTTGGTGTCCTACTTAAAAATATGTATTTATTGCCGAGTTTCTTAACTATGTTATTCAGGGTCAGGGTCGATATAAGTGTCAAGGTCGGATTTGTCAATTTGGACAAAGCGCGGACCGGATGGAAATCACTTGGTTTTAAAGTGATATTATTGCTGATTTTATGGTCGAAATATACGATAAGCAAGGCACAACACACCACAATACAAATCAAATCAGCAACCAAAGACTCAAGACAACCTATAGGCGAGACGGTTAGACAGTGCAACACCAGCATGCTCATGAAATACCCCCTACCAGCTATGTGATTAGGGTACCACAGGAGCAGTCCGTTATCCCATCGTCAACCTAATCCTGGAGTCAGTAATTGGTGAAGTTTTTCATATATAATTGTGTGAGCCATGTCAAAAATGTCACTGTTTTTAAGTTTACTGATGGTCCCATCCCTTCTGATGGGATGAGCACTTAGTGGGATAAATTTACAGCATAATTATATTGACTATTGTACGTTTACATACATATACCTGTACATACATTCATGCACACCAGATGCCCTCTCTCTCCCACTCCAGCGCGTTGTACGCCAAGGTCTGTCGAAGAGTTACATATAACAGTCTTATACCGGGGCGGGGGAGGGATGGCATCCGGCGCTTATGTGCTATAGATACTGGTAAATTTACAAGCATACTCTTATACATACATACATGCAGACACATAGGATATATGTGGTAGCTCGACCTCACTGTACAACTTGTTATGACATATTGCTTAACCTAAAGGGGCTGTAACTTTCCTATGTTAATACTGTACTATTTCTATCATTACTAGCTATACCGGCTCTGCTATGTACGCATGTTCTTTTATCCTTTACAGTATCCCAAAGTGGTGTCGCGCTACCCCATCTTTTAAGTCTTCTTATAGCCTAAGCGATAATACGTTTGCACGCCCCAAAGACTACAGCGAGCATTCGTTCGCTGTATATGTGTCAGTGGAGAGACTCGCCTACTATGTACCAGCATAGTTGAGGCATTGATTTGGCAGCGCGACCCCACCGTGCAATGTTTGTCACCATTCTTGATATGGGGTCCGGTGCCGTTTCCTCATCGTTAACCTTACTCAGCGCTCACAGAGCTGGTTCCAGGGTGAGTTACAACCCCAGTCACTACCGAGTGTCAGGAAGGATGGCGGATTCGGCCATGGGCCCATCTTACAATGTCCGTGTGCACCATACTTATAGTTTATACTGTACATCCTCTCTATTTACCTAACCTTTTGTGTCTGTTATATTGTATTCTGCCTGTCATGATATGGTTTGTCCTATTCTAAGTTTAAGCGAGTTTTAGGGCCCATACTCCAACGTAATGACTCGGATCCCACGGTCAGGACCGCGCAGTTCATATAACAGGCTGCAGGACCGCGCTTATATGCGTCGCCGCCTGTCCTATGAACCATGGAAATCGCTTGAGCCCCGCCGTTATCATAGTACCACAGAAAATATTCCTCGTGCAGATGAAGCCCAACATTAGACTCAACTAATCGTTTTTAACTTTCGCTATGTATTATAGTAATAGGCCGTTTTGACTTGTCCATATCTTGGTATTTTTACATTATCTATATAATCATACATTTATATTTACATATTACATGTTCGATCCCCATTTCGTTGACATTATGGTTTATTTTCGTTTTACAAAACGGATTGAAAATGGACCAATCAGGAAATTGTTGGTTTTTTGTTTCGCGAAACGGATTGAAAATGAACCAATCAGGTGTAAGTTGCATTTTCGTTTTGCAAAACGGATTGAAATTATCCGCGCGGTCCAAAGAGAGAGCACCGTTACTGCAATGTTGGTTTTTTACTGTTTTTTAAGTTATGGTTTCAACCCCTACTTGCTTTCCCATCCCACTTTCGGTGCCCATGGGAGCAAAGCATGTTTCCTACACCTTATACCGAGGGGCACTGGTGCTGCAAGCAGAGTGTGGGTCCATTTACTTGGTGTTTTATCGTTAATAACTCGTCTTGAGATATGTTGGTAGAATAACAAATGTATGCATTTCCGTTTATGCATTTATATTATTGATGGCAGAAGTCAAGATCAGATGTACAGCATACCCCCATATGGCCAGGTATACACATAGCCCCATACATTTCATGCTACATACTACATATCCCGACATACCTACTCTTTTACTGGCTATTTGCTACTTAAATAAGACCACACACATGTGCACCATATGAGTTTTGTGTATATGAGGATCATCCGGTACACATATTACGCACGGCATTGATTGTTACATGCATGTCAGCGATCCCCATATACACAAATGTCACCACTTAGTGCCTTTATACTGATTACTTAGCGGTAACAGAGCATGTTCGAGTCTATATTCTGTATAAGACTCCTGTCGATCGGAGAAACTTAAATACCGCTTTCCGCGTTTCTACTGCATATTGAGTTTCCGGGAATAATAGCGCTTTCTGGTCTATTATCTTTATTCCTAACTTGAGAATGTCGGTTTTTAGTGTTTCGCGTTGGCTTAAATTTAAGGGGCATAGACCCGAGGGGTCAAAGAAGGTGTGGTCAAATGATCCGTTTTGACCGCATGTTTCGCAATCTGTGCTTGTTCCGTTGCTAGTTTTTATCTTATCATTGTCACCTAGCCGGCTATGTCCTAATCTTAGTCGGGTATATGCAATGTCCATGCGCCTATCATCGCTATATTGTATTACTTTATTTGGTACATGGGGGTGCATGGAGATACGTTGTGTGGTAGCATTTGACCAATATTGCTTCCATTCACTTGTCATTTTAGTTTTAATTATCGAATATACTTCTTTAAGGCCTAATGGCAGGGATATAGGGGTGCCTTTGCTTGCCCCTCTGTTAGCCCAGTAGTCCGCCCTTTCATTCCCTTCAACGTCTACGTGACTGGGGATCCAATTCATTTCTAAATGTATGTTTAATTCTGAAATGGTGTTGATATGTTTTAGGATCGCATACGTTAGGTCGGGTCTACTATTATTTGTACCATTATCTATTGATTGTAGTGAACTCAGACTGTCGCTGAATATCACCACTTTTTCGGGTTTGATTGATATTATCCATTTGAGCGCTATTCGAATCGCAACTAGTTCGGTTGTGTATACTGAGAACCTATGGTCTACTTTATAACATTGTTCTGAAATCAAAGTATTGTCGGTACTGTATATGCAAATTCCCGACCCGGCTATTTCTTTCTCGGGGTTTTTACTCCCATCTGTATATATTTTGACATAATCCTTATAGTTGCTGTCTATATGATCTATGCTTATATTGCGGGCTATCACGGGTTCTGTTTGTTTTTTATTAATTAAATGGGTGAGATCGAGGCACGGCTTTAAGGTTCGTATTATCGTATTATCGGGGTAGACGGGTTTTGATATTGGTAGATTGACCATGTTATGTTTACTTAGCAAGGTTTGTATTTGCTGAGTATATGGGAGTTTTAGGCTAGTAATATCTTTTTTATGTTCGAATATGCCTATCCTTGTTATTTGCGCGTTAATTGGGAGGTTATGCCCTAGCCGGGTTGATCTGGCCCAGTATTTAAGCATATTCTTTTCGCGGTGTATAAAAAGTGGCGTTTCTGCGCATTCGGCCATGAGTCCAATTATGTTGGTTGACCTATGTGCCCCTGTGGCGATGCGGAGGGCTTTATTTTGTATCACCTGTAATTTATGTAGTAACCTATCGGACGCGGAGGCATATGCTATGTCTCCATAACTGATTTTACTTAAGATTAACGCTTTGTATAGGTTGATTAAGGATGTTTTATCTGCACCGTATGTGCTGTTAGTTAACATTCTAAGCAGGCGCATATCCTTATTACATCTTTCTATGACATAAGTGATGTGTTTCTTCCATGTCAAATGCCTATCGAAGTACATTCCCAGGAGTTTTGCATGTGGCGCGTATTCTACTGTTTTGTTACATAGCTTTAATTTTTTTAGTTTAAATTCTTTTTCGGGATATTTCCGTGGTTTTGATATTATCATGACCTGGGTTTTTTCGGGGTTTATTTTCATACCCCACGTTATTGACCATTTTTCGATTTTGGACATCAGTTGTTGCCCTAGTTTTGTTAATTTAACCGGACTTCGCGATTTTATCCACATGGCCCCGTCGTCTACGTATTGGGCGAGATTGGTGTGATTTAACCGTGTTGTAATAGTTTCGTTGTGCTCTGTTACCGCAAATTTTAGAGTATTCATGTATATACAGAAGATGATTGGAGATAAAACGCTACCCTGGGGACAGCCATTTTCTGCTATTTTAGTGTCGGATACATGACCATTTACTTTAACTTTAATTTTTCTTTCCATTAAGAATACATTGAGCCATTTGAGAAGTCTCCCCCTGATTCCCAGATTATACATTAACATGAGGGCTCCCTTGTTCCAGTGTATATCAAAGGCATTACTAAGGTCCATGAACACCGTTAGTAAGTAGTTATTTTCAAGTTGGGCTTGTCTACCATCATTTTCTAATCTTGTGAGGTGGTCGGTGCAGGAGTGGTAAGGCCTGCATCCTGACTGGTCTATTGACATTAGGCCCTGTGTTTCTACATAGGCTATAATTCTGGGTTTTATCATTTTTTGCATGAGTTTAGAGAGTACTGGGGTCAGGGATATAGGCCTGTACGACGATGGGAGGGTTTTATCTTTTCCCATTTTGAGGATGGGGATTATGAGGGATTCACTCCAGTCTTCGGGGTGTGTTCCACTTGACCAGGAATAGTTATATAGTTCGACCAGTTTGATTTTCCCCTTTGTTGTGAGGTTAATTATCATGTCGTAATGAATACTGTCTTCCCCCGGGGCTGTGCTGTTACATGTTAGGAGGGCTAAATTGAGCTCAGAGAGTGTAAATGGCTTATTAAAATCGCAGTCAGAGTGGTCTCCTTCTGTTTCCATTAATTTATCATACATTGTTTCATTTACTTTCTTTACTTTTAGAAAGTGTTCGTCATAATTCATATCACTGCTTACTTTCTGATATTGGGATGCCAGTACGTTTGCTTTAGTTTGGTTATCATATATTTCTTTTTGATCCTGTACTAAAGTGGGTATCGGTTCCATTGGTTGACCTTTGAACCTTTGAACTATATTCCAGACTTGTTTTGATGTTGTTTTGTAGTTTATTTGGGATATGAATTGTTTCCAGCATTCATCTTTTGCTTTTTTTATAGTATTTTTAGCTATGGATCTCTGGGATTTGAATTTTTTCCAGGTTTCATCATTTTTATTAGACTTATATGTTTTCCTGAGATTTTCCCTTTTTTTAATCTCTATTTTGCATTGGTCTGTCCACCAGGGAAAAACGTTCTTTCTTTTCTTTATGGCGGCTTTAGTTTTTGGTATTGCCGTTTTGCACACATTTTGTAGTTCTGTTGTAAAAGCATTGTATTTACCTTGTATATTGGTCTCAGGGGTGTTGTAATCGAAGTGTTGGTCACATGTGTGTTTATACCTATTCCAATCTGCTTTGTCTACCTTCCATTTAGCTGGGATTACTATGGGCTGGTATTGGGTTTTGAAATTAACGCTAGTGATTGTAGGGTAATGGTCACTTCCTATAGTGTTATCCAGAACACTACAGGATGCTTTATAGGCTATACTATTTGATACTATACTAAGGTCTAGGGTAGAATCCCGTTGACCATCTTCACCTAATCTAGTGGCCTGATTATTATTAATTATTTGCATATTCCTGTCATTAAGGGTTTCTATAAGGTACGTAGCCTGATTGTCATGCCTTGGATCGCCCGGGGGGTTCCACAATGGGTTTTTGAGATTGAAGTCCCCGGTCATAATTGTACAGTGTGTTGTATTGTTACATAACGCTCTTATATTATTTTCATTGGCATAGTCGGTGTGAGCGATATAGACATTAATTATAACCACGTTTTGTGTGGTTCCCTGTATTTTGACAGAGTTGTATTCTATATTTTCCATTGTTTTGACTTTGTTCTCTATAAATTGGATCCCTAATCTAACATAAATCGCTACACCCCCACCTTTTTGAGGTCCTGGCCTCTGGGTATTAATTGGTGTTTGATATCCAATTAGTTTTACGGCCTTTTCTTTTGACCATGTTTCTTGAATGCAAATTACATCTGGTTTAGGGTTCATATTTTCTAGTACCTGCTGGAGTTCTGTTGCTTTATGCGCTTTTCTCCCCGTGAGGCCCCTGGCGTTCCAGGACATGACTACTAGGTTCTGTTTCTTAAAGTTAAACTTATTATTTTTTGGGGCGTACTGAGTACCGATCCTAGTAGTAGTGGTTGGGGCTGCAATTGGGGAGTTTTACCCTATTTATTTAGTATGGGTAGTATGGGGGTTGGGGAAAGTAACCCATATTTTGAGGGGGCCTCCTGTCTATTGGGTGCACTCTATGTTGCTGCCTATATGGATTGTATGGGAGATTGCCCCATCGGGGTGGGGGTGGGGGTGGTCCTCTGTTCAATCTGAATGATCTGTGCTGATCATACATCGGTCCGTAGTTTGGCATGTTAGCCCAGTGGGGTGTGGGAGGAATTGGGATTCTGTTGGCTCCATTTTTGCTCCGTGTCCCGTTGACTACGGTGTTTGGGGCTTGGGTCGTTGGTGCTATGGTGTGGGCCATTTCTGAGGCTATAGCTTCATCCACTATACTATCTACCAGGGTCTGTTCTATATTGGGTACCCCCAGTTTTGGTATTATTTTCTTAATTATGTCCCTTATTATTGCTTCCGTTTTTGGGTCAATAGATTGGACCGGGGGTGTTACCTCAGGCGCTATCTGGACGCATTCTTTGTTTTGAGGGGGTGTGGGTGCCGGTGATGACACTGGTTTTTTTGGACCCACATGGGCTTTTTGTAATTTAGCATTTTTGTCATTTACTATTTTTAGATATTCCTTATACGCAGGGCATCCTTTGTATGCTGCGCTGTGCTTTTTGTCACAGTTTGCACATTTTTTATTGCCTCTTTGACGACAGTATTCGCCTGTGTGATATCCTGCACAGTGAGGGCATTGGGGTCCTTTGGTACATTTTATGGTGCTATGTCCGTGCATTTGACAGTTGTTGCACCTTATTATAGCTAGGAGGGCTGGATTTACTACAATTGTAACTCCTGTTTTTGTTGTGATAGAAGACGGGATGCTTGCCGTACTAAATGTTATAATGATTGTTGTCAGATTTTGATTTGATTGCCTATTAGGCACATATGCACTACTTATGTTGTTGTTTTTTGCGTCCAGATATGCCATTAGTCTTTCCTCCGTAATGTCCTTTGTTAAATTTGTATGGGCTACCCCCTTACTGTATGCTTTATCTTGGTTTATTTTGCTATTGGGGGAGGTTACTGGTACAAGTTTGTAATCCATTTGTCCATACGTGAACTGCTTTGCTATATGTAATCTACTTTCTACAATGCAAAATTGTGGGTTTTGACCCTGGCCCACAGTCCTTGGTGTGCAGAAGGCAGCACCTACATGCCTTATAAATGCTTCTACTACTTTCCCATAACATTGGGGTGGGAATTGCCCAGCTACCGTGCATAGCGTCATCATGACTGTCACGATCTTTGAGGCCGTGTAAGGTGGAGGGCTTCTCTGGGGTTTGACTTTGGTTACCCATTGTTCCTTACTAGCACTACTCTCTGTTACTACTGTTATTGGTACCTCTGGTACCACTGGTACTGATGGTACCACTATCGGTACTGGTGCCGCCGTTTCCACTTGCGGCACTGTCTCTGGTGTGGTATTCGCCAGCATATCCCTATACGATCTTACCATCATGGAGGTGCGTTGCGTTGTGGGGGAGCACGTCGAGCAGCTCGCTATGGAGTTGTCCCCGTTGATATGGCCACTACATTTACTGCCTTTACTGAACTCTCTCTCACTACTACTGTTATTTCCACTTTCACTTCTACCACTGCTACTACCACTGCTGCTACCACTACTACTAAACAGACTAGACAGACTAGAGTTTGCTGTGATTTCCAGCTTCAATTGGAGGCTTACATCCTCACTTTCCTCTAACATACTGTTCGCAAACAGGTCTCTAGAACTTTCATCCATGTTGCTGTAGTCCTAGTAAGCTTTGAATATACCCTGCTTAAGAGGATAACTGATAGAATAAAGTTTTGTTATAATAGCTAAGTGAATTTCCCAAATTGGATTGAAGTGGGAGCCAATCAGAGCCAAGGAGACAATTTGCTCTCAGCCAATCAGATTCAAGCTTATTTACGGTTTACGGTTTATTCAGAGATTTCACTGCTTTTTGTTAGATATTGAAATTTTGATACTGGATTAAAAAAAGGGTTATTATGGTTACCCCGATGTTATTTGATTCTCTAGACTTACTTGATTTCTGTTTTTATCAAGGAGAAAATTTTCTTATGGAGTTGAATTATATAAAAAAAAAAATTTTTTTTTTTTTTTTTTTTTTTTTTGATTTATTAAACAAATCTGTTTGACAGCGGGCCCTTCAGATTAAATTGCTATTAAAAATGTGTTACTATGGCCCTATTAGGACTACAAGGCAACTGATAGAATAAAGTTTTGTTATAATAGCTAAGTGAATTTCCCAAATTGGATTGAAATTGGAGCCAATCAGAGCCAAGGAGACAATTTGCTCTCAGCCAATCAGAGTCAAGCTTATTTACGGTTTACGGTTTATTCAGAGATTTCACTGCTTTTTGCTAGATATTGAAATTTTAATACTGGACTAAAAAAGGGTTATTATGGTTACCCCGATGTTATTTGATTCTCTAGACTTACTTGATTTCTGTTTTTATCAAGGAGAAAATTTTCTTATGGAGTAGAATTATATAACAAAAAATTATTTTTTTTGTTTTTTTTTTTTGATTTATTAAACAAATCTGTTTGACAGCGGGCCCTTCAGATTAAAATGCTATTTAAAATTTGTTACTATGGCCCTATTAGGACTACAAGGAAACTGATAGAATAAAGTTTTGTTATAATAGCTAAGTGAATTTCCCAAATTGGATTGAAATGGGAGCCAATCAGAGCCAAGGAGACAATTTGCTCTCAGCCAATCAGAGTCAAGCTTATTTACGGTTTACGGTTTATTCTGAGATTTCACTGCTTTTTGCTAAATATTGAGAGTTTGATACTGGCTTAGGAAAAGGTTATTATGGTTATCCTGATGTTAGTTGATTCTCTAAACTTACTTGATTTCTGTTTTTATTTTTGTTCTTCCCTTTCTTACACAGCACACCACAAATCAGCACAATATATCACAGAACAGGACAATACAGTACAATATATCAGAATATTACGATTCAACACAGGACAATACAGGACAATACAGTACACTATATCACTATATCAGTATATTACAATTCAACAAAAGAACACAGTAAAACACGCGAGTTGCACGATTAAGGAATTGCGATTATAACCGTTAGATAGAATCTAGAAATGGTTTCAGATTAGTTTGATATTAGCTAAACTTTACTTGTATTATAACTGAAGTGGTTTAGTGTAGTACACTAACTTTGCTGATAATAAATCTTGTTTTATAAAGTGGTTATGAAAATGATCTTATGTTTAGAGCATTAGCCAAAAGACTCTAAATGGTTTTATTAGCCTGTCTTAGTACAAAATTTAATTTTACTGGTGATAAATGTAGTTTAAAGTAGCTGATTCTAAGGATTTCTCGAATTCACAAAAAATCGTCTTGAAAAAATTGACCAATCAGAGCCAGGCAGATTAGCTCTCAGCCAATCAGAAATTTTCCAAAAATTTAATACTTTTTGCTTTTCGTTAGAAAGTACCAATTTGGCAATGGCTTACAGGCTGATTAAATAATGGTTACTAAAAATATCTTAATGTTAGTTTCCTATGCACTTACTTGTTTCCAACTTTCTTTTTCTTTCTTGAACAGCACAACACAGAACAATACAATACAACACAAATACAGCTTTTAACACAGAAAACGGTGGTGCGCGCGAATTGCTTAATACGGCACGCGATGTAATATGGTATAAACACTTACTTTGATTACTACCTTCGATAGGTTTAAATTAATTAATTCTTTAATTCCTTATCCTGGTTGATGACACGATAAGAACGTTAAGAACGTTTGTTTAAATTCCCTATACTCTTTACTAACCTTGGTTTTCAACGAATTCCGACTATTTACTTAAAGTAAAATAGAGTTTTTATCAAGTTAACCGCGCGTTTTCAAATGCTTAGTCACGAGACTGGTTTTAGACACGTCTGATCACGAGAGAAATCAGAATGAGAAATGATGAAAAAAAATATGGCGTCTAGAGTGTACACAAGGTTTTTCAAGTATTTGACCTAGTGACCTAGTTTTTGACCCCATGGGACCCATTTTCGAACTTGACCAAAATATAAATAAGACAACATTTCGACCAAGTTTCATCAAGATCGGGTCAGAAATATGGCCTCTAGAGTGTACACAAGGTTTTTCAAGTATTTGACCTAGTGACCTAGTTTTCGACCCTGTGTGACCCATTTTCGAATTTTAGCAAGCTATAATTGAGACAAATATTCTGACAAAATTGCATCAAGATCGGGTCAAAAATATGGCCTCTAGAGTGTACACACAGTTTTTCCAAAGTTTGACCTAGTGACCTAGTTTTTAACACCATGTGACCCATTTTTGAACTTGACCAAGATATAATTAAGACAAACATTTTGACCAAGTTTCATCAAGATTGGGTCAGAAATACGGCTTCTAGAGTGTACACAAGGTTTTTCAAGTATTTGACCTAGTGACCTAGTTTTTAACCCCATGTGACCCATTTTCAAACTTGACCAAGATATAATTAAGACAAACATTCTGACAAAGTTGCATCAAGCTCGGGTCAAAAATATGGCCTCTAGAGTGTACACAAGGTTTTTCCAATATTTGACCTAGTGACCTAGTTTTTAACTTCATGTGACCCATTTCCGAACTTGATCAAGATATAATTTAGATAAACAATTTGACAAAGTATCATCAAGATTGGGTAACAAATATGACCTCTAGAGTGTACACAAGTTTTTTCAAGTATTTGACCTAGTGACCTAGTTTTTGACCCCAAATGACCCATTTTTGAACTTGACATTCTGACAAAGTTTCATCAAGATCGGGTCAAAAATATGGCCTCTAGAGTGTACACACGTTTTTTCCAAAGTTTGACCTAGTGACCTAGTTTTTAACACCATGTGACCCATTTTCAAACTTGACCAAGATATAAGTAAGACAAACATTCTGACAAAGTTGCATCAAGCTCGGGTCTAAAATATGGCCTCTAGAGTGTACACAAGGTTTTTCCAATATTTGACCTAGTGACCTAGTTTTTGACCCCACATGACCCATTTTCGAACTTGACCGAGATTTCATTGAGACAAACAATTAAGATAAACATTCTGACAAAGTTGCATCAAGCGCGGGTCAAAAAAATGGCCTCTAGAGTGTACACAAGGTTTTTCCAATATTTGACCTAGTGACCTAGTTTTTATTTTCATGTGACCCATTTCCGAACTTGATCAAGATATAATTAAGATAAACAATTTGACAAATTTCATCAAGATTGGGTAACAAATATGACCTCTAGAGTGTACACAAGTTTTTTCAAGTATTTGACCTAGTGACCTAGTTTTTGACCCACATGAACCATTTTTGAACTTGACCGAGATTTCATTGAGACAAACATTCTGACAAAGTTTCATCAAGATCGGGTAAAAAATATGGCCTCTAGAGTGTACACAAGGTTTTTCCAAAGTTTGACCTAGTGTCCTAGTTTTTAACACCATGTGACCCATTTCCGAACTTGATCAAGATATAATTAAGATAAACAATTTGACAAAGTTTCATCAAGATTGGGTAACAAATATGACCTCTAGAGTGTACACAAGTTTTTTCAAGTATTTGACCTAGTGACCTAGTTTTTGACCCCACATGACTCATTTTTGAACTTGACCGAGATTTCATTGAGACAAACATTCTGACAAAGTTTCATCAAGATCGGGTCAAAAATTTGGCCTCTAAAGTGTACACACGGTTTTTCCAAAGTTTGACCTAGTGACCTAGTTTTTAACACCATGTGACCCATTTTTGAACTTGACCAAGATATAATTAAGACAAACATTTTGACAAAGTTTCATCAAGATTGGGTCAGAAATACGCCTTCTAGAGTGTACACAAGGTTTTTCAAGTATTTGACCTAGTGATCTAGTTTTTAACCCCATGTGACCCATTTTCAAACTTGACCAAGATATAATTAAGACAAACATTCTGACAAAGTTGCATCAAGCTCGGGTCAAAAATATGGCCTCTAGAGTGTACACAAGGTTTTTCCAATATTTGACCTAGTGACCTAGTTTTTAACTTCATGTGACCCATTTCCGAACTTGATCAAGATATAATTAAGATAAACAATTTGACAAAGTTTCATTAAGATTGGGTAACAAATATGACCTCTAGAGTGTACACAAGTTTTTTCAAGTATTTGACCTAGTGACCTAGTTTTTGACCCCACATGACCCATTTTTCAACTTGACCGAAAATACAATTAAGACAACATGTCGACAAAGTTTCATCAAGATCGGGTCAGAAATATGGCCTCTAGAGTGTACACAAGGTTTTTCCAGTATTTGACCTAGTGACCTAGTTTTTAACTTCATGTGACCCATTTTCGAACTTGATCAAGATATAATTAAGATAAACAATTTGACAAAGTTTCATCAAGATTGGGTAACAAATATGACCTCTAGAGTGTACACAAGTTTTTTCAAGTATTTGACCTAGTGACCTAGTTTTTGACCCCACGTGACCCATTTTTGAACTTGACCGAGATTTCATTAAGACAAACATTCTGACAAAGTTTCATCAATATCAGGTCAAAAATATGGCCTCTAGAGTGTACACACGGTTTTTCCAAAGTTTGACCTAGTGACCTAGTTTTTGACACCATGTGACCCATTTTTGAACTTGACCAAGATATAATTAAGACAAACATTTTGACAAAGTTTCATGAAAATTGGGTCAGAAATACGGCTTCTAGAGTGTACACAAGGTTTTTCAAGTATTTGACCTAGTGACCTAGTTTTTAACCCCATGTGACCCATTTTCAAACTTGACCAAGATATAATTAAGACAAACATTCTGACAAAGTTGCATCAAGCTCGGGTCAAAAATATGGCCTTTAGAGTGTACACAAGGTTTTTCCAATATTTGACCTAGTGACCTAGTTTTTAACCGCACATGACCCATTTTCGAACTTGACCGAGATTTCATTGAGACAAACATTCTGACAAAGTTTCATGATGATTGCATCAGAAATGTGGCCTCTAGAGTGTACACAAGCAAAAGTTAACGGACGGACGACGGACGACGGACAGACGACGGACGACGGACGGACGACGGACGACGGAAGACGGACAACACACCATCCCATAAGCTCTGCTGGCCCTTGGCCAGTAGAGCTAAAAACAGTTTTTTAACTAAATCAAGGGCCATAACTAAAGAATCTGGTAAAGTTTGGTAAAGATCAGATGACAAATGAAGGCCCTACCATATAACGAGGCAAAATATAGCATTTTGAACTAAATCAAGGGCCATAATTCCGCTGTTACTGGTCCGATATGAATGGTTTTCGAACTTGTCCGAGCTTTCATTGATATTAACAATCTGATAAAGTTTGGTAAAGATCGGATGAACAATGAAGCCCCTATCATCTTAACGAGGCAAAATATAGCATTTTTAACTAAATCAAGGGCCATAACTCCGCTGTTACTGGTCCGATATCATCCGATATGAATGTTTTTCGAACTTGTCCCAGCTTTCATTGATATTAACAATCTGATAAAGTTTGGTAAAGATCGGATGAACAATGAAGCCCCTATCGTCTTAACGAGGCAAATTATAGCATTTTTAACTAAATCAAGGGCCATAACTCCGCTGTTACTGGTTCGATATGGCGGGTTTTCGAACTTGTTCGAGCTTTCAACGACATTAACAATCTGATAAAGTTTGGTAAAGATCGGATGAAAATGAAGCCCCTATCGTCTTAATGAGGCAAAATATAGTATTTTTAACTAAATGAAGGGCCATAACTACGCTGTTACTAGTCCGATATGGCTGGTTTTCAAACTTGTCCGAGCTTTCATTGATATTAACAATCTGATAAAGTTTGGTAACGATCGGATGAACAATGAAGCCCCTTTCGTCTTAACGAGGTAAAATATAGCATTTTTAACTAAATCAAGGGGCCATAACTCCGCTGTAACTAGTCCGATATGGCTGGTTTTCAAACTTGTTCGAGCTTTCATTGATATTAACAATCTGATAAAGTTTGGTAACGATCGGATGAACAATGAAGCCCCTTTCGTCTTAACGAGGTAAAATATAGCATTTTTAACTAAATCAAGGGGCCATAACTCCGCTGTTACTAGTCCAATATGGCTGGTTTTCAAACTTGTCCGAGCTTTCATTGATATTAACAACGTGGTAAAGTTTGGTAAAGATAGGATCAAAAATGAAGGCCCTATCGTCTTATCGAGGCAAATTATAGCAATATAGCATTTTTAACTAAATCAAGGACCATAACTCCGCTGTTACTGGTCCGATCTGGCTTGTTTTCGAACTTGTCTGAGCTTTCATTGATATTAACAATGTGGTAAAGTTTGGTAAAGATAGGATGAAAAATGAAGGCCCTATCGTCTAACGAGACAAAATATAGCAATATAGCATTTTGAACTAAATCAAGGGCCATAACTCTGCTGTTACTGGTCCGATCTGGCTGATTTTCGAACTTATCCGAGCTTTCATTGATATTAACAACCTGTTAAAGTTTGGTAATGATCGGATGAAAAATGAAGGCTCTATCGTCTTAACGAGACAAAAGTTAACGACGGACGGACGACGGACAACTCGGCATCCCATAAGCTCTGCTGGCCTTCGGCCAGTAGAGCTAATAACATCAGTAGTCAAACTGAAAAATATATATAACATTATATAACATCAGTAGTCAAACTGAAAAATATATATAACATAAGTAGTCAAACTGAAAAATATATACAACATCAGTAGTCAAACTGAAAAAATATATATAACATTATATTTAACATCAGTAGTCAAACTGAAAAATATATACAACATCAGTAGTCAAACTGAAAAATATATATAACATCAGTAGTCAAACTGAAAAATATATACAACATCAGTAGTCAAACTGAAATATATATATAACATTATATAACATCAGTAGTCAAACTGAAAAATATATATAACATCAGTAATCAAACTGAAAAATATATACAACATCAGTAGTCAAACTGAAAAATATATATAACATCAGTAGTCAAACTGAAAAATATATACAACATCAGTAGTCAAACTGAAATATATATATAACATTATATAACATCAGTAGTCAAACTGAAAAATATATATAACATCAGTAGTCAAACTGAAAAATATATACAACATCAGTAGTCAAACTGAAAAATATATATAACATTATATAACATCAGTAGTCAAACTGAAAAATATATACAACATCAGTAGTCAAACTGAAAAATATATATAACATTATATAACATCAGTAGTCAAACTGAAAAATATATACAACATCAGTAGTCAAACTGATAAATATATACAACATCAGTAGTCAAACTGAAAAATATATATAACATTATATAACATCAGTAGTCAAACTGAAAAATATATACAACATCAGTAGTCAAACTGAAAAATATATACAACATCAGCAGTCAAACTGAAAAATATATATAACATCAGCAGTCAAACTGAAAAATATATACAACATCAGTAGTCAAACTGAAATATATATATAACATTATATAACATCAGTAGTCAAACTGAAAAATATATATAACATCAGTAGTCAAACTGAAAAATATATACAACATCAGCAGTCAGACTGAAAAATATATACAACATCAGTAGTCAAACTGAAAAATATATATAACATTATATAACATCAGTAGTCAAACTGAAAAATATATACAACATCAGTAGTCAAACTGAAAAATATATATAACATCAGCAGTCAAACTGAAAAATATATATAACATTATATAACATCAGTATTGACTACTGATATATACAACATCAGTAGTCAAACTGAAAAATATATATAACATCAGTAGTCAAACTGAAAAATATATATAACATTATATAACATCAGTATTGACTACTGATATATACAACATCAGTAGTCAAACTGAAAAATATATATAACATCAGTAGTCAAACTGAAAAATATATATAACATCAGCAGTCAAACTGAAAAACCTTGCAAAATGAAACTACAGCCAAATTTGACTATTCTACAGGCACACACTATTCATCCATGTTCAAGGGAATGTAGCGACACAGCCAAACTAACTCTAATATTGAGAGTTCTGAAAAACTTGGAGAAAGGTGAAAGTTATTCTAAAATGGATATGGAAGCCGCCATTTTGAAAGCGATGACATCACAGTTCCAAATGACCATTTATGGAATATTGATAAATATCATTTAAAACTCACTACAAATGAATGCAAAATCCTTTACTGGTCATATAAATAACTATTGTCATTAAGAAGATACATTTTTCATACAACTGGCGTCATCCTTTTCCTATAAATCAATAAATTTTCATATCTATAAATATTCCCTATATGGTCATTTAGAACTGTGATGTCATAGTTTTCAAAATGGCGGCTTCCATATACGTTCCAACAGAACCTTCAAATGATCATATATCTTCTTCGTTTATCATCCGACTTTGATAATTCTTTCATCCTTATTCAAGTTTTTCAAAATCTTCAATAATAAAGATGGTTTGGCTGTTTCGCTACATTCCCTTTAAATGAAATATTCACATCTTATTACATTTCTATGGGTGAAAGATCAGGATTTCTTAGGGAGGAGGGGGGGCCATAATTTTATAACAAGAGGCCCAAGAGGGCTTGTGGATGCTCTACTGGCTAAAACAGCTCTTATCGGGGGATCAGGAGAAGTAGTCGGGGACAACTGAATTGAATTGAATGTTGTTTAACGGCTCATCAACACAGTATAGGTTATTTAGAGCCGCCCCAGAGAGAGGGGAAGGATACATAGGAATCCGGGAACCTGCCCTACTCTTATTATCGAATAGATTCCTATGGTTCTTTTAAGTGCTCGGAGGATAGACTGATACACGGGACCGCCCGGTTTACGTCCCCATACGACGGACGAGGCTAAGGGAAAGTGTCTTGCCCAAGAACACACCGACGGAACTCAGTGGCACCACGGAAGATTGAACCTGGGGCCTCCGGTTACAAATCCGCCGCGCCACACCAGCCCTCGGGACAAAGCTTGTGTATTAAAACTTTTAAAGGGCCATAACTCCACCATAAATCATTCCACAGGAACACGGTGACAATATGCACAACTAAGCTTGATACAGATCATCCTTGCCAAGTTTCGTCTGGCCAGGGGTTCAACTAGTCCAGGGGTTCAGCAGAACTAGTCCAGGGATTCAGCAGAACTAGTACGGACAAAGTTTGTGTATTAAAACCTTTAAAGGGCAATTTCTCTCGTGTTTCCCCTAATGCATTAAATACATGCCGCCCCGCAGTGCCCGCTCGCAACTAGTCTCTGGAAATACACGAATGCACACTGACACGTCTTGTGACCTTTAAACCTACAATTACCAGATTTTTCTAGTGTGTACAGGTAACTGATCACGCGTGACACTTGTGATAAGCATAGGTTCCCGTGAATACACACTGTTAGCATAATCGGCCTAATGGATTGCGGTAACCAACGACTTCGTCGTACTTGGAACATGTTTGTCTTCACAGTAGATGTAATTATCGGATTACGGACCATTATCTGCAGCAATATAATCGGCTCTTTGATGAGTTGATGAGATGGTACAAGATAGGTACTCCCCGAAGACTGGCAATTAATGATGGAAGTAATTATATTGTGATGTTGTTTAATAAATGTTGTCTGTTTTTCTAATGAATAGAATATTCATATTGATGCTTGTAAAAGTTTGTGGAACTTACTTAGTGATTGAGCAAATGAGTAAATTATGGTTTATTGACTTCTGTTTGGTAAGTTTTGAATCTGGAGTCGCAAATCATATTTTATTACAAATTATTACATTGAACATGTCTGATTTGCAATGCCTTCAGTACAAAAGAAAACTTCAAAGTGTTGATAAAGAACAGGCAAAGATTGCAAGGAATAATCATAACTATATGCGTAAGAATTGACCAAAACACCACAAAAACACATTAAAAAAAATTATACAAAAAAAAATCCAGTTTCGAGTGCGTGTGTGAAGGGGGAGTGGGGGGGGATGGGATGGCCTTGTGGGGGTTGGGGGAACAACATAGCTATATGTGTAAGAATTGACCAAAACAACACAAAAATATGTATATAAAAAACATATTTAAACAAGAGGTCAATGACCTTGAAGCTCTACTGATTGATTTTGATTTCAGGAAGTAGTGACTACAAACTTGATTTTTGAAAATCTATTTTTAGCCGTGGCGGCCATCTTGAATTTCCGGCCGACCTGAAATTTTGCTAGGATCAATAAGACATCAAGAGCAACATTTCTGTGAAGTTTCATGAAAATCCGTTAAGTACTTTCAGAGGAGTAGTCGCTACAAGTTTTCATTATATAACTCTATGTAAACAAAGTTGGCCACTGGCAGCCATGTTTAACGTCGAATTAAAATAATGTTCAACTCGGATAACCATCATGTCATGCTGATCATTTTAGAAAAAGTCCCATATCAATATCTCTTAAAGTTTTCAAGAAGTCGTCGCTACAATCTTATTTTTTTTAAATCTATTTTTAGCCGTGGCGGCCATCTTGATTTTCCGGCCGACCTGAAATTTTGCTAGGATCAATAAGACATCAAGAGCAACATTCCTGTGAAGTTTTATGAAAATCCGTAAAGTAGTTTCAGAGGAGTAGTCGCTACAAGTTTTCATTATATAACTCTATGTAAACAAAGATGGCCACTGGCAGCCATGTTTAACGTCGAATCAAACGATTTTCGACAAGGACCAACATCATGTCATGCTGATCATTTTAGAAAAAGTCCCATATCAATATCTCTTATAGTTTTCAAGAAGTAGTCGCTACAAACTTATTTTTTAAAAATCTATTTTTAGCCGTGGCGGCCATCTTGAATTTCCGGCCGACCTGAAATTTTGCTAGGATCAATTAGACATCAAGAGCAACATTCGTGTGAAGTTTCATAAAAATCCGTCAAGTAGTTTCAGAGGAGTAGTCGCTACAAGTTTTCATTATATAACTCTATATAAACAAAGATGGCCGCTGGCAGCCATGTTTAACGTCGAATCAAAACGATTTTCGACAAGGACCAACATCATGTCTTTAGAAAAAGTCCCATATCAATATCACTTATAGTTTTCAAGAAGTAGTCGCTACAAACTTGTATTTTGAAAATCTATTTTTAGCCATGGCGGCCATCTTGAATTTCCGGCCGACCTGAAATTTTGCTAGGATCAATTAGACATCAAGAGCAACATTTCTGTGAAGTTTCATGAAAATCCGTCAAGTAGTTTCAGAGGAGTAGTCGCTACAAGTTTTCATTATATAACTCTATGTAAACAAAGATGGCCACTGGCAGCCATGTTTAATGTCGAATCAAAATAATGTTCGACTCGGATAACCATCATGTCATGCTGATCATTTTAGAAAAAGTCCCATATCAATATCACTTATAGTTTTCAAGAAGTAGTCGCTACAAACTTATTTTTTAAAAATCTATTTTTAGCCGTGGCGGCCATCTTGAATTTCCGGCCGACCTGAAATTTTGCTAGGATCATTTAGACATCAAGAGCAACATTCCTGTGAAGTTTCATGAAAATCCACCAAGTAGTTTCAGAGGAGTAGTCGCTACAAGTTTTTACTATATAACTCTATGTAAACAAAGATGGCCGCTGGCAGCCACGTTTAACGTCGAATCAAAACGATTTTCGACAAGGACCAACATCATGTCATGCTGATCATTTTAGAAAAAGTCCCATATCAATATCACTTATAGTTTTCAAGAAGTAGTCGCTACAAACTTGAATTTAAAAAATCTATTTTTAGCTTTGGCGGCCATCTTGGATTTCACATCAACATGAATTTTTGCTAGGATCAACTAGACTTCATGGGCAACATTTCTGTAAAGTTTTATGAATATCCATCCAGTAGTTTCAGAGGAGTAGTCGCTACAAATAAAAGTTAACGGACGGACGGACAGACGGACGGACGACGGACGCCGCACCACGGCATAAGCTCTGCTGATCTCTGATCAGTAGAGCTAAAAACATAAAAATATGGGGCATGGGCATTGGGGTGTTGGGGTAGGGCCCAGGGTGGTATGGGTGAAGTATGAATAAGATGCATAATGCTACAAGAAATCTCAAAGCAAAATTATAGATATATACAACAGCTTACATGCAAACCTAGATCTGCCTTTATTGCACATTTTATGGGCCATCACAATTTGGGTTCCATGGGAGCCCAGAATTTGCAGAAGACAAAGTTACTTATGCAACCTTTTACAACATACTATAAGAAAACCAATTTCCAAATTTAGTTGAGCTAGGACAAGAAATGTAAGAGATATAGACCTGTAAACACAGCTTACAATCAAAATGTGATGTGCAATAGACACATTTTATTTGGGTTCCATGGGAGCACAGGGGTTACAGGAACCAAAATTACTTAAGCAGCCCTTAAGATAATGCTATAAGGAAGCTCATGGCCAAATTTGGTTGTGCTAGGATAAGAAATGTAAGAGATATAGACTTGTAAACACAGCCTACACGCAAAATTTGATGTGAAATGGGACACATTTTATGGGCCCATGGGTTACAGGAACCAAAATTGCTTATGCTGTGCAAGTTTGGTAACGATCAAATGATAAATAAAGGTGCTAGAGTGTTCATAAGGCAGAAAATGGCATTTTTCAGAAAAAACAAGGGCCATAACTCTGGTGTTACTCACCCAATTTAGCTGGTTTTCAAGCTTTCATTGGTATTAACAATCTGTGCAAGTTTGGTGAAGATCAAATAATAAATGAACTGAACTGAATTGAATGTTGTTTAACGGCTCATCAACACAGTATAGGTTATTTAGAGCCGCCCCAGAGAGAGGGGAAGGATACATAGGAATCCGGGAACCTGCCCTACTCTTATTGTCGAATAGATTCCTATGGTTCTTTAACATGCTCGGAGAATAGACCGATACACGGGACCGCCCGGTTTACGTCCCCATCCGACGGACGAGGCTAAGGGAAAGTGTCTTGCCCAAGAACACACCGACGGAACTCAGTGGCACCACGGAGGATTGAACCCGGGGCCTCCGGTTACAAATCCGCCACGCTACCGAATGCGCCACGCCAGCTCTGAAGGTGCTAGAGTGTTCACAAGGCTTAATCAAAATAAAAGCAGGAGTTCTATCACCTAACTCTGTGGTGTCATCTAATGATGCTGAATACATATGTGAAGTTTCAATCCATTGTGTAAAGTGGTTTGGAAGATACAAACACATACAAACTTTAACCAAATTTTCTAAGTATAAAAGGGGCCATAATTCTGTCAAAATAAAAGCAAGTTATATCACCTAACTCTGTGGTGTCATCTAATGATGCTGAGTACATGTGTGAAGTTTCAATCCATTGTGTAAAGTGATTTGGGCGATACAAGCTTACATACAAACTTTAACCAATTTTTCTAAGAATGAAAAGGGCCATAATTCTGTCAAAATAAAAGCAAGAGTTATATCAACTGACTCTGTGGTGCTAATGCACCTGACTAATGATGCTGAATACTTGTGTGAAGTTTCAACCCATTATGTATTGTGGTTTGGGAGATACAAGCTTAGATATAAGCTTAAATACAAACTTTAACCAGGTGACACAGACAACGGTGACGACGATCAAGTGATGACAATATCTTTTTTCCTTCGTAAAAGTCAAGCTAATAATAACTCCGAACACAAAAATAATCAACTGTGGTGTTTAGTCATGAGGTCAATAAGAGTTGAGAACCTCGACATCGATTGCTGAGAAAATGCAACAAAGTGAAACATTTTGGTTAAAATCATGCACAACAGATTTAAAATGTAATAAATATATTGTTTAACTGCTGGGTTAGATTATATGGAAATCCTTCACTCGATGGTAGGCATTTTTTGATAACCAGTGAACCACATGCATACCATCTCGTGAAGCATTTCCCTATCAACTGTCGCTTTATTTTTGCTATGTCAATTGTTATTTGTATATAATAGAGGGCCTCAAGAAAGATTAGTTTACAACTAAATGTGTTATCCTTGGTAAATAAAGACTATTTTTATTATTTTAAACGACCCCAGCAGTTAAATACTCTCTATATATTCGTCCATGGTGAATAGTTATATAACATTCATATGTTAATGTTCAGGAATGAGTGAGTGACAATCGACTTACCTACTGGCAGTTCCTGTAGCAGGTTACTCCGTACGTTGAGAGATTTTAATGATTTGAGGTCACCAATCTGCATGGGTAGATGAGATATCTCATTGCAGCTTACATCCTGGAAAATAGTAGAACATGTTGTTTTTGGTCTATTTTAAGAGAGACAGTCCTATTAAAGAATTGTGGATTTTATTGACGATGCAACATTTTTTCTTGGGTCGCCAGGCCTGTATATATCCCAACAAAATATCAAACTAGCTGAATAAATCAAAACCCTTTTTCAAAGGCGTACTGAGTCTTTATACTAAGAATATTTGAACACAGTTATTACAGTTTCCTTTTAAATAAAACAAACCTTGCAAACATGTTTAAACAGTGTTCCCTCAGTTTCCAGAGCCATACCCGTAATAAGAACATTGGAAGTTGGTAAGGAAGAAGTGGTGTAGAAAGGGGTAAGTGTCACGACACAGTAATGTGACAGGCAGAGTGGTTAGTAAAGGTTGGTACTAGGATAGAAGATAATAACAATACATGTAGCTACAGAACTCTGTGACCTTTAAAGATTATAACCATAGTAACAATGTAGCTCGTTACAGAGAAGCACACGTGTTTATATACTCCTCTAAATAGGTTAAGGACCACGCTCTGATACGAGTCTTTTTTTAAAGTGCCGTTATTGAACGTTATTTATTTCCTTGGAAAACCTGGTTATAAGATTGGGGTATGTCGTTCGGCGGGCGGGCTGCATTTGGGGTCACTGGGTCAAGGTCACTGTTACTAAAAAGATAAAACAACTTCTGCTCAATTTGGAATCACTGAGGTAAACTTCAAGGTCACTGTTATTAATTATAGAAAAACAGATTCCGTATACAAGGTAAATATACAACATTGAAGGGAAACTAACACATCGTACAGAAAACAGAGTCTTACATTCACGAAAGCGTTTTATTGACTTTAATAAACTCACTGTATAAAAAGATCAGCAGAACCTCGTATCCTATCATTTTATTCAACTTGTTTATTAAAATCAATAATACACAGTCACTCATGTAAAATCCTCTATATAAGTAACACTTTTAAGACAGAAATAAGAAATTAGCAGTGGCAGTGAATTGAATTGGATTTTATAGTCGCACCAACAGCTAAGGTCATATGGCGACTTTCCAGCTTCCACTGATGGAGGAAGAACCCAGGTGCCCCTCCGGGCAATTTTCGTGCACGGGCGGGCACCTGGGTAGAACCACCGACGTTCCGCAAGCCAGCTGGATAGCTTCCTCACATAAAGATTCCTAAGCCCCTGAGGGATCGAACCTACAGCGGTGAGGGGCAAGTGATTGCAAGTCAGAGACTCTAACCACTCGGCCACGGACGCCCCGCAGTGGCAGTGATCATACTTACAAGTTCCATAAGTTTATCTAGGACACCTATTTCCTCTGGCAGTGATACCAGTCTGTTGTGGCTGGCTATCAGCACCTCCAGGGTCTGTATTTTACTGATGAAAGACGGGATGATAGACAGCTGGTTACGACTGAAATGGACAAAATATATCGTATTGTAATCAGGGGTGTAAAATTCCACTCGCCCGCTCGCATTGGCGAGTGCAAGCTGCCTGCGGACGAGTAACATTTGGCGTCTGGTCGTCTGACAGGGCGAGTGAGTTTTTTGCACTATAAAAATTAAGTTAACTATCGTTCAAACAAGATGTTGCAATATTTGCAAGATTTCAAATCTGGATCATTTTTGACACGTAATATTGTTCCGTATTGTCGTTTGCAGGACCCAGATTAACAGGTGTTTGTTTGTTACCAGGTAACCCACGCGTCATGTAGACCGTGATTCAATTCACGCTAAAATCAATTGGAGTGTGATCCAATATATCGCTAACCAGTCAGACTGGTTTTTTTTATATCGACACCGTAAACATGGTAGGTAAACAAACAGACATCAGGTCGCTGTTCGGAAAGTCTGCGTCAGCGACTGCAAGCGGATTCGGCCCGAGTGTCGGCGAATCAGAACGGATATGGCTGAACAACAAGCGTAGTTCCCAACCGCTATTAATTAGTTCTGGCATCTATTATTGGTCCAATGGAGACAAAATACTGAAGACAAGTTCAGCAGAATATTGTTGTTGTTGTTGTTCTAGAAGTTAATTCTCCGCGTTTATTTTGTTTGCCCACTCCCCAACGAATGTCTGCGTGGAAGGGAATAAATCTTAATGACAGTTGCCTGTGACAGTGTACGAGGACAGGTTGCAGACCATAATATTAAATGTGTTGTTAGATAATATGGCGCTTTCTTTATTTGAATAACAATAAAATATCCACATACTGCCTGTCAGCTGCTACAGTGTCTGTGAGTACACAAATGTTCTTATTGTAGCTTACTATAGTGGTGAAAATAATGTTCAGGTTACATGCTGCAGGGCGAGTGGTAAATTGGTAAGGGCGAGTAGCTTTTTGCTTCCACTAGTCCTGCAGGGCGAGTGGATTTTTCCAAATGTTTACACCCCTGGTAATATAGACAGCTGGCTTCAGCAGTAGGAGATTGTACACTGAATGTACACAATGTAAATACACTGAGAAAGACCACTGTGATTGGATATCGTACAACCCTGTATAAACGCTCTACCTCTAATAAACTGTCCCCACACCCTCTGCTCTTTGTTTCAAAAGGAGGGTGTAAACATTATTTTTTTAAATTTATAAAAAAAAAAAAATATTTTAGAGGTATAACATGATTGTATAATATCAATGACAACAAAGTTAACCATTTATAAGTAACGGTACATTTATAATCAATAAAGACGGACGGACGAATAGCCTGATAGATGGACATAGCTCAATTATATAGTTGCCTTCCGGTTTCTCTGGTAGGAGACTAGTAAACGTGCAAGTTGTGAGGAAGCTTCCTAAAATGAACTGGAATTGGATTTTATAGTCGCACCAACAGCTAAGGTCATTTGGGGACTTTTCCAGCTTTCACTGGTGGAGGAAGACCACAGGTCCTCTGGGCAATTATCGTGCAGTCCAGGCACCTGGATAGAACCACAGAAGTTTTGCAAGCCATCTGGATAGCTTCCTCACATAAAGATTCCTAGGCCCATGAGGGATCGAACCCATAGCAATGAGGGGCAAGTGATTTCAAGTCGGAGACTCTAACCACTCGGCAACAACGTCCCCCTTCCTGAAATGAAATATTCCATCCCGATTACCTAAATCATGCCTATGCAATCTGTAAGCTGTTTAATGCCATGTTTTTATTTCACATTTTACCATCTACAGGAAAAAATAACTGATAAAAATCAACACTCATACAGAGTCAATCATTCAAACTTTACCGTCATTTACAGTCCAGAAAAGTATGAGTTTTTATTCTGATCTGTAATATTAAGACAATCTGAATAGAGCTTTATTTAAAATGTTAATTAGACATTAGCAGACAGAACCTTCCATCACTCTTAGTTTTGGAATTAGCAATCCCAACAATTAGTAACAAGAGGTCAATGACCTTGAAGCTCTACTGATTGATTTTGATTTCAGGAAGTAGTCGCTACAGACTTGTTTTTTGAAAATCTATTTTTGACCGTGGCGGCCATCTTGAATTTCCGGCCGACCTGAAATTTTGCTAGGATCAATTAGACATTAAGAGCAACATTCCTGTGAAGTTTCATGAAAATCCGTCAAGTATTTCAGAGGAGTAGTCGCTACAAGTTTTCATTATATAACTCTATGTAAACAAAGATGGCCGCTGGCAGCCATGTTTAACGTCAAATCAAAACGATTTTCGACAAGGACCAACATCATGTCATACTGATCATTTTAGAAAAAGTCCCATATCAATATCTCTTATAGTTTTGAAGAAGTAGTCGCTACAAATTTATTTATTTTAAATCTATTTTTAGTGTGGCAGCCATCTTGAATTTCCAGCCGACCTGAAATTTTTCTAGGATCAACTAGACATCAAGAGCAACATTCCCGTGAAGTTTCATGAACATCCGTCAAGTAGTTTCAGAGGAGTAGTCGCTACAAGTTTTTACTATATAACTCTATGTAACCAAAGATGGCCACTGGCAGCCATGTTTAACGTCAGATCAAAATAATTTTCCACAAGGATCAACATCATGTCATGCTGATCATTTTAGAAAAAGTCCCATATCAATATCACTTATAGTTTTCAAGAAGTAGTCGCTACAAACTTATTTTTTAAAAATCTATTTTTAGCTGTGACGGCCACCTTTATTTCTGGCAGATCTGAAATTTTGCTAGGATCAATTAGACATTAAGAGCAACATTCCTGTAAAGTTTCATGACAATCCGCCAAGTAGTTTCAGACGAGTAGTCGCTACAAGTTTTTACTATATAACTCTATGTAAACAAAGATGGCCGCTGGCAGCCATGTTTAACTTTGAATCAAAACGATTTTTGACAAGGACCAACATCATGTCATGCTGATCATTTTAGAAAAAGTCCCATATCAATATCACTTATAGTTTTCAAGAAGTAGTCGCTACAAACTTGTATTTTAAAACTCTATTTTTAGCTTTGGCGGCCATCTTGAATTTCACATCAACATGAATTTTTGCTAGGATCAACTAGACTTTATGGGCAACATTTCTGTAAAGTTTCATGAATATCCATCCCGTAGTTTCAGAGGAGTTGTCGCTACAAATAAAAGTTTACGGACAGACGGACGGACGGACGGACGACGGATGCCGCACCACGGCATAAGCTCTGCTGATCTCTGATCAGTTGAGCTAAAAACTGACATTCAAGAGCATCTAGGTGTCCAAGAATTAAAATATGTTACAAGTTTTTTACCCATAGTATGATGCAAGTTTTGAACTATCTTTTTGTCTTAAACAGATTTTTTTCTTTCTTATAAAATTATAAACATGATAAATCTCCGGCAGTGTACCAAAGATACTCCAAATGGGATTACAAGTGTAACAAAATATGACAAAAGACAAACAGCAGCAGTGCCAAATGTGGTCACAGTCTGGTGCCTAGGCTCTGGTACAGTATCAGATTTGCATTTTTCTTCCCTACAATCTGATGAATATTTGGCAACCCCAGCACACAGAACTTCAGGTGTGTTATGTGAGTCATCATTATTTACATCTAGAAGTATCACACCCTCAACAAGCAAAACAAAGAAATGCTCAATCAAACACCAGAATAATGTTGATAATACCAACACATCATAGACAAATCAAACATTGATTAAAGTTTTGATGGAAACTTGGCAAATCCTACAGATAAAAAAAAAGTTAACCACATTATACAGGCACATCAGAAGCTGTTTTTGGATTCCAAATAGAGTTTCAACCATAACTAGCTGTAGTGTTAGTAAAACATGAATACTCCCACTTTGCATTACAGAATAAAGGGCTCAAGAGTCCATTAAAAGAGAATGTAACGGGATCAAATTTAATTACAAAAAATTACCACGAGAGACCCGAGAAAGAAAAAAGAAATTATTGGTCATGAATGGCCGGTTAACATCATTTTAATAATCGTTCAGTCATATCGCAAAAGTGTCTACCTGCAGCAGTGAGCTCAATGTTCAACTGTTTACTGCTGCCACACTGGAATACCATGCCAGAGACACACAGAATGATAGCCCACTCAGTCTCATTACCAAGACAAGGGGCCGACCAGACCTAGCACAACCCTTTGAACGTGTTGGTAATCGGATGAATTGAATGTTTAACGGCTCATCAACACAGTATAGGTTATTTAGACCCGCCCCAGAGAGAGGGGAAGGATACATAGGAACCCGGGAACCATGCCCTACTGTTATTATTGAATAGATTCCTATGGTTCTTTAACGTGCTGGGAGGATAGACCGATACACGGGAACGCCCGGTTTACGTCCCCATCCGACGGACGAGGCTGAGGAAAAGTGACTGGCTCAAGAACACACTGACAAAACTCCGCGACACCACTGAGAATTGAACCTGGGGCCTCCGATTAAAAATCCGCCGCGCTACCTACTGCGCCATGCCAGCCCTCTGGTAATCGGTTGAAAATTCATGAACGATCATCAGAATTTTCAATCAACCGATGATCGATCATTCATCAATTAAACATGGCTTCCATATAAGAGACCAGTGTAAGCCTTTTCAGACTATAATGAAGAAAATAACACAATTTAAGTAATCTATGTTCTGGTCATTAAGCAGTTGAATGAAACTGACCAAGCATTTATCTTAAGTATAAATTGCGATACACCTTAGAGATACACGATTACTTTTTGCAAAATTAAAACTTATTTCATTCTCTTGTACATTTTAGTATAAGAGAATAAAATAAGTTATATAATTTTGCAACAACCGAGTAAACTCGATCATGAAAAATTGTAATAGATTACTAAATCGGAAAAAGGCTTACAACTGACGGATGCTCGATTAAATTGATTTATCTGAACAGCACTAGATACTAGTACCATATCTTTGAAGTCTTTGGTGTGGCCTGGCTGGGGATCAAACCCATGACTTCCTGCATGCTAAGCCAGAGCTCAAGCCCCATGGCACCAACACGGCTGTATCATGACCTCCTGCATGCGAAGCCAGAGCTCTAGCACCATGGCACCATGACAGCTGTATCATGACCTCCTGCATGCGAAGCCAGAGCTCTAGCACCATGGCACCACCACGGTTGTATCATGACCTCCTGCATGCGAAGCCAGAGCTCCAGCACCATGGCACCACCACAGTTGTATCACAACCTCCTGCATGCGAAGCCAGACCTCTAACACCATGGCACCACCACAGTTGTATCATGACCTCCTGCATGCGAAGCCAGAGCTCTAGCACCATGGCACCAACACGGTTGTAGCACGACCTTCTGCATGCGAAGACAGAGCTCTAGCACCATAGCACCACCATGGTGGTAGCATGACCTCCTGCATGCGGAGCCAGAGCTCTAGCACCATGGCACCACCACGGTTGTAGCATGACCTCCTGCATGCGAAGCCAGAGCTCTAGCACCATGGCACCACCACGGCTGTAGCATGACCTCCTGCATGCGAAGCCAGAGCTCTAGCACCATGGCACCACCACGGTTGTATCATGACCTACTGCATGCGAAGCCAGAGCTCTAGCACCATGGCACCACCACGGTTGTAGCATGACCTCCTGCATGCGAAGCCAGAGCTCTAGCAACATAGCACCACCACGGTTGTAGCATGACCTCCTGCATACGAAGCCAGAGCTCTAGCACCATGGCACCACCACGGTTGTAGCATGACCTGCATGCGGAGCCAGAGCTCTAGCACCATGGCACCACCACAGTTGTAGCATGACCTCCTGCATGCGAAGCCAGAGCTCTAGCACCATGGCACCACCACGATTGTAGCATGACCTCCAGCATGCGAAGCCAGAGCTCTAGCACCATGGCACCACCAAGGTTGTATATAAATACGGAAAACTTCCAGCCATGTGTATGTGCCTGAAGAGTAATTGTGCTGACAAGGTTTTTCATGACCACATTATGGTGACCTTGACCTTTGACCAACTGACTCCTATTCATTTTGGACTGGAGATAACAGACATCTTAAAATACCTCCTACTTAAGCAACACAGTGCAAGTGCTACCTGTTAAGTATTGAAGTTATCACACTAAAATGTGCTCTAGATAATATTGAATTGAATAACAATAAACTTATACTAGAGAAATTTCAAAAATAAGATTCTGAGCATGATGCATATGCAATCCCTTGAGACATGGAACAAATTGTTATCTAAAGCCAAAGAATGCAGTTTTATAAAGTTGCTGCTAATATCTGCATACACATTATTAAGCATCTGCAAATATTACCCCCAGACATCTTACAGTAATTTCCATGTTCAAAACCTAGACGTAAATATAATAAAAGCCAGTAAATATGATAAATGCTTCTCATTTAATTATAGCGTGCCTGAAAAACACTACTCTTCCTTTTTTTCCTCCTCCAAGTGTGTATGTTTCTGATTTGTTGGTGGGTTTTTTACTAGTTACCAAAGAGAGCGTCAAGAAAGTAAAAAGAGTTATATTTAGGGAGTGTTGAGTGAGAAAGTTGGGTAGCAAGTTATATTTAGGGAGTATTGAGTGAGAAATGTGAGTAGCAAGTTATATTCAGTGAGTGTTGAGTGAGAAAGCTGGGTAGCAAGTCATATTTAGGGAGTGCTGAGTGAGAAAGGTGAGTAGCAAGTAATATTTAGGGAGTGTTGAGTGAGAAGGTGAGTAGCAAGTCATATTTAGGGAGTGCTGAGTGAGAAAGCTGAGTAGCAAGTTATATTTAGGGAGTGTTGAGTGAGAAAGGTGAGTAGCAAGTTATATTTAGGGAGTGCTGAGTGAGAAAGCTGAGTAGCAAGTTATATTTAGGGAGTGTTGAGTGAGAAAGGTGAGTAGCAAGTTATATTTAGGGAGTGTTGAGTGAGAAGGTGAGTAGCAAGTTATATTTAGGGAGTGCTGAGTGAGAAAGCTGAGTAGCAAGTTATATTTAGGGAGTGTTGAGTGAGAAAGGTGAGTAGCAAGTTATATTTAGGGAGTGCTGAGTGAGAAAGCTGGGTAGCAAGTCATATTTAGGGAGTGTTGAGTGAGAAAGTGAGTAGCAAGTTATATTTAGGGAGTGCTGAGTGAGAAAGTTGGGTAGCAAGTCATATTTAGGGAGTGTTGAGTGAGAAAGCTGGGTAGCAAGTCTTATTTAGGGAGTGTTGAGTGAGAAAGCTGGGTAGCAAGTCTTATTTAGGGAGTGTTGAGTGAGAAAGCTGGGTAGCAAGTCATATTTAGGGAGTGCTGAGTGAGGAAGTTGGGTAGCTAGTCATATTTAGGGAGTGTTGAGTGAGAAAGCTGGGTAGCAAGTCATATTAAGGGAGTGTTGAGTGAGAAAGCTGGGTAGCAAGTCTTATTTAGGGAGTGTTGAGTGAGAAAGTTGGGTAGCAAGTCATATTTAGGGAGTGTTGAGTGAGAAAGCTGGGTAGCAAGTCATATTTAGGGAGTGTTGAGTGAGAAAGCTGGGTAGCAAGTCTTATTTAGGGAGTGTTGAGTGAGAAAGCTGGGTAGCAAGTCATATTTAGGGAGTGCTGAGTGAGGAAGTTGGGTAGCTAGTCATATTTAGGGAGTGTTGAGTGAGAAAGCTGGGAAGAAAGTTATATTTAGAGAGTGTTGAGTGAGAAATCTGGGTAGCAAGTCATATTTAGGGAGTGTTGAGTGAGAAAGGTGAGTAGCAAGTCATATTTAGGGATTGTTGAGTGAGAAATGTGAGTAGCAAGTCATATTTAGGGATTGTTGAGTGAGAAAGCTGGGTAGCAAGTCATATTTAGGGAGTGCTGAGTGAGAAAGCTGGGTAGCAAGTTATATTTAGGGAGTGCTGAGTGAGAAAGGTGATTAGCAAGTTATATTTAGGGAGTGTTGAGTGAGAAAGCTGGGTAGCAAGTCATATTTAGGGAGTGCTGAGTGAGAAAGCTGGGTAGCAAGTCATATTTAGGGAGTGTTGAGTGAGAAAGGTGAGTAGCAAGTCATATTTAGGGAGTGTTGAGTGAGAAAGCTGGGTAGCAAGTCATATTTAGGGAGTGCTGAGTGAGAAAGGTGAGTAGCAAGTCATATTTAGGGAGTGTTGAGTGAGAAAGCTGGGTAGCAAGTCATATTTAGGGAGTGCTGAGTGAGAAAGCTGGGTAACAAGTCATATTTAGGGAGTGCTGAGTGAGAAAGGTGAGTAGCAAGTCATATTTAGGGAGTGTTGAGTGAGAAAGCTGGGTAGCAAGTCATATTTAGGGAGTGCTGAGTGAGAAAGCTGGGTAGCAAGCCATATTTAGGGAGTGCTGAGTGAGAAAGGTGAGTAGCAAGTCATATTTAGGGAGTGTTGAGTGAGAAAGCTGGGTAGCAAGTCATATTTAGGGAGTGCTGAGTGAGAAAGCTGGGTAACAAGTTATATTTAGGGAGGTCTGAGTGAGAAAGGTGAGTAGCAAGTTATATTTAGGGAGTGTTGAGTGAAAAAGCTGGGTAGCAAGTCATATTTAGGGAGTGCTGAGTGAGAAAGCTGGGTAGCAAGTCATATTTAGGGAGTGTTGAGTGAGAAAGGTGAGTAGCAAGTCATATTTAGGGAGTGTTGAGTGAGAAAGCTGGGTAGCAAGTCATATTTAGGGAGTGCTGAGTGAGAAAGCTGGGTAGCAAGTCATATTTAGGGAGTGCTGAGTGAGAAAGGTGAGTAGCAAGTTATATTTAGGGAGTGTTGAGTGAGAAAGCTGGGTAGCAAGTCATATTTAGGGAGTGTTGAGTGAGAAAGCTGGGTAGCAAGTCATATTTAGGGAGTGTTGAGTGAGAAAGCTGGGTAGCAAGTTATATTTAGGGAGTGTTGAGTGAGAAAGGTGAGTAGCAAGTTACACAGAAGCAAGTAGCAAGTTCCTAAGCGAGTGTTGAGTGAGAATAGCAAGTGGTCAGTGAGGGAAGTGAGTGTTACGTGAGACAAGTAATTAGCGACTTAAGAATTAAATTGAATGTTGTTTAACGGCTCATGAACACAGTATAGGTTATTTAGAGCCGCCCCAGAGAGAGAAAAGGATACATAGGAATCCGGAAACCGTGCCCTACTCTTAGTATGGAATAATTCCTATGGTTCTTTAACGTGCTCGGAGGATAGACCGATACACAGGACCGCCCGGTTTACGTCCCCATCCGACAGACGAGGCTAAGGGAAAGTCACTTGCCCAAGAACACGCTGACGAAACTCCGGTTACAAATCCGCCGTGCTACCGACTGCGCCATGCCAGCGACTTAAGAAAGTAAGTGTTACGTGAGAAAAGTGTGTGTTGCATGAGAAAAGCAAGTAGCAAGTTACAAAAGTGAGTAGCGAGTGTTGAGTGAGAACAGTGAGTAGCACAATTTATTCTGTATATTTCTAGTGTGCCTGAATCTATGTAAACACAGGAAGGTTATTACTCTTATTGTCAGATTACTCATCATTAGAATACTGGCTGCATAATGGTAATTAGTGTCCTGTTTTAACAAGTTAAAACTTAATTGCCAAGTTGAAATGTGACCTTATATGGGATGACTCTATGTCCAACGTCTCATGATTGTTCTTGTTCAATTTGTGAGACATTTTTTTCCTAACATGTTTAATTTTAACATGACATTTCAGTATTTTTTTCCCTTATATAAATGGAACCGAAAAACTGTACCATTCAAAACGGTACCATTCCCAGTAGCAAAAACTGTGTCTTTTTTTCTGGTGAAGTGAAAAAAATCCCAATCCAATTTATTTTTTTATTATTGATTTTTGTTTCAATGAATATAAACAGTGAAACTTTACACAGAAGACTTTTACCTGATAGTAAAAAATTCCCCGTTTAAGGCAAAACAACGTGAATTTTCCCAATTGAATGGTTACGGGTACCATTCCCAAAGAGATGAACACTATTCGCTGCATTTAAATCAGGGCTTCAAATCATTAACTTCTTTGTAACAAATGCATGATAGATGTTTTTAAGTGCATTTCTAGTTAGCTATTCAGATCGGAGCAACCTTTACTTTTAAGACATACTGGTTATCTCCCTTGAATCTGCAATTGTATCTGCTCTGGTACTTGTTTCAAACAAGAACGATTTAAAATACTGTTTTCTCAGTTACTCCAAAAGGCATCTTGGTGTACTGCCAACACTGTCCATATTTCACCGGGTCAATCTGGATCTTATTCCCCATTTGGAAACATCTTATGAATTATTTTGTCCCACTCCCCGCCCTGTGCCAAAAAATGCCAGCTTATTTATATATTCTTATATATTGTAAAATTCACATTCAGAAGTTATTTTCATCTTACTGAGTTTACTAATAAACAATGTGAAAAGTGCAGCATTCACACATAGTTTTCAGGGCTTTTTTTTTAACTACTTAAGTGGGACTGAAATTTAAAAAAATAAAAAATAAAAATAAATTATAAAGTGACAGACTTTCCATTGTTTGTATTATAAACTCATTGTTAAATTTAATACTTGATTGATGTTATACCTAAATCACATTTTTATAAAAGTTTCTCTTATTAAATATTCCCCATAATAGCAAAAAACGCGCACTTTTTTTCCCCAATTTTGACAATCTCGCGCTTCTTTTTCTCAAAATTAGCAGACCTATGCCTTTTTCCCGATTTTCCCCAAAAAAATCCCTGTTTTATATTCATTCTGTCTTCTTGAACCTAATTTAATATCAACTGTTAAAAAATCGTCATTTCGTGCCCTGGAATTAGCCTTGATAGAACTGTTAACAGTTGCCTTAATGCTAAACAATTGCAGACTATGGATAATATCAATTCACAAAAGCCACCATGCTGACTTATCCATCAGTGTCTGTAATGATAACATGTTATATAAACCCAAATCAATAGCATAATCATTCAATGTCAGCCACAGCAACAATCTTAAACAGAGGCCTCAACGTACATATACATGTGTGATACGTTATTTTATCAAATCTATTTACAGGGCAGCCATAATTAATTGACTGACATTCCTTTCAGTAAGAACATGGCCAAAAATATTAACACCCTCATCGTCATAATCATATTCTTCATAATATCCTTATCACTATCACTTCAACAGTCGGTAGCGCGGCGGATTTGTAACCGGAGGCCCCGGGTTCAATCCTCCGTGGTGCCACTGAGTTCCGTCGGTGTGTTCTTGGGCAAGACACTTTCCTCAGCCTCGTCCGTCGGATGGGGACGTAAAACGGGCGGTCCCGTGTATCTGTCTATCCTCCGAGCACGTAAAAGAACCATAGGAATCTATTCGATAATAAGAGTAGGGCATGGTTCCCAGGTTCCTATGTATCCTTCCCCTCTCTCTGGGGCGGCTCTAAATAACCTATACTGTGTTGATGAGCCGTTAAACAACATTCAATTCAATTCAACCATTAGCTAAGTAAGCAATTTCTTCCAGACATCATCATGATCACTTTAAGATGAAGTAGTATTGTTTTTTCCAATTTCTTCCAGACATCATCATGATCACTTGAAGATGAAGTATTGTTTTTTTTAAAGATGAAGTATTGTTTTTTCAATTTCTTCCAGACATCATCATGATCACTTGAAGATGAAGTATTGGTTTTTTTAAAGATGAAGTATTGTTTTTTCAATTTCTTCCAGACATCATCATGATCACTTGAAGATGAAGTATTGGTTTTTTTAAAGATGAAGTATTGTTTTTTCAATTTCTTCCAGACATCATCATGATCACTTGAAGATGAAGTATTGTTTTTTTTAAAGATGAAGTATTGTTTTTTCAATTTCTTCCAGACATCATCATGATCACTTGAAGATGAAGTATTGGTTTTTTTAAAGATGAAGTATTGTTTTTTCAATTTCTTCCAGACATCATCATGATCACTTGAAGATGAAGTATTGGTTTTTTTAAAGATGAAGTATTGTTTTTTCAATTTCTTCCAGACATCATCATGATCACTTTAAGATGAAGCAGTGTTGTTTTTTTCAATTTCTTTCAGCCATCAATCATCATGATCACTTAAAGATGAAGTTGCTTTTTTTTTTCAATTTCTTTCAGACATCATCATGATCACTTGATTGATTGAATTGGATTTAATAGTCGCACCAACAGATAAGGTCATATGGCGACTTTCCAGCTCCCATTGGTGGAGGAAGACACCAGGGGCCCCTCCGGGCAATTTTCGTGCACATGCGGGCACCTGGGTAGAACCACCGACGTTCCGCAAGCCAGCTGGATAGTTTCCTCACATAAAGATTCCTAGGCCCCTGAGGGAACGAACCTACAGCGGTGAGGGGCAAGTGATTTCAAGTCAGAGACTCGGCCAGGGACGCCCGCATGATCACCTGAAGATGAAGTATTGTTGTTGTTTTTTCAATTTTTTCCAGACATCATCATGATCACTTGAAGATGACGCAGTGTTGTTTTTTTAAATTTCTTCCAGACATCATCAGGATCACTTGAAGATGAAGTATTGTTGTTGTTGTTTTCAATTTCTTTCAGCCATCATCATGATCACTTAAAGATGAAGTATTGTTTTTTTCAATTTCTTCCAGACATCATCATGACCACTTTAAGATGAAGTATTGTTGTTTTTTCAATTTCTTTTAGACATCATCACAGGGTTTCCCCCAGAAAATTGTGAAGGCATGTTGTTCTGACATTACATTTACCAAACTGGACTTGAAAAAAATAGTGGCAAAATGGCAAAATAACATACTTTTATGATTTTGGTGCAAAAGGAACAAGAATCACCATAGAAATTCTATTTTTCTTCTTTTAAATCTGTTATTCATGAAAATTAGGAAAATCTTAAGGCATGTTGCTCTGATGAAGGCATGTTGTTTTTCCTTTCTTTTCCAGGAAGGCATGTTGCATGCGACATGCCTTATGATCCTGGGGGAAACCCTGCATCATGATCACTTTAAGATGAAGCAGTGTTGTTTTTTTCAATTTCTTCCAGACATCATCTCATCGCTTTAAGATGAAGTAGTTTTTGTTTCCCGATTTCTTGTAGACATCATCACTTGAAAATGAAGTTGTGTTGTTTTTTTTCTTCAATTTCTTCAAGACATCATCATCATCATCATCATCATCATCATCATCATCACCACCACTTTTAAGCTGAATTAGTGTCAGTGCTCAAAGAAAATTATTTTAAGAGACAGGCCCAGGGCTTGTTGCTTTTGAAAATTGACAGGACCCATATTTTTTCCATAAATTATTGGAAATGTCTTTATTATTTTTTAAAGTACACAATTGTTACGTGTGTATTAATCAAACACAGCAACTCCTCTGAATTATTTTTTCTTTTCGCCACGACATACTTTATGTATGATGTCACAACATGATACATCCCGTCTTATAAAGACAGGTGTATAAAAAAAGCTTTTTATTGGGTGGGCCTCATTATCCGACAAGAAGTTGAATAACACTATTTTCTCATGCAAAACATATATCTAATGGAGATTAACAATTATCAATAAAAAAATATCCCCCCACACCCCACATCCAAATACAGTAGGCTGGAAATAGGTAGGTCTTTAAATATAACATTTAAAAAATGTATGAACAAATATTATGAAGACATTTCGTTTTTTAGAAAATAAAATATTTTCCCTATCTAACTTCCCTATTATTTTTTTAACCAGGGTTTGACACTAACTTTTATAGTAGGAAGCCTGCAGGACTTCCTGTCATTGAAAACTGGGGGTCCTTCTAATTGATAGGTGGCCCTTCTCATGTACAGCTATACTTACCAAAACTTACAGTAAAAAAAACACACATATACAGTGTTGTTCTGTTCAATGTTTACATTATTTTTCAGCTTTGTCTTTTGTTATTTTGGTGGCAGGGATGTTTTTGAGAATTTTCCACATTTTTAAAGAACTCGAAACCTGTTACACAAAGTCAATCACGGCAACGCTGGACGTTCTTATATGTATAATTCAACTACATGAGCTCGATATACAGCATGTATATTTTTAATGTCCGTAACTTAAAACAGCAGGCCCAACGGGACACCAATCTTAATGTAAGTGGTGGTCCTTCCATAAATCAGGTGGTCTCGGGCCAGCAGACCTGCGTTAGTGTCGAACACTGTTAACATGTAATGGGAAGCACATGTATACCTGTATTTGGCCTAACCCAACACAGACCCTGTTTTCTGCCTAATCATCATCATTCTCATCACCAGATGATGAATTAGACCTGCACTACACATCATCATCATCCTAGTCATCAAAACCGCCATCATAATTAGTACTCAATGACCTGCCACACACACCCAACATTCCTCCAAGATAATCGATCACAATCTGGCTATCTTTATTACTGCAAAGAAATCAATACATTCCGATCTCTTATTATATACCCCTGATTATAGTGGCGGGTTACAATTTTAAGGAGTGGGGTTTGTCCTGTCGACAGATTACTGTTAAGGGTATCTATTGCATCTGTCCTTATAAGCTCTTGGTCCCTTTATTAATTCTGAAATGGGAAGTCCCTTTTTAATTCTGAAAAGGGAAGTCCTTTTATTAATTCTGAAAAGGGGAAAAGTTGATTAGGAAACACCATATTCTTCATGGTCGCCACAAACCCGATTATACTGACCACATCCTCAAATACTCAGCCCCTCATGTTGTACAGCTGTACAGTGTGTAGATCCCTGATTCATACGCCTGAAGTCTAGGACAGCAGGGGTTCACCTTTTCTACTAAGGGGAGACAAGAGCACCTGATCCCAGCCCCAGGATATAGTATCTGTGCTCAGTGTATTAGCAAGCCAACCGTGCAGCCGTCATCAACACAGTATAGGTTATTTAGAGCCGTCCCAGAGAGAGGGGAATGATACATAGCAATCCGGGAACCTGCCCTACTCTTATTATCGAATAGATTCCTATGGTTCTTTAACGTGCTCGGAGGATAGACCGATACACGGGACCGCCCGGTTTACGTCCCCATCCAACGGACGGGGCTAAGAGAAAGTTTCTAGCCCAAGAACACACCGACGCAGTCAGGAAAGAGGTAACATTCCAATCAACAAGACATTTAATGAATTAATATGACAGTGCATTTGATGTTGGTTGTGATCAGTTAATTATAAATGCATCTCACATGCACCAAAGGTGCATGCGCATTTTCGAGTCTTCTTTTGAAGGAAATGGCTAAGAAGATTCACAGTTACATCATGTCTCTTTGCGCACACTGTGATATGAGAAAATGTCCTTCTTGTCCTACATGTATCTACACAATTTACTAACTTGTATTAATATTTAAATTTAACTACTACACAGTCTTAAAACATTCATGCTTTTAAAAAAAACGTAATGCATTATTTGTTTTAGGTGATCAATTAACGGTTTCTCCGGGTCAGTTTGTGCACCAAGAATGCAGATGCATGTATAGTCACCCCGATTATATAAAGAATGAAGCTTCAGAACTTCCAAAGAATGAAGTGGTAGGCTGGTAGCTGCAAGGACAAGACGCTCTCATACAGACAGTTTTAACTTTGATTCAAACTGTCTGTTTTGTGAAACTGGAGCAAAATACTTTAAGAAGAAAAGAGGCAATGACGCCTCTGTTAAGACACTGGAATTTCAAAATACCATCAGAGAAATATGCAAACGCAGAAGTGATGAATGGACTGAACAAATTGTAGGTGGACTTTAATATGCTCAATATCTCCCAGCTGTTGAGGCAAGATACTTTCAGAGGAGTAGTCGCTACAAGTTTGTACTATATAACTCTATGTAAACAAAGATGGCCGCTGGCAGCCATGTTTAATGTCGAATCAAAACGATTTTGACAAGGACCAACATTATGTCATGCTGATCATATTAAAAAAAGTCCCATATCAGTATCACATATAGTTTTCAAGAAGTAGTCGCTAAAATCTTGTATTTTGTAAATTTATTTTTAGCCGTGGCGGCCATTTTCATTATCCGGCCGACCTGAAATTTTGCTAGGATCAATTAGACATCAAGAGCAACATTCCTGTGAAATTTCATGAAAATCCGTCAAGTAGTTTCAGAGAAGTAGTCGCTACAAGTTTTCATTATATAATTCTATGTAAACAAAGATGGCCGCTGGCAGCCATGTTTAACGTTGAATCTTGGATTTCACATCAACATGAATTTTTGCTAGCATCAACTAGACTTCATGGGCAACATTTCTGTAAAGTTTCATGAAAATCCATTCCGTAGTTCCAGAGGAGTAGTCGCTACAAAATAAAGTTTACGGACAGACAGACAGACAGACGGACGGACAGGCGGACCACAGACACCGCACCACGGCATAAGCTCTGCTGATCTCTGATCAGTAGAGCTAAAAATTAGTCTTATAGATCATCACATGCTTGAGGACTTGTTTCTGGCAAACCTTTGAATCTTTCTCTGTGCAAAATTGTAAAAAAATGAGTTGTAATATGGTATTTTGTATTGTTTTTAATTATAGCCAAGGCCATCAATAAACAAGAGGTCAATGACCTTGAAGCTCTTCTGATTGATTTTGATTTCAGGAAGTAGTCGCTACAAACTTGTTTTTTGAAAATCTATTTTTAGCCATGGTGGCCATCTTGAATTTCCGGCCGACCTGAAATTTTGCTAGGATCAATTAGACATCAAGAGCAACATTCCTGTAAAGTTTCATGAAAATCCGTCAAGTTGTTTCAGAGGAGTAGTCGCTACAAGTTTTCATTATATAACTCTATGTAAACAAAGATGGCCGCTGACAGCCATGTTTAACATTGAATCAAAATAATGTTCGACTCGGATAACCATCATGTCATGCTGATCATTTTAGAAAAAGTCCCATATCAATATCTTTTATAGTTTTCAAGAAGTAGTCGCTACAAATTTATTTTTTAAAAATCTATTTTTAGCCATGGCGGCCATCTTGAATTTCCGGCCGACCTGAAATTTTGCTAAGATCAATTAGACATCAAGAGCAACATTTGTGTGAAGTTTCATGAAAATCCGTCAAGTAGTTTCAGAGGAATAGTTGCTACAAGTTTACATTATATAACTCTATGTAAACAAAGATGGCCACTGGCATCCATGTTTAACGTCGAATCAAAAATATTGTTCAACTCGGATAACCATCATGTCATGCTGATCATTTTAGAAAAAGTCCCATATCAATATCTCTTATAGTTTTCAAGAAGTAGTCACTACAAACTTATTTTTTAACAAGAGGTCAATGACCTTGAAGCTCTACTGATTGATTTTGATTTCAGGAAGTAGTCGCTACAAACTGTTTTTTTGAAAATCTATTTTTAGCCGTGGTGGCCATCTTGAATTTCCGGCCGACCTGAAATTTTGCTAGAATCAATTAGACATCAAGAGCAACATTCCTGTGAAGTTTCATGAAAATCCGTCAAGTAGTTTCAGAGGAGTAGTCGCTACAAGTTTTCATTATATAACTCTATGTAAACAAAGATGGCCACTGACAGCCATGTTTAACATTGAATCAATATAATGTTCGACTCGGATAACCATCATGTCATGCTGATCATTTTAGAAAAAGTCCCATATCAATATCTCTTATAGTTTTCAAGAAGTAGTCGCTACAAACTTATTTTTTAAAAAACTATTTTTAGCCATGGCGGCCATCTTGAATTTCCGGCCGACCTGAAATTTTGCTAAGATCAATAAGACATCAAGAGCAACATTCGTGTGAAGTTTCATGAAAATCCGTCAAGTAGTTTCAGAGGAGTAGTCGCTACAAGTTATCATTATATAACTCTATGTAAACAAACATGGCCGCTGGCAGCCATGGTTAACGTCAAATCAAAATAATGTTAGACTTGAATAACCATCATGTCATGCTGATCATTTTAGAAAAAGTCCCATATCAATATCACTTATAGTTTTCAAGAAGTAGTCGCTACAAACTTGTATTTTGAAAATCTATTTTTAGCCATGGCGGCCATCTTGAATTTCAGGCCGACCTGAAATTTTGCAAGGATCAATTAGACATCAAGAGCAACATTTGTGTGAAGTTTCATGAAAATCCGTCAAGTATTTTCAGAGGAGTAGTCGCTACAAGTTATCATTATATAACTCTATGTAAACAAAGATGGCCACTGGCAGCCATTTTTAACGTCGAATCAAAATAATGTTCGACTCGGATAACCATCATGTCATGCTGATAATTTTAGAAAAAGTCCCATATCAATATCTCTTATAGTTTTCAAGAAGTAGTCGCTACAAACTTATTTTTTAAAAATCTATTTTTAGCCGTGGCAGCCATCTTGAATTTCCGGCCGACCTGAAATTTTGCTAGGATCAATAAGACATCAAGAGCAACATTCCTGTGAAGTTTCATGAAAATCCGTCAAGTAGTTTCAGAGGAGTAGTCGCTACAAGCTTTCATTATATAACTCTATGTAAACAAAGATGGCCGCTGGCAGCCATGTTTAACGTCGAATCAAAACGATTTTTCGACAAGGACCAACATCATGTCATGCTGATCATTTTAGAAAAAGTCCCATATCAATATCTCTTATAGTTTTCAAGTAGTAGTCGCTACAAACTTATTTTTTAAAAATCTATTTTTAGCTGTGGCGGCCATCTTGAATTTCTGGCCGACCTGAAATTTTGCTAGGATCAATTAGACATCAAGAGCAACATTCCTGTGAAGTTTCATGAAAATCCGTCAAGTAGTTTCAGAGGAGTAGTCGCTACAAGTTTTCATTATATAACTCTATGTAAACAAAGATGGCCGCTGGCAGCCATGTTTAACGTCGAATCAAAATGATTTTCTATAAGGACCAACATCATGTCATGCTGATCATGTTAGAAAAAGTCCCATATCAATATCACTTAGAGTTTTCAAGAAGTAGTCGCTACAAACTTGTTTTTTAAAAATCTATTTTTAGATTTGGCGGCCATCTTGGATTTCACATCAACATGAATTTTTGCTAGGATCAACTAGACTCCATGGGCAACATTTCTGTAAAGTTTCATGAAAATCTATTCAGTAGTTTCAGAGGAGTAGTCGCTACAAAAAAAAAGTTAACGGACGGACAGACAGACAGACAGACAGACAGACAGACGGACGACGGACGACGGACGCCGCACCACGGCATAAGCTCTGCTGATCTCTGATCAGTAGAGCTAAAAATCTATTTTTAGCCGTGGCGGCCATCTTGAATTTCCGGCCGACCTGAAATTTTGCTAGGATCAATTAGACATCAAGAGCAACACTCCTGTGAAGTTTCATGAAAATCCGTCAAGTAGTTTCAGAGGAGTAGTCGCTACAAGTTTTCATTATATAACTCTATGTAAACAAAGATGGCCACTGGCAGCCATGTTTAACGTCGAATCAAAACGATTTTCGACAAGGACCAACATCATGTCATGCTGATCATTTTAGAAAATGTCCCATATCAATATCACTTATAGTTTTCAAGAAGTAGTCGCTACAAACTTGTATTTTAAAAATCTATTTTTAGCTTTGGCGGGCACCTGGGTAGAACCACCGATGTTCCGCAAGCCAGCTGGATAGCTTCCTCACATAAAGATTCCTAGGCCCCTGAGGGATCGAACCTACAGCGGTAAGGGGCAAGTGATTTCAAGTCGGAGACGTTAACCACTCGGCCACGGACGCCCCTTACAACACTATAAAGACCCTAGTACGATGTTAGGGCATAAGTTATTAAAACTAAACACAAAGACTTGCACATAATTATTTCATTCATGTGTATTTCAGGTAGGAAAAAGTTTTATTTTTAGATATTTTTTTTATATATATTGTTCGCATATATTATGCCATTTTTGTACTAAGGCAACTTTTTGATAACCTTTGCAATCCAGATTAGATGCTTAACAACCCTGGCTAATAAAATTATCATTTGAATACAAAAAAAATTATATTTAAAAAAAAAAAATCGGCCCGAGGTCATTAAAAAATTTTGAGTCGCGGCCGAATCGGGTGAGTCGGTCGGAGCACGGCAAACATTATATTTAAAAAAAAAAATCGGCCCGAGGTCATTAAACAATATTTTGTCGCGGCCGAATCGGGTGAGTCGGTCGGAGCACGGCAAACATATTTTTATTGATGGCCCAAGAAACACCCAATATATTACAGGAATCAACAATTTTTCTTTTTTTTTTACAAGTTTTACCCCAAATTCTCAAACTCTTAACCTCAAATTGATTTCTAACACCATGATTTACATAAAGATGTATTTGGGAGAGCATTTCCGCACTGTTAAATGATTCTAATTTGCTTAAATTATGTTTAATAAGATTATTCCAGTTTCGAGCGATTTTCTCTAAAAATCACAACTTTTACCCCAAAATTTAGCATTTCCCATGATGGAAAATTTACGGACTTTTTTCTGAAACTCATTACATGTCAGCGCTTCTGAAAATGCTAAAATACTTTCTGTTGGAATTTGTTTGACCATGACCCATGATTTCGGCTATAATACCTAGCCTATATGTTTTGTATACATTTATAGAAAATGACCTAAAATGTATTTTTTTCACCTTTATCTGTAAAAATTAATTACCCCAGAGACACCCACTTGTCGCGAATTGGCGCGTAACGCGTGTTAGCAACTTATTTTGCACACCCTGTTTGCATATTTGCACACCCAGTTCTTGAATTTCTGCCTAATACACTGTCTGTGCTTGTTGTCAATCATTGATTTATAAAGATATAGCTAACAAAACAATACAATGGAATAGCAGCATGATTTGGTAGCAACAACAATCATCCTTCCAATCAAGTGTACTCTAAACAAGTCATTTCTAAGGAAAATTAAAAGATGATTTTTCTCAAAATTAAAAATTTCCAGAAAAACAAAAGTATTAAAAATACAGTTAAAACTTATGAAAACTTTCAAAATACAATGTTACTACCCATGTTAACCTTGTTTTCATAATAGGATACCCAAAGTCAAACTACAATCCGTCATGGCATATTTCCTAAGATGGGAGTAAAATGTATATGAAGCGAAACAGAGGACACTCATCCAGAGGTTCAAACACTACCATCGGCATCATCATCCAGAGGTTCAAACACTACTGTCGGCATCATCATCCACAGGTTCAATGCCCACTGATGTCATCATCATCCAGAGTTTCAAACTCCATTGATGGCATCATCACCAGAGGTTCAAACTCCATTGATGGCATCATCACCCAGAGGTTCAAACCCCACTGATGGCATCATCACCCAGAGGTCCAAACTCCATTGATGGCATCATCACTTAGAAGTTCAAACCCCACTGATGACATCATTGCCCAGAGGTTCAAACTCCACTGATGGCATTATCAGCCAGAGGTTCAACCCCCAATGATGGCATCATCATCCAGAGAAATTTGTACTGAAATTTCCCAATCTACCCAACGTACGAGTGAATCTCTGGTCGAATGTCCTTCGAGTTCCACTGAATCATGTCATCCACCATCTTTTCTAAAGACCAAGGGGTATGAGGAGAAGACTCAAGAAGTGTGCATTGTCCCAGACCAACGCAAATTTGCCGTTGTAAAATATGTGTGGATATATGTGCAAGTTGTGTGACTCTTTAGTGTTGGCAAATTTGAGTACGTACAGGTAAGTGCGCTTTTTTTATGTAGACAATACTGATTATTGAATTCAGAAATTTTCACAATTTTGTAAAAATGCTGCTAAATTTTCCCCACTGAAAAGGTAGAGGTACCTTTGAAAGAAGGTAAAAATCACTGTGATGGAATCATCACTCAGGTGCAAACCCCACTGTTGGGATCATCACCCAGAGGTTCAATCTCCACTGATGGCATCATTACCAAGAGGTTCAAACTCCATTGATGGCATGGCATCATCACCCGGAGGTTCAAACCTCACTGATGGCATCATTACCCAGAGGTTCAAACTCCATTGATGGCATCATCACCCAGAGGTTCAAACCCCAATGATGGCATCATCACCCAGAGGTTCAAACTCCATTGATGGAATCATCACCCAGAGGTTCAAACCTCACTGATGGCATCATCATCCAGAGGTTCAAACCCCACTGATGGAATCATCATCCAGAGATTCAAACCCCACTGATGGAATCATCACCCAGAGGTTCAAACCACAACGATGGCATCATGACCAAGAGGTTCAAACCCCACTGATGCAATCATTACAAAGAGGTTCAAACCTCACTGATGGCATCATAACCCAGAGGTTCAAACCGCACTGATAAAATCATCACCCAGAGGTTCAAACCCCACTGATGGCATCATTACCCAGAGGTTCATACTCTATTGATGGAATCGTCACCCAGAGGTTCAAACCCCACTGTTGGGATCATCACCTAGAGGTTCAATCCCCACTGATGGCATCATTACCCAGAGGTTCAAACATCACTGATGTAAGCATCAACCTATGGTTCGAACTCCAATGATGGCATCATCATGCAGAGGTTCAAACCCCAATGATGGCACCATCATGCAGAGGTTCAAACCCCACTGATGGCATCATCACCCAGAGGTTCTAACCCAACTGACAGAATCTTCACCCAGAGGTTCAAACTCCACTGATGGCATCATAAACCAGAGGTTCAAACCCCACTGATGGAATCATCATCCATAGGTTCAAACCCCACCGATGGAATCACCACTGACCCTGAGGTTCAAACCACACTGATGGCATAAGTACCCAGAGGTTCAAACACCACTGATGGGATAATCACCGAGAGGTTCAAACCCCACTGATGGCATCATCCCCCAGAGGTTCTAACCCCACTGACAGAATCATCACACAGAGGTTCAAACTCCATTGATGGCATCATCACCCAGAGGTTCAAACCCCACTAATGGCATCATCACCCAGAGGTTCAATCCCCACAGATGGCATCATCACCCATAGGTTCAAATCTCAATGATGGCATAATCACCCAGAGGTTCAAACCCCAATGATGGCATCATTACCCAGAGGTTCTAACTCCACTGATGGCATCATAAACCAGAGGTTCAAACCCCACTGATGGAATAATCACCTAGAGGTCCAAACTCCATTGATGGCATCATTACCCAGAGGTTCAAACCCCTCTGATGGCATCATCCCCCAGAGGTTCAATCCCCACAGATGGCATCATTACCCAGAGGTTTAAACCCCACTGATGGCATCATCATCCAGAGGTTCAAACCCAACTGATGGCATCATCACCCAGAGGTTCAAACGCCACTGATGTAAGCATCACCCAGAGGTTTCAATCCCATTGTTGTCATCCAGAGGTTCAAACTCCACTAATGGAATCATCATCCATAGGTTAAAACCCACTGATGGAATCATCATCCATAGGTTCAAACCACACTGATGGCATCATTACCCAGAGGTTCACACCCCATTGATGGTATAATCATCCAGAGGTTCAAACTCCAATGATGCATCATCACCCAGCTGGTGGCCATCTTTGACATCCAATCAAAATGAAATTTGGTAACTTAGGATCAACTACATGTCCTGCCAGTCATTTTGGTAAAGGTTCCCAATCAATATCACGTTTTTTGTGAAGTAGTCACCACAAAATCGCGTTTTTTAAATCTATTTTTAGCCCTGGCGACCATCTTGCCGGCCTGATTTTTACAGGATCAAGAGCAACATTCCTGTGAAGTTTCATAAAAATCTGCCAAGTAGTTTCAGAGGAGTAGTCGCCACAAGTTTCCTATATAACTCTATGTAAACAAAAATGGCCTCCGCATTTGACATCAAATCGAAATGAATCTTGGTTAGGACCATGTACATGTTGCACCAGTCATTTTGGTAAAGGTTCCAATTCATTATCAATTACGGTTTCTGAGCAGTAGTCGCCACAAAGTCGCATTTTTAAAATCTATATTTAGCAGTGGAAGCCATCTTGAATTTCCTACTGACCTGAAATTTTGCTAGAATCAAGAAGACAACAAGAGCAACATTCCAGTCAAGTTCCATGAAATTTCAAAAAGTAGTTTCAGAGGAGTAGTCGTCACAAGTTTTTCCTATATAACTCTATGTAAACAAAGATGGCCGCTGGCAGCCATGTTTGACATCGAATCGAAATGAATCTTGGTTAGGACCAAGTACATGTCACATCAGTCATTTAGGTAAAGGTTCAATATCAATTACTGTTTTTGAGAAGAAGTCTCCACAGTAACAATTTAAAACTATTTTTAGCAGTGGTGGCCATCTTGAATTTCCTACCGACCTGAAATTTTGCTAGGATCAACTAGGCATCAAGAGCAACATTCCTGTGAAGTTTCATGAAAATCCGTCAAGTAGTTTCAGAGGAGTAGTCGCCACAAGTTTTTCCTCTATGTAAACAAAGATGGCCGCTGGAACTTTGGTTATGTGACATCCAATCAAAATGAACTTTGGTCCTGCGAAGTTTCATGAAAATCCGTCAAGTAGTTTCTGAGGAGAAGTCGCCTCACAAAAAAAGTTTACAGACGGACGACAGAAGACGCACCACGGCATAAGCTCTGTTGATCTTTGATCAGTCAAGCTAATGACACACAACCCTTCCTGAGGGCTTTAATCCTGGGAGTGGCTCAAAATAAGTTACCTAAAATGAACCCCATAATGCATCAGTAAGCTATTCTAAAGATCTGAGGTCAATTGGTGGAACTAAATGATTGTGAACCTTTTTCACTGCTCAACCTTAGCAGAACAGTCGATGTAAAGTATGTGACCCCTGGGGCGGGGTCAAATTTGACCACAAGGTCGCCATTTAAACAGGAAAAAGTCTGTGGTCAGCCACATAACCAACAGACCTGACACCAACTATCTATTATATGCTTAGCATCAAGCTCCTCCTGCACGCAAGATGGATGCTCAATCATTAAAGGTTTACACCGGATCAAGCTCCCCTTGCACGCAAGATGGATACTTTACCATTAAAGGATTACCCCGGATCAAGCTCCCCCTGCATGCAAGATGGATGCTTTACCATTAAAGGATTACACCGGATCAAGCTCCCCTTGCACGCAAGATGGATACTTTACCATTAAAGGATTACCCCGGATCAAGCTCCCCCTGCATGCAAGATGGATGCTTTACCATTAAAGGATTACCCCGGATCAAGCTCCCCCTGTATGCAAGATGGATGCTTTACCATTAAAGGATTACCCCGGATCAAGCTCCCCCTGCATGCAAGATGGATGCTTTACCATTAAAGGATATCCCTGGATCAAGCTCCCCCTGCACGCAAGATGGATGCTTTACCATTTAAGGATTACCCCGGATCAAGCTCCCCCTGTATGCAAGATGGATGCTTTACCATTAAAGGATTACCCCGGATCAAGCTCCCCCTGCACGCAAGATGGATACTTTACCATTAAAGGATATCCCTCGATCAAGCTCCCCCTGCATGCAAGATGGATGCTTTACCATTAAAGGATTACCCCGGATCAAGCTCCCCCTGCATGCAAGATGGATGCTTTACCATTAAAGGATTACCACGGATCAAGCTCCCCCTGCACGCAAGATGGATGCTTTACCATTAAAGGATTACCACGGATCAAGCTCCCCCTGCACGCAAGATGGATACTTTACCATTAAAGGATATCCCTGGATCAAGCTCCCCCTGCATGCAAGATGGATGCTTTACCATTGAAGGATTACCACGGATCAAGCTCCCCCTGCACGCAAGATGGATACTTTACCATTAAAGGATATCCCTGGATCAAGCTCCCCCTGCATGCAAGATGGATGCTTTACCATTAAAGGATTACCCCGGATCAAGCTCCCCCTGCATGCAAGATGGATGCTTTACCATTAAAGGATTACCACGGATCAAGCTCCCCCTGCACGCAAGATGGATGCTTTACCATTAAAGTATTACCTCGGATCATTCTTCCCCTGCACGCAAGGTGGATGCTTTACCACTAAAGAATTACCCCGGATCAAGCTCCCCCTGCACGCAAAATGGATGTTTTACCATTAAAGGATAACCCCGGATCAAGCTCCCCCTGCACGGAAAATGGATGTTTTACCATTAAAGGATTACCCTGGATCAAGCTCCCCCTGCACACAAGATGGATACTTTACCATTAAAGGATTACCCCGGATCAAGCTCCCCCTACACGCAAAATGGATGTTTTACCATTAAAGGATTACCCCGGATCAAGCTCCTCCTGCACGCAAGGTTGATGCTTTACCATTAAAGGATTACCCGGATCAAGCTCCCCCTGCATGCAAGATGGATGCTAAGATCGAGCTCCCCCTGCACACAAAATGGATGTTTTACCATTAAAGGATTACCCCGGATCAAGCTCCCCCTGCATGCAAAATGGATGTTTTACCATTAAAGGATTACCCCGGATCAAGCTCCTCCTGCATGCAAGGTGGATGCTCAATCATTAAAGGATTACCCGGATCAAGCTCCCCCTGCATGCAAGATGGATGATCAGATCAAGCTCCTCCTACATGCAAGATGGATGCTCTACCATTAAAGGATAACCCCGGATCAAGCTCCCCCTGCATGCAAGATGGATGGTTTACCATTAAAGGATTACCCCGGATCAAGCTCCCCCTGCACGCAAGGTTGATGCTTTACCATTAAAGGATTACCCCGGATCAAGCTCCCCCTGCATGCAAGATGGATGCTTTACCATTAAAGAATTACCCCGGATCAAGCTCCCCCTGCACGCAAGGTTGATGCTTTACCATTAAAGGATTACCCCGGATCAAGCTCCCCCTGCATGCAAGATGGATGCTTTACCATTAAAGGATTACCCCGGATCAAGCTCCCCCTGCATGCAAGGTTGATGCTTTACCATTAAAGGATTACCCCGGATCAAGCTCCCCCTGCATGCAAGGTTGATGCTTTACCATTAAAGGATTACCCCGGATCAAGCTCCCCCTGCATGCAAGGTTGATGCTTTACCATTAAAGGATTACCCCGGATCAAGCTCCTCCTGCATGCAAGATGGATGCTTTACCATTAAAGGATTACCCCGGATCAAGCTCCCCCTGCACGCAAGGTTGATGCTTTACCATTAAAGGATTACCCCGGATCAAGCTCCCCCTGCACGCAAGGTTGATGCTTTACCATTAAAGGATTACCCAGGATCAAGCTCCTCCTGCATGCAAGGTGGATGCTCAATCATTATAGGATTACCCGGATCAAGCTCCCCTGCATGCAAGATGGATGCTCAGATCAAGCTCCTCCTACATGCAAGATGGATGCTCTACCATTAAAGGATTACCCCAGATCAAGCTCCCCCTGCACGCAAGATGGATGCTTTACCATTAAAGGATTACCCCGGATCAAGCTCCCCCTGCATGCAAGGTTGATGCTTTACCATTAAAGGATTACCCCGGATCAAGCTCCCCCTGCATGCAAAATGGATGCTTTACCATTAAAGAATTACCCCGGATCAAGCTCCCCCTGCACGCAAGGTTGATGCTTTACCATTAAAGGATTACCCCGGATCAAGCTCCCCCTGCATGCAAGATGGATGCTTTACCATTAAAGGATTACCCCGGATCAAGCTACCCCTGCATGCAAGGTTGATGCTTTACCATTAAAGGATTACCCCGGATCAAGCTCCCCCTGCATGCAAGGTTGATGCTTTACCATTAAAGGATTACCCCGGATCAAGCTCCTCCTGCATGCAAGATGGATGCTTTACCATTAAAGGATTACCCCGGATCAAGCTCCCCCTGCACGCAAGGTTGATGCTTTACCATTAAAGGATTACCCCGGATCAAGCTCCCCCTGCACGCAAGGTTGATGCTTTACCATTAAAGGATTACCCCGGATCAAGCTCCTCCTGCATGCAAGGTGGATGCTCAATCATTATAGGATTACCCGGATCAAGCTCCCCCTGCACGCAAGATGGATGCTTTACCATTAAAGGATTACCCCGGATCAAGCTCCCCCTGCACGCAAAATGGATGCTTTACCATTAAAGGATTACCTCGGATCATTCTTCCCCTGCACGCAAGGTGGATGCTTTACCACTAAAGGATTACCCTGGATCAAGCTCCCCCTGCACGCAAAATGGATACTTTACCATTAAAGGATTACCCCGGATCAAGCTCCCCCTACACGCAAAATGGATACTTTACCATTAAAGGATTACCCCGGATCAAGCTCCCCCTACACGCAAAATGGATGTTTTACCATTAAAGGATTACCCCAGATCAAGCTCCCCCTGCACGCAAGGTGGATGCTTTACCACTAAAGGATTAACCCGGATCAAGCTCCCCCTGCACGCAAAATGGATGTTTTACCATTAAAGGATTACCCCGGATCAAGTTCCCCCTGCATGCAAAAAGGATGTTTTACCATTAAAGGATTACCCCGGATCAAGCTCCTCCTGCATGCAAGGTGGATGCTCTACCATTAAAGGATTACCCCAGATCAAGCTCCCCCTGCACGCAAGATGGTTGCTTTACCATTAAAGGATTACCCCGGATCAAGCTCCCCCTGCATGCAAGATGGATGCTTTACCATTAAAGGATTACCCCGGATCAAGCTCCCCCTGCATGCAAGATGGATGCTTTACCATTAAAGGATTACCCCGGATCAAGCTCCCCCTGCAAGCAAGGTTGATGCTTTACCATTAAAGGATTACCCCGGATCAAGCTCCCCCTGCACGCAAGATGGATGCTTTACCATTAAAGGATTACCTCGGATCATTCTTCCCCTGCACGCAAGGTGGATGCTTTACCACTAAAGGATTACCCCGGATCAAGCTCCCCCTGCACGCAAGATGGATGCTTTACCATTAAAGGATTACCCAGGATCAAGCTCCCCCTGCACGCAAGATGAATGCTTTACCATTAAAGGATTACCAAGGATCAAGCTCCCCCTGCACGCAAGATGGATGCTTTACCATTAAAGGATTACCCCGGATCAAGCTCCCCCTGCATGCAAGATGGATGCTTTACCATTAAAGGATTACCCCGGATCAAGCTCCCCCTGCATGCAAGATGGATGCTTTACCATTAAAGGATTACCCCGGATCAAGCTCCCCCTGCACGCAAGGTTGATGCTTTACCATTAAAGGATTACCCCGGATCAAGCTCCCCCTGCATGCAAGATGGATGCTTTACCATTAAAGGATTACCTCGGATCATTCTTCCCCTGCACGCAAGGTGGATGCTTTACCTATAAAGGATTACCCCGGATCAAGCTCCCCCTGCACGCAAGATGGATGCTTTACCATTAAAGGATTACCCAGGATCAAGCTCCCCCTACACGCAAAATGGATACTTTACCATTAAAGGATTACCCCGGATCAAGCTCCCCCTACACGCAAAATGGATGTTTTACCATTAAAGGATAACCCCAGATCAAGCTCCCCCTGCACGCAAGGTGGATGCTTTACCACTAAAGGATTAACCCGGATCAAGCTCCCCCTGCACGCAAAATGGATGTTTTACCATTAAAGGATTACCCCGGATCAAGTTCCCCCTGCATGCAAAAAGGATGTTTTACCATTAAAGGATTACCCCGGATCAAGCTCCTCCTGCATGCAAGATGGATGCTTTACCACTAAAGGATTAACCCGGATCAAGCTCCCCCTGCACGCAAAATGGATGTTTTACCATTAAAGGATTACCCCGGATCAAGTTCCCCCTGCATGCAAAAAGGATGTTTTACCATTAAAGGATTACCCCAGATCAAGCTCCCCCTGCACGCAAGATGGTTGCTTTACCATTAAAGGATTACCCCGGATCAAGCTCCCCCTGCATGCAAGATGGATGCTTTACCATTAAAGGATTACCCCGGATCAAGCTCCCCCTGCACGCAAGATGGATGCTTTACCATTAAAGGATTACCTCGGATCATTCTTCCCCTGCACGCAAGGTGGATGCTTTACCACTAAAGGATTACCCCGGATCAAGCTCCCCCTGCACGCAAGATGGATGCTTTACCATTAAAGGATTACCCAGGATCAAGCTCCCCCTGCACGCAAGATGGATGCTTTACCATTAAAGGATTACCAAGGATCAAGCTCCTCCTGCACGCAAGATGGATGCTTTACCATTAAAGGATTACCCCGGATCAAGCTCCCCCTGCATGCAAGATGGATGCTTTACCATTAAAGGATTACCCCGGATCAAGCTCCCCCTGCATGCAAGATGGATGCTTTACCATTAAAGGATTACCCCGGATTAAGCTCCCCCTGCACGCAAGGTTGATGCTTTACCATTAAAGGATTACCCCGGATCAAGCTCCCCCTGCACGCAAGATGGATGCTTTACCATTAAAGGATTACCTCGGATCATTCTTCCCCTGCACGCAAGGTGGATGCTTTACCACTAAAGGATTACCCCGGATCAAGCTCCCCCTGCACGCAAGATGGATGCTTTACCATTAAAGGATTACCCAGGATCAAGCTCCCCCTGCATGCAAGATGGATGCTTTACCATTAAAGGATTACCCAGGATCAAGCTCCCCCTGCACGCAAGATGGATGCTTTACCATTAAAGGATTACCCAGAATCAAGCTCCCCCTGCACGCAAGATGGATGCTTTACCATTAAAGGATTACCCCGGATCAAGCTCCCCCTGCACGCAAGGTGGATGCTTTATCATTAAAGGATTACCCCGGATCAAGCTCCCCCTGCACGCAAGGTTGATGCTTTACCATTAAAGGATTACCCCAGATCAAGCTCCCCCTGCATGCAAGATGGATGCTTTACCATTAAAGGATTACCTCGGATCAAGCTCCCACTGCATGCAAGATGGATGCTTTACCATTAAAGGATTACCCCAGATCAAGCTCCCCCTGCATGCAAGATGGATGCTTTACCATTAAAGGATGACCTCGGATCAAGCTCCCCCTGCACGCAAGATGGATGCTTTACCATTAAAGGATTACCCCGGATCAAGCTCCCCCTGCACTCAAGGTTGATGCTTTACCATTAAAGGATTACCCCAGATCAGCTCCCCCTGCATGCAAGATGGATGCTTTACCATTAAAGGATTACCTCGGATCAAGCTCCCACTGCATGCAAGATGGATGCTTTACCATTAAAGGATTACCCCAGATCAAGCTCCCCCTGCACGCAAGATGGATGCTTTACCATTAAAGGATTACCACAGATCAAGCTCCCCCTGCACGCAAGATGGATGCTTTACCATTAAAGGATTACCCCGGATCAAGCTCCCCCTGCACGCAAGGTGGATGCTTTACCATTAAAGGATTACCCCGGATCAAGCTCCCCCTGCACGCAAGGTTGATGCTTTACCATTAAAGGATTACCCCAGATCAAGCTCCCCCTGCATGCAAGATGGATGCTTTACCATTAAAGGATTACCTCGGATCAAGCTCCCACTGCATGCAAGATGGATGCTTTACCATTAAAGGATTACCCCAGATCAAGCTCCCCCTGCATGCAAGATGGATGCTTTACCATTAAAGGATTACCTCGGATCAAGCTCCCCCTGCACGCAAGATGGATGCTTTACCATTAAAGGATTACCCCGGATCAAGCTCCCCCTGCATGCAAGGTTGATGCTTTACCATTAAAGGATTACCCCAGATCAGCTCCCCCTGCATGCAAGATGGATGCTTTACCATTAAAGGATTACCTCGGATCAAGCTCCCACTGCATGCAAGATGGATGCTTTACCATTAAAGGATTACCCCAGATCAAGCTCCCCCTGCACGCAAGATGGATGCTTTACCATTAAAGGATTACCACAGATCAAGCTCCCCCTGCACGCAAGATGGATGCTTTACCATTAAAGGATTACCCCGGATCAAGCTCCCCCTGCACGCAAGGTGGATGCTTTACCAGTAAAGGATTACCCCGGATCAAGCTCCCCCTGCACGCAAGGTTGATGCTTTACCATTAAAGGATTACCCCAGATCAAGCTCCCCCTGCATGCAAGATGGATGCTTTACCATTAAAGGATTACCTCGGATCAAGCTCCCACTGCATGCAAGATGGATGCTTTACCATTAAAGGATTACCCCAGATCAAGCTCCCCCTGCATGCAAGATGGATGCTTTACCATTAAAGGATTACCTCGGATCAAGCTCCCCCTGCACGCAAGATGGATGCTTTACCATTAAAGGATTACCCCGGATCAAGCTCCCCCTGCACGCAAGGTTGATGCTTTACCATTAAAGGATTACCCCAGATCAGCTCCCCCTGCATGCAAGATGGATGCTTTACCATTAAAGGATTACCTCGGATCAAGCTCCCACTGCATGCAAGATGGATGCTTTACCATTAAAGGATTACCCCAGATCAAGCTCCCCCTGCACGCAAGATGGATGCTTTACCATTAAAGGATTACCACAGATCAAGCTCCCCCTGCACGCAAGATGGATGCTTTACCATTAAAGGATTACCCCAGATCAAGCTCCCCCTGCACGCAAGATGGATGCTCTACCATTAAAGGATTACCCCCAGATCAAGCTCCCCCTGCACGCAAGATGGATGCTTTACCATTAAAGGATTACCTCGGATCATTCTTCCCCTGCACGCAAGGTGGATGCTTTACCATTAAAGGATTACCTCGGATCATTATTCCCCTGCACGCAAGGTTGATGCTTTACCATTAAAGGATTACCCCAGATCAAGCTCCCCCTGCACGCAAGGTTGATGCTTTACCATTAAAGGATTACCCCGGATCAAGCTCCCCCTGCACGCAAAATGGATGTTTTACCATTAAAGGATTACCTCGGATCATTCTTCCCCTGCACGCAAGGTGGATGCTTTACCACTAAAGGATTACCCTGGATCAAGCTCCCCCTGCACACAAGATGGATACTTTACCATTAAAGGATTACCCCGGATCAAGCTCCCCCTACACGCAAAATGGATGTTTTACCATTATAGGATTACCCGGATCAAGCTCCCCCTGCATGCAAGATGGATGCTAAGATCGAGCTCCCCCTGCACACAAAATGGATGTTTTACCATTAAAGGATTACCCCGGATCAAGCTCTCCCTGCATGCAAGATGGATGCTCAATCATTAAAGGATTACCCCGGATCAAGCTCTCCCTGCATGCAAGATGGATGCTCAGATCAAGCTCCTCCTGCATGCAAGATGGATGCTCTACCATTAAAGGATTACCCCGGATCAAGCTCCTGATTTTGGGGATCCCACGTTTAAATAACAAATAACGCGAATATAACTCTTACCAAAACTTGTCATCATTATAATGCAAGGTATCACAACAGGTTGGATGCTTCGATTTTTTTAATTTTCCAGTTTAACATTGCAGGACATATCACTTTTCCCATTGTCATGGTTTACCCATTAAATTCCTGCTTCCAGCTATCTTAACATGTTCCGTCTTGCTTACTTTTGTCACAGACAAAGTTTTTTAGCTTTCTATTATGTTATTTTCGCTTGAAAAATTTATAAGCATAGAACAATCGGCAGCTGAATGATACTGATCGAGTATCCCAATGACGCAGTAGATTTAAAAATACGAGTCCTCTGGTTAAAATGTGCGTCAGAGTCGCAGTAAACCTGCGTCCAGGAAAACCCAGAAATTTCCTCTAGGTATTGATCATGAGTAAGATTTGTATATTGAAACAGTGACTTTGCAAAGGTCTGCAATATAAGAATCCTATTACTATGATGTGCGGAACATAACCAGCAGTGAGAGTTTACAGTTATCACATAAATATCATAATACATGTACATCGGTGTAAAACACATGCAAATGAAGGCCAAATCATCACTCGGTTTTGTCAGTTTAGCTCTGTGTGCAATCGGAATTGCCTCGTCGAATAATTTCAGTAACCGTTAAGAATACTGGATTACGGAAATCCTCGAGGCAGTTCTTGGTGGGATGGAGAAGACTGAAGCAGCATTCTGACCTCAATAATTATAAGCTGTAAATGTAGGTTATGCAACTTGTTTGGAGTTATTGTGATGATCTGATGAATAAACTCTCGCATGCATGCCTATTTTAATATTGAATTTGTTTAAAAGTGAATGGCCACCCTTTTTGTAGTATTAGAAATTAACAAATTTAACTCTTACACATCAATATGAACATTTCTTGATAGTCCCGGAGAGAAACATATATATTTAAAACCACTACAAAGTTGTATGTAAAAATAAGTATTATTTGCCTGACGTAGAAACTACTTTTACCACTGCGTGACTGCACGGGGAAATGAGGTAAATCTGAATTGTATAGCTGCAAAACTATTGCCAGATAATTGATAAATACATTTACCTGTGAATTAATTTACTTGTTCAAAGTTTTCTACCTCATCAAGTAAAATCTTATCCTCACTTTTCAGATATTGAAATGTGTGAATTGTAAATATCAATTGTTGGGTATTGATTTTGATTTAAACAAGCAAAACAAGTTCATGAAACAAAAAATGGCCGGAGTTTAACCCATTTTATATATTGAAATGATGCACATTATGTATGAAATCATTTGATCAAACTCATTTAAAATAAAAAAAAAAAAATATTAAACAGACACTCAGGCCATCAATAAAAAATTGTTTGTTTGCTGTGCTCCTACCCAGAATTTTGAGGGTGGGTAGGTAGGTAGGGATTTTTTTTTTTTTTTTTTTTTACATCCAAAGCTTATCCAATCTACAACACTATAAAGGCCCTAGTACGATGTTAGGGCATAGGTTATTAAAACTAAACACAAGGACTTGCACATAATTATTTTATTCATGTGTATTTAAGGTAGGAAATTTTTTTATTTTTAGATATTTGTTTTATATATATTGTTCGCATATATTATGCCATTTTTGTACTAAGGCAACTTTTTGATAACCTTTGCAATCCAGATTAGATGCTTAACAACTCTGGCTAGTAAAATTATCATTTGAATTAAAAAAAAAAAAAAAAAAAAAAAAAATCGGCCCGAGGTCATTAAATTTTTTTGAGTCGCGGCCGAATCGGGTGAGTCGGTCGGAGCACGGCAAACAAACATATTTTTATTGATGGCCTCATGTAAGATCCTGGATATAATATGTAACTGACTGACCTGAGATTGAGGTAAGTAAGGGCCTGGAGCTGTGTAATGGCCTCGGGTACGGACTTGATCACATTGTGGTAACAGTTCAACTTTTCCATGGATATATAACTGCATACTTCATTTGGCACTTCATTCAGTCTGTTCTTTGAAACATCTGGAAGTAAAAACAGTAGTTATCAAGGATCAGGTTTATTTCTAGAGCTCTGTATTGCCTGATGTCTGCAACAACATCCCCAGGATTGTCGATATAAGCATTGGTATCAGTTATAAATCTTTGCATTAATATGTGTATTTGTATTTTCGGACAGACCAGTGTTAGTAGTATACTCAGGGATCATTTTGGGCCGCGAATTCGCGCGATTCTTGCGTTATTTTGATGAAAATCGCATCAAAATTCACTAAATGGAACAAAATATTGCATAAAAAAATAGCTGATAAAAATCTCGACTATTCGATATTTCAGAGAATAATAAATTTATAGCTAGTATATACCATCAGAAAACAAGGCTACAACAATGTGGGGTGTGGTTGGGAGCACAACAGAACTATGTGTAAGAATTGACCAAAGCAACACAGAAATATGTAAAAAAAATAAAAAAATCGAGTTTTGAGTGGGGTACGGGATGGGGGTGGGAGAGAGGCAGGGGTGGATGGTGGGGGCAGTGGTGGTGGTGAGGGCAACATATATGTGTAAGAATTGACCAAAGCAACACAGAAATATGTAAAAAAAAAGAAATAATAATAGATGGGGTGGGGGCAAGATAGATATGTGTAAGAATTGACAAAAACAACACAGAAATATGTAAAAAAAGCGGGTCATAATTTTGGTTCCATGGGAGCCCATGGGTTACAGGAACCAAAATTGCTTATGCAGCCCTTAAGATAATGCTATAAGGAAGCCCATGAACAAATTTGGTTGTGCTAGGATAAGAAATGTAAGAGATATAGACTTGTAAACACAGCTTACACACAAACCTTGATGTGGGACGCCGACGTGATTACATAAGCTCTCTTATTCTTCGAATAGTCGAGCTTAAAATGGTTCCCGTTTCCACTATGCATGTGTTAGGCAGAAAGCCAATATGTTTTGTGCAGTATTTAATGAGCATTTTTCTTGCGTTTTTGACGCACTACAATGATCGGTGTCGCGACATAAATCAGCTTGCGTGTTTTTCGTGACGCAATGAAATTGACTAGGCTAACAATGAAATGCCCGTCAAATTATCGTCTTAATACTTTCTTGAAAAGCTTCAAATGTAAGGAATCCCGACTGAACTTATTTCTATTTACATCTTGGTCTATATTTAGAGCAGGAAAAACTAATACCTGTACTTTCATGTTATTGTCATCGTCATATCGATCATATTTAATTACATCTTATAATTTCATTTCAATTTACTGTTATTATGCTAAGGCCAAATTAAATAATAGGTGTGTTTCCGGTTACCCGACCTACTCTAGAAATTCCCGCCGACCCTATGGTTTTGATTGCATTCCAATTTTTTTTTAAAAATTCAAGCCGACCCCCGTCCGTAATAGATTCCGGAATATACCGTCTCCCTGTCAGACAGGCGCTTGATTGAGTTGATAGATATCAGGGTTCTCAATAGACGCGTACACACGCGTTTTGACGCATGGAAATTCAATTTGACCCAATTCTGACGCAGCTAATTTACCACCTGTGCGTTTTTATGACGCACGTGTATTTGCTTCCACGCATAAATCCAATACACATGTACCTATTTTCGATAGCCCAAACATCACAATAATGAGCACGCGCTGCATAACAGTGATTGACACCTTGGCTGACGACCTTGATCGCCTCTCGACCAATCAAATTCGCTGCTGTCACAGCTTGTGGCACAGAGGTCGAAATAACCTGTCTATAAATGGTGTCACTGTGTAATCTAATCGCTGCTATTGTGTTAATAAGTTAACGATTATCTTTGAAGTTTATGATGCTTTTTGCGGGTGGAGACTATTATGATCTCATTGGATTAACTGTTTAATTGATTGCTACCGGCTTCTGATTACCGGTTAATTAGACCGAACTGAAATAAAACAAATGCTAGCCGTCAAACATGTGAAAAATTATAAAAATCGGCTTTATTTGTGTTTGTTGACGTTGTTTTTTATTTGTGTTTGTTGTTTGTTAATTTTGTTTTACACACGTTTTAAAGAACAAAGAAATATAATTTTAATGAGGATAATTTAAATATTTATAAATCGGCGAAATGTACATAAACAGTGAGTATTTTAACCTGGGTTATCGTTCAGTCAAAACTTACCGCACATTACGCATTGTTATATTTTGTGTTGACATACTATTTTTGTGCTGTCGAGTAACGGACTTTATTCATTTATGTATGTTCAAAATTTATGTATGTTCAATACACAAATGGCACAAAGAAGTATATTTTCATTTATGTCATCGCAGTGTACGAAACGGCCTGTGTGTTGGGGATGCACTGTCTGAGGTAGTCTCATTTATTCGACGTCTTCGGGTGCCTTTTTTTTTTTTTTACATACGGACATTTATAAATGCACCCTAGGTGCAGTCTGACCCCAAAGAAGCAGAAAATAAGAGAGCTAGTGTTATAATAACACCAATAACTTATAATATATAATATCACCAATAACTTATAATTTTAACAGATGTGGACCCCAACTTATTAAACAGCCTTTCATAACTTTGAATCTTTGACATAATGACACATTATTGTAAAATGGAATAGTAGTTTTTTAAGTTCAAATGCATATCCTTGCACACCTTTCTTGGCAATAAAATATATACAGAATTCACAAAAATTAAAGTTATTAAAGGATGTTTTATAAAACGGCGCTTCGATTTGTTTGATTTAAATTTGACCTTTGACATTTCAATGTAATGTAATATACATAGTGATATAGAACATGTGTAATATACATAGTGATATAGAACATGTGTAATATACATAGTGACATAGAACACAAGACGAGGCAGGAATTGTCCGGCACCAGTTTCCTTCCAAAGATTAAGCTATAAATTAGGTTTAAAACATCTAGTGCATAATTATAGTTCATGAGAAAGTGATGCAAATGTAACAATTAAAGGTTATCTGCCATTTGCTTGGATGGTGAAGGTCACATCCCCACCTGCATCCACATTTGCTTGGTCACGTTGCAATGTACCACTCAAGATACAACTATTAGCAAAGTTTGAAAGGTCTTAGTGCATACAGTTTGTGAAAAAGTGACATAAACGCCAAAGTTGAAGGTAAAAATTATAAGGTTATCTGCCCTTTGCTTGACCAGTCAAGATCACATCCACATATGCTTTGTCACATTGCGATGTACCACCCTAGATACAACTATAAACAAAGTTTGGAAGGTGTAGTGCATACAGTTTGTGCAAAATTGACCTCAACGCAAAAGTTGAAGGTAAAATTATTGAGTTATCTTCCCTTTGCTTGGAGGATCAAGGTCACTTCCACATTTGCTTGTCATGTTGGTATGTACCACTCAAGATACAACTATAAGCAAAGTTATAAAGGTCTAGTGCATACAGTTTGTGAAAAATTGACCTAAACGCAAAAGCTGAACCTAAAAATTATTAAGTTATCTGCCCTTTGCTTGGAGGGTCAAGGTCACTTCCACATTTTTTTTGTCACGTTGCGATGTACCGCCCAAGATACAACTATGAGCAAAGTTTGAGAGGTCTAGTGTATACAGTTTGTAAGAAAATGACTTAAACGCAAAACTTGAATGTTGCAGCCGCCTCCGGAAAAGCAACACATATGTCTCTTTTTTTCTTCGAAAAGGCGAGACAAAAACTGTGATCCCAGGGGCGGACCAAATTTGACCCCAGGGTCACCATTTGAGCAAACTTAGTAGAAGACCATAAGCTGATACTACATGTAATGCATGAAGGCTCTGTGCCTTGTGGTTTCAGAGAAGATTTTTTTAAAGTTTTTTCCTATATAAGTCTATGAAAAAAGGTCATTTTTTACCCCAGGAACTTCAACTGAACAAACTTGATAGTCTAGGCATTGGCGATCATTTTAAAAGAAAAACTGTCGAAACCTGTCCAGCGGTTCTTGAGACGAAGATTTTTTAAGGTTTCGACCATATATGGTAATGGCGACCATCTTGGATGTTGCACTGACCTAATTTTAACAAATCTAAAAAGAATTTATCTATGGATCAACCATGTAAAGTTTGGTCAAAATTGCCCAAGTGGTTTCTGAGAAGAAGTCGTTTGAAGTAAAAGTTAACGACAAAGACCGACGGACGGACGACGGACAAAGAGTGATCCCAATAGATCATCTTGAGCCTTCGGCTCAGGTAATCTAAAAAACAAAATGTGGACGCCCGCCCGCTTTATGCCTATCTATAATATTAACTAACTGATCACTGATCAACACAGAAGTTCAGCGAGATCCCGCACAGAGTATTGCTCTCCCAGCACAAGGGACCGATGGCTTTACATCCCCTCCGAAGGATGGCATACTTTCACAGTACCTTGCCCATGTGAGACTGCGGAAGTGCTTTTGAAAAACCCGTGACATAACCCAACAGGAATTGAACCCGCGACTTCTGGGATGAGAGTCAAGTATGCTAACCACTCGGCCACCGCAGCTCCTTCCCCTTTCTGGGGACTTTAAACAAATTGAAGTAAATTAAGGGCATAAAGTGTGGCCGAAACGAAAACAGAACCCAGGATCCCTCGCTTACAGGGCGAGAGCTCTAACTGAGCTAACCGGGTACCCAATAATTTATATCACCACAACATTCAGTAATTTGATTTGATGGGATGAGAGTCAAGTATGATAACCACTCGGGCACCGCAGCACCTTCCCCTATCTGGGGTGGCTCGAAACCACTGCGTTTTGCTGGGACTTTAAACAAATTGAAGTAAATCATGGGGAAAAAGTGCGGCCAGAACGAAAATAGAACCCAGGACCCCTTGCTTATAGGGCAAGTGCTCTACTAACTGAGCTAACAGGGCCACCGGGTACCCAATAATTTATATCACCACAACATTCAGGAATTTGATTTGATGGTCCATTTAAATCATAGCATGTATCTTTTTTGTGCCAAGATATTTTTAATAATATAACACATTATTAAACATCAACAGCTTTGGGTGAGGGATTAACGTTTGTATTTATTTCATTAGGTCACTGTCTTCGAATTTGATGATTCATTTGCTGTTGGGGATGTTGGAAGTTGAACAACAACAAAAATAATTTATATGCTCACCAGCTAAAATAGTGTCCACTAAATCATACTTCGCCGCAAGTTTCGGATAATCTCGCAACTTCCTACTACTCAACAGAATCTCTCCTGTGTGTTGCGCATCTTCAAATACACGTTCCAATGGCTTGGAGAGCGATGTCGGGCTTTGTGAGCCACCTCCGTGAAAAGTTGTCGCCATTTTCTGGCACCATTTCTCATTCAATGCGCATGCGCCATCTTGGTACCCAGTAAAAATATTTCCGTTTCGCTGGTTTCCTACTTAAAGAGGCTCTGAAAGAAAAATTCAATTCTATTCAAATAATAATCTCTACAGTACAGATAAAAGTAAATCCAACGAGAAAGAGGAACCTTTAAGAAAATAAGTATGAGGAGTGTGCAGGATGTGTGTTGATAGTTCTTGAGCTGGCTGTAGACCCCACTCACCCCCACCCACCCCATACCCCCCCCCCCACCCGCCCCAGGGGGACTTGGGATATGATTTTCTGAAAGAACATACATTAAGCTTCAAAATGAGACATGTGTGCCATCTGAGCGTTGGGGCTTTAGTGAGTTTTGGGGGAAAACATTGCGTTTTTAGACGAAAATCACCGAAATCTGGAGAAAAAAAAAATAGAAAAAGAGTGGATTATATTAGAACCAATTTGAATTGATGGAATCTTTCTCGGAACGCATCTCCACGTGTCCCACCATATATGATTGATCACGTGACGTTAGATGGCGGTAGTTTACATTTTAGCGCTTGTGGAAAAAAAAAGAGGATAATTTTGGCGTTTTATAGTGTTTCTTCGTCGAGTTGTGTAGTTTTGAGTGTTGAATTTATCTCAGGATATAAATAGTTCCACAATTAAGATAGAATGGATGCACAAAATAGACAAAATGTGACTTTTGAAATGTCAACTAAACAAATTTGCCCCACTTGAGTGGGAGGGGTATGAACAAAGACCGCCAAGTGAAGAAACCTTTCAAAAAAGGTTAGTCTTGACGGGTACTGTAAACCCAGGTACTGTAAACGATCTAACATACAATCAAATGCCAAGTACTATTTTATCATCTGATGAAAAATTGTCTATAATTTTGGCCAAAATTGAACGATTGGAAAAAAAGGATCAATGCATTATGTCAATAGCCGCCAGGCAGAACACAACTGATGATCGGCTTACTACAATTGAAAGGCGGGTCGATGTGAGTAACAATTACCTTAAATTGTTAGCATACCATAGTATAGATATCGAAGCCAGATCTAGACGTAACAATTTGATATTCTATGGCCTAGCAGACTGTGTAAACGAGGACACACATGATGTACTGCGTGAATTCCTTCAGGATCATTTTGAAATCGACATATCAACCATGTGCATCCAGAAAGTCCATAGACTAGGCTCAATACACAATGCTAGAAGGTTCACGCAAACCCCTCGCCGACCCATTATAGCGGCTTTTCGAGACTATAAAGACACCGAATATATTTTGGGTCAAGCACGGTGCCTATATGGTACACGCTTTGGAGTGGATCGTGACTATCCCAAAGAAATATCAGAGGCCATGAAGAGGTTATGGGATAGATTCAAAACTGAGAAGGCCAACTCAAGATCAAATGTAAAGCTACTCTATCCAGCAAAGCTTATAGTTAATGGCAATGTGGTAGCGGACGAATTCCCCGAGTGGCAAGACCTCTTGAGACGTGACGGGTGCACAAGTTTTAAGCAGCAAATTGTTCGCGAAAATGTCAGGAACGTTAACCAGAGCATATATTCAGATACAACGGCCGTAGACTCGAGTGGCTTGCATACTAGCGCTTCGTACAGACCAGCTGATACGACAGGGACCTGCGTGTACATTCGCCTTCTGTAACGAACATACATGATTCGAACAGTATCGAACAAATGGACATTAATATTCCGTTGTCTCCTTCGGCGATTGCACCTCCACCTGTTCACCAGACGCTTCTACGAGATCCGCGACTTTTATATCCGACACCGATGTATACAGGAGCCCTCAATTTACAGTATGGTCATCCTCATGATGCACGTGCTTTTATATCTACGCCCACGACAACAGGCAGGATTCACGAGAATGTACCACCTGGACAGTCGATTACTAACAATAGCCCACATCAATAGGACAGACGGGAGAGAACTTTGAACTTTGCACTATTAAATGTACAGAGTCTAAAATCGAAAAATGTAAATAAACTTGAATCGCCAGAATTAAATACATTATTTATGAAAAATGACATCGTTTCATTTACAGAAACATGGTCAAATGAGTCAACAGATATGAACGTTGAGGGTTTTAAATTGTTTTCGTTACATAGAACTGATAAAAAAATTGGTGCCAAGCGTGACTCAGGGGGTATTGCATGTTATGTTAAAAATCATTTGTTGGATTATATTGATTTATACGATAGTGACAGTGACGATATAGTGTGGCTTAAATGTAAGGGTAGTTTGTTTGACATGAATGATGACCTATATTTGTGTTTATGTTATGTTGTGCCAAAAGGAAGCAGTAGAGAAGCATTTATTGAGACAAACATTTACGATAGAATTTTAACTAAAATGTCGGCAATTATAAATGATACAAGTGAACAGTGTAGCTTTGTGGTACTCGGTGACTTGAATAGTCGCATAGGTCAATTAAATGACTTTGTTGAGAACGATAATATTGATATACATATTGATATACTTCCAGAGAACTATCTTCCAGACACGCCAATGCCACGTATTTCACGAGATATGTTTACAAATCAAAATGGGGGTTTACTCTTAGATTTTTGTAAAGAGTCGGGTCTTCGGGTTTTGAATGGACGAGTGGGTCTGGATGGAAGTATCGAGAAGTATACAAACATAAGCAGTTTAGGTCGTAGTGTTGTTGATTATGTTTTAGCAAGTCAGTTTATATTTAAATTGTTCGTTCAGTTTGAAGTCAAAGAACCAAATATTTTATCTGACCATTGTTTAATTGAATTTTCAATGAACCTGAATACTGAAATTCAAAAAGAAAACGCATTTCTTAACGAAGCAACCGAAAAGGTAAATTATTACTATAGATGGCGAAATGATAATAGTGACGCATTTACAAATAACATTAATAGTGAGAGTGTTAATTCAAATTTAAATAATTTAATAAATAAACTACACAGAATTAATACAGACGAAGAAGTAAACGAGAATATAAAATCGTTTCTTGATACTATTGATGATGTATGTTCCCCTCTTTTTACGCATAAAACTCATTGTGACTCAAAGCAAAATAAGAACTATGAAAATAATAAAACATGGTATGATGATGAATGTAAGGACGTAAGGGATGTATTTTTTAGCGATTTAAATATGTTTCGTAAATGTAAATCGGATATATATAGAATTAAAATGTGTAGATCACGCTCGGAATATAAACATATTATTCGAAAAAAACGCTTCGCAAACCGAAGCGAGGATACTTTTAAATTGTTACAGGCAAGGTTATCAAATGCACGCGAATATTGGAAGATGTTAATGGGGATTTCGTCATCCTCATCTCCAAGGACAGTCTCGGCTGAGAATTTTGCAAGATATTTTAAAGCTATTAATAATCCCGACAGTACTTTCTTTCAGGCCGATGAGGATGTACTATATTTCAATAATAGGTATAATAATGGTGAAATTCAGATAATGTTTGCAGAACTTGACATCGAAATAACAAACTTGGAAATACTGAATTCCATAAAACAATTACGCAACAATTCCAGCGGAGGACCAGATTTACTGTTAAATGAGTTCTTTAAATATGGTTCGGAAGCATTGTTGCCATATTTATATAAATTATTCAACACCAGTCTTTCACGTGGTTACTTCCCCGAGGCTTTCAGCGAAGGTCATATTGTACCGATATGCAAAAGTGGTGACCCCGGCGAACCAAGCAATTATAGGGGGATTACGTTATTAAGTACGTTGGGTAATTTATTTTCTAGATTACTTAATAATAGATTGATCACTTGGGCAGAAAAATATCATGTGTACATTGAGGCACAAGCCGGTTTTCGTAAAGGTATGAGCACAGTTGATAATATATTTGTTCTAAACGGTTTGATATCACATACTTTAAACCAATCAGGCAAGCTATTTTGCACTTTTGTAGATTTTAAGAAAGCTTTTGATTTTGTAGTGAGAGATGTTTTATGGTATAAATTAATAAAGTATGGGGTGAGGGGGGAAATTTTAGAGGTCATTAAATCTATTTATAACAGTGTAAAGTCAAAGGTCAAGTATATGAACACGTTAAGCGAGGATTTCACGTGTTTTCTCGGGGTGCGTCAAGGGGAGTGTTTGTCGCCTTTTTTATTTAGCATGTATTTAAATGATTTAGAAGAAGAATTAATATTTAAAGGAGTTGACGGGGTAGACGTGGGTATGATTAATTTATGTTTATTATTATACGCGGACGATATTATTTTATTTGCAAAGTCAGCGGAAGCTTTGCAGAAGTCATTGTCAGTTTTAGAAGAATATTATGAAAGATGGAAACTTACTGTTAATACGGCAAAGACAAAGATTTTTTTTTTTTGAGTTTCTGTCAGGAAACCCGTTTAATTCCCCGTCATAGGTGTGTGGGGGTCGGGGAGCCATCCCCCAGTCACACCGTACAATAAACATATATTCAATATATACATACACAATTCAGGATATTAACATGTAGAACTATTTGATGTTTAACTTGATTAAATCATAATGCAAGTGGTAAGTTAACAACTCAGATTTATTTTCCAAATTCTATGTATCATGCTTATGCCAGTACCATCCTCTTGAGGAAACGAAATTCAAGAAGAAAAAATAGCATGTCAGTCATTGGATATTATATATCATCCTTATGCCAGTACCATCCTCTTGACGAAACGAAATTCAAGAAGAAAAAATAGCATGCCAATCATTTATCATTTTCAATCATCAAATGTACATATTTTTGACAATCTTTAGTCATTAAAAAACAAACAATTATTTAGAATCTATTTTTTATTTACCCATAATATGTCTGCTACGAAGCCTGACCGTGCTATAACTTTTTTATATAATCAATTGCTGTTGTGTTTTCACGCTTCGTGTTTTGCCATATAAAAAGGTCTTTTATTGACTGCTTTATGTGTAGCAGTAGGAAGACAAAGATCATGATATTTAGAAAAGGGGGAAGGTTACCAGATACTCTTGAATTTTATTACCAACGAAATGAGATATTGTGTTCACTTCGGGTGGGGCTTTCAATGAAACGGACAAAATGTTGGCCGGACAATCATTAAAAGCTGTATTCGAGTTAAATAAATATTTAAACAAATTTATCGAATTATCTCCTAATCATACATTTGGTTTATTTGATAAACTAATCTCACCTATATTAAATTACTATGGGGATTTAATAAAGGTAAACAAGTAGAAAGGACACATTTAGTTTTTTGTAAACGTTTATTGGGGGTTAAATTAACAACCCAAACTAGCTTTATATACGGGTAAACTGGAAGACTGAATTACATAAACAAAAGGTATTATATAATTACAAAATACTGATTAAAATTATGTGCAACTAGCGATACGAAATACACATAGATATTTTATAATATGTTAAGAAACGATGATGAAAGGCAAATAAATAAAATAAACTGGGTCTCGCAAACTAGACATTTGTTATCAACACTGGGTTATTATGAAGTATGGCTAGCTCAGGGAGTTGGTGATAGGGACTTGTTTCTCACTGTTTTCAAACAACGCCTCGAGGACGTATTTATTCAAGGTTGGAATACGCAATTAGACGATTCTGCTAGAGCATTATTTTATAGGACAATTGCAGTCTTTAAATACCAACCATATCTTGATATCTTAAATAACTCCAAATTACGCTATGCCTTTTCAAGACTTAGACTCTCTTCTCACAGATTGGAAGTAGAGTGCGGACGTTGGAGAAAGCCTATAAGTGTGCCTTTTCATGAAAGGACATGAAGACAATGTCAGTGCCTTGAAGACGAATATCATTTCGTTATTGATTGCAAAAATTATACAGAATTAAGAAATCGTACATAAAGCAATATTATTGGAAAAAACAAACTACATGAAGTTCGTTCAATTATTAAATAGCGAAAACAAAATCGAAGTGATGAAATTAGGATTATATGTATATAAGGCTTTTGATATTAGAACTGTTTTGAACACATATTGAACACAATTTAATTTATTTATCGCTGAAATTCAAAAATAGGATTTGTATAAGTATTGTATTTTAACACTTAACATGTGTAGTATATCTCTCCGTGTGGAAATGTGGCTGTGTTGCTTCTATTCCATGAAATACAGATAGTAGTATTTGTTTAAGTTTAAGATAACGATTTATACTTCCAAATGCAAATATAACAAATAAAAACAAAATCTCTCCCAAATGGATAACCACTAAAATTCGGTTACATTTTACGGTTCAAATTAATTTCAACGTATAGTAAACTTGCTAACACATACGTTTAACTTTTGTTTCATTATCCTCGTAATAGTACCGAATGTATTCTATGGTATTGCAATGCTTTGTTATTTCTATGTACATGTACTAACAACAGGCCATCTAACCACATTTATTTGTATCTATTATGTAAACATGTTCATGGGCCATATTTGGCTTAAAACAATAAACAATTATATATATATAATTTATGGAGCCGATGCTTAAATATTGAGATTTTGGGTAAAAATTAAAAAAAAAAAAAGAGAATTAAATCGCTGATTTCCGTAATACATTGGGGGTATTTAACTAAAAATTAGAAATATATCTAATACGAATAGATAAAAAGAGATATTGTAACCTTTTTGGAACCGCATGATGTTTGGAAATGCCTTAATTTTGGGGCGAAAAAAAAAGTGTATTTTTGTCAAAAATCGCCGGAATCTGGAATTATTTTTTAAAATTAGTTTGAACATAAACTTATCAGATTGAAGCAATAGAATGTTGCATAGCATACATATTCAAGTTGCTCCTGGCATCATATATAACATATGTGCTCAAATATTGGCATTTTAGGGCAAAATGTTGGGGAAAAATTACAAAAATCACTGATTTCTCTAATCCATTGGAGTATTGGGTTAAAATTTAGAAACAAATATTTAATACAATATAATAAAGACATATTTTAACATTTTGGATAGACAAAGGTCCAATAATTAAGTAGGAAAATGTCCTGAACCATATGATGCTTAAAATATTGCCTTAATTTTCAGGCGAAAAATGTGTATTTCCGTCAAAAATCGACGGAATCTGGAATTATCTTTTGAAATTAGTTTGAACATAAACTTCAAATTGAAGCAATAAAATGTTGCACACTATACACAGTGTACTCAGAGGGTCGCTCAACGCTATTTCTCTGTTTATAACGTATATTGTATATAGCTTTATGTACCATGTTCGAAATGCCGGTAACGTGGTAAAGTCGAAGTCGCCAGTTGATACACGTACATGTTCCAGAATGCTCTACACATAATGGGTTTTCAGAAACAGGGTGTACAAAATTCCCCCTGAGGTGAGGATTACTCCAACTAGCTTACAGTCTATTTTTCTATTGTACTGGTATTATATATTTTTCTAGATTTTAACCCAATACTCCCAATGGATTGCAGAAAAAAGTGATTTTAGTACTTTTTTCCAACATATTTCAGCAGATATGTTATATATGATGCACTTGAATATGTATGCTGTGCAACATTATATTACTTCAATTTGATAAGTTTATGTTGCGTAAGATCTTGGTCAATATTCTAGCCTCACAAAACGGTTGCGGTAGCAAATAAAAGGACTTAACAATATGTTAATTAAATCACTCTTTAGCCATTATGCGTCGAGCGACCGAAGCGATCGAGAAAAAATGTTATACTGAGGGCGTGCATCGAAATTGTTTGATGGGGGGCGTAAGCATTTGGTCAATTTTCGGGTCCGTTTCTAGCCTCATAAAACGGTTGCGGTAGTGCATTGATAGGGTAAAAAAGTCCGTTTTCAAATAAAAGGTTTTAACAATGTGTTAATTAAACGACTCATTAGGCATTACGAGTCCAGCGAGCGAGAATTGTTTTTATACTGAGGGCGTGCATCGAAATTGTTTGATGGGTGGGGGAGGGGGTGGGGGCGTAAGGTTTTGGTCAATTTTCGGGTCCGTTTCTATCCTCATAAAACGGTTGCGGTAGTGCATTGATAGGGTAAAAAAGTCCGTTTTCAAATAAAAGGATTTAACAATGTGTTAATTAAACCACTCATTAGCCATTATGCGTCGAGCGAGATTTTTTTTTTATACTGAGGGCGTGCATCGAAATTGTTTGATATTTAATCTACAGTAACATGGACATACATGTATGCTCCGGAATTTTTAGTGGGGGTGGGGGTGCGCCCCCCTCCCCCCCCCACACACACCCTGTATCCGCTAGTGTATAGGGGGTTGCGGCCCCCCCGTATCCGCTAGTGTATAGGGGCGGGGAATAAGGGAATGGAATGGTTTAGACGGGAACGGTGGTGACTGGGATGAGCAGAGATATGCTTTATGTATTCAGAATATAAAAAAATATGTGCAACATATTGCAAGACAGAAAATACGGAGTGGCATTATACAGTGTGGGGTGTAACACAGATATATTCAACAATAAAATAGGGGTTGCCTCTTTACACACAAACAAATCAGTTGGTAGTGCAACCAAGGAGGTTGAGAATTAAACCCTGGTGTTCGTCGAATTGTAATAAAGGCCACAGCTATTACATACTTATTTTTTTTTAATGAACACAAAAAAAGATAGAATGATACAGGAATTGGGAAAGTCATATTAGAGCGCAACACATTTTGGAAATTACGGGAATAATAGTATTTTCTAATAGTTTCCTTCGCATTGATTAGAAATACGAAGTACTCACACTTTAAAAATAATTATAAGAACCATTTCAAAACGTTTGGTAATTTTATCTCAAAAGTAACTCTGACGTTAACCAGGATTTTGATCTTATATAAAATAGTGATAATAAAAATACTGCGACTGATGTATTTAGCAAAGATGTCTTTCTTTCTCGAATTTGTGCGTACTGTGACTGTGCCGTCCTGTACGCACATTATGCCTTGTGTAACCATGATGCTACAAATGTATGATGTGTCAATATATGGCATGACTACATAATTCGGCAGTTCATATTGTTATCATAAGTTATTTAGATTTTAGTGTGAAAATGATTAAGTTTTTTACAATACAATCAGTACTTTGAATAAATTATACTGACAGAATTTTGAATACATGTATTAGCATGCCGATATGTGACGATCTCGTCAAACACGGAACTTTTAAATTAAGTTTGAAATCAAATAGTTTTTGGCATGAAATTTATGCAAAATGTGAACATAGAAAATAATACTCCTAAGGAATGTGACTGTAAAACGTCCACAGTTTGCTATGCTCCGGTTGGTAATATCATCACTGGTAATATCATCACTGGTAATATCATCATCTGGTAATATCATCACTGGTAATTTTAATATTATTAGTATATATTGCCTTCAGTGATTGATCTTAATGCATGTCGTTTAATCCATTGGCGATTTCAGTATTGAGAACATGCTAATCCGAACATGTCGTATTTAATTTAGAAATGAAGTCTCGTGTGCCATTTTTAGATAAATGGACAATTCTATGGACAAATTTATTTAACATAAAAAACAAAATATCTTTGAGTAAAATTGTACTAAACTTTTCGAATATAAAGGGCACTATTTCTGCCAAATAAATATTGTTTCTGATATTATGTTCACATCAATAGTGTTGAATTACTGTCATCTATTATATCATGCCTATAATATGCATTTGGATGAAAATTTCTATTAGCCATACCCCATTTTTGGATATTCTTTTCAAAGATGACTGACCAATAGTCCTTAACAGGAAAACCAAAATATTATGATCGTAACAAATCATGGTCAACTTTTAAAATATAATGAAAGTAATTTAAGAACTCTTCTGCGACAAGGATCACACAACATGACCCTTCTATGGTGACTTGATTTAATAGCTTCGTGTGATTTTGTGGTCATGATCACTTTCATACAGTCTGTATTAAACATGTAACAGTTTATTAATAAGGCTAATTTATTACCCTAGGATTTTGCAACACACTGCATGTTTACTGGTTGACCCATTTACAGTTTGCCACGTTTCCTTGCCCTTTGATTGTGCGATGACAGGAAATATTGCGGACCTTATGCTGACGTTTCCTAAATCTCGAAAGGACGATATCGTTGATGTTTGTCTGAACAATCTTGTATTCATATAATCATGGAAAAAGATCGTAGAAAAGGATTGGGGTTTCGGTCGAAACTGCTGACATTGCCAATCTTATATATTATTTTGTTCAAAGATATTCTCTACATATATATCAGCCTAGCGGAGATTTTTCACGCCAGGTATTTCTTTATTTGCATTGTACCGTTTTATTGGGATGTCAATAGGTAAGAGTGAGGTTTAAAAACTCTTCTGCGATAAGGACTATCACAACCTGACGTCTATGGTGACGCGATGTACAAACTTCGTAAGATCCTTGGTCGTAATCACTTACATAAATATATATTAAACTTGCTAAACACTTTATCCAAAGAGGTTACGGTACATGGCTATTATTTTGCAACGCACACCATGTTTAGTGGTTGACCCATTTACAGTTCGGTTTAGTGGTTGACCCATTTACAGTTCGACATAATTTGGTTAGAGAATATAGCCTGGCGGGGATTTCTTTAGTTACACTGTCCAGTTGTTTTAGGATGACAATAGGATAAGTGAGGTTTGTTGCACCTAGAACCTGGTTTAAACCCCAGCAGCCTTTTTGCCACCGACCGTTACCCATATTGCCAACCATTGTTTTGTTTGTGGTGTCGCCTTCCTTTTAATTGTAGTTTGTTTTGTATATGTGGTTTTGGTTGACTGTGTTCTGTGAAGGCTACGTTTCCTGTTCGACTTCATACCTACCTATGTCTCATGCAAATGGCCATGGACCCCGGACCGCACTATTATGGACTGACAGCACATAGATTCTTTGTGAAATAACTTTTTTTTACTCATTCTGGGAAGTCACAAAATATTATTTAGTATTGCAGATGAGGAGAAAAAATGTAATTCGTCATAAGGCATACTGTAATAGTTTTAACAGAGTAAGATGAGATAAGTACGTTTGCAAATACATATGCGCAACCATTTGATTCTAAAAAGTAGGCTTGAAAGCGGTCTATTGTCAATTTCAGAGGTTCGCTGTCGGCATGGTCTGACTTGCAGGTGCGCGGTGCCACTTGCCAACAGAAGCCTGTTGACGGTATTACTAGTCTCTGCCTGTTTGAGATCGTTTTTAGTTGATATCTAGCTCTACTGGCAGAGATTATGGGATGTTGAGTTGTCCGTCGTCAGTCGTCCGTCCGTTAACTTTTACCTCGTTAAGACGATAGGGCCTCTATATTTCATCCGATCTTTACCACAATTTTAATAGATTGTTAATATCAATGAAAGCTCGAAAAAATTCGAAAACCAGCCAGAAGCGGAGTTATGGCCATTGATTTAGTTACAAATGCTACAGCTTGCCTCGTTAAGACGATAGGGCCTTCATTTTTCATCCGATCTTTACCAAACGTTACCAGATTGTTAATATCACTGAAAGCGCGGAAAAGTTCAACCAGATCAGACTCAGGCCTATAACAGCGGAGTTATGGCCCTTGATAATAAAAATGCTATAGTTTGCCTCGTTAAGACGATTTTCATCCGATCTTTACCAAAGAAGGATATAAATATCGGACAGGGAACGCAGCATTCAAGGACGACAGTCAACCACAAAACACAAAAACAAACACGCAAACAGACAAACGAAAAGGCAAAATTAATAAAAAATGCAAACGACATCACAAACACAAAAGGGTTGACAATAGGGCTAGTAGGAACGGTCAGTGGCAAAGTAGGCCACTGGGGGTTTAAACCGGTTCTAGGGTGCACCAAACCTCACACTTACCCTACTGTCATCCCATTAAAACAGGACAGTGTAAATAAAGAAATCCCTGCCACGATCTAATCTCTAACCAACAAGGCAGCATCAATAGGCAATGTAAGTAAAACACAAATATGCTCGTGTAAATATAATACAAAAAAACAATAGCCTAGAAAGCCACAATGAAGGTACTCAATGACTTGGCAGACGCCAGAGCAGTAAGAGAATACACCATTAAGGGCCAGATTGTTGATATCAATGAAAGCTCGGAAAAGTTAGAAAACCTGCCAGATTGGACCATTAACATCGGAGTTAAGGCCCTTGATTTTCTGAAATATGCTATATTTTGGCCTTGTTAACACGAGAGGACCTTATTCTTTCATCCAATCTTCATTAAACATTACCAGATTGTTACTATCAGTGAAAGCTTGGAGAAGTTCGGAAAACAACCAAACTGGATTAGCAACGCTGGAGATAGACCCTTGATCGAGTTACAAAAATGCTGTAGTTTTCATTAAGATGAAAGGGCCTTCATTTGGCTGGATTTAAATGAAACTTTGCAGAGATGGTCAGTACCAAGCCTTGTTGTATATATCGTCACCGTGTTCCGGTTGACTGATTTAGGCGGAGTTATGGCCCTTTAAAGGGTTTAATACACAAACGTTGTCCTGACTAGTTCTCATGAACCCATGACCGGACTTAAACGAAACTCTGCAGGGATGATCAGTACCGACCCTAGTTGTGGTATCATCGTTGCGTTCCAGTTTACAGATTTTCGGCAGTTATGGCCCTTTAAAGGTTTTTGATACATAAGCATTTTCCGGGCTAGCTCTCCTGAACCGCTGCAGGATTTCAACGAAACTTGAAAAGTATGATCAGTATCAAGCCTAGTTGTGTATGTCATCGCCATAATCCGGTTCAGTGATATGGCCCTTTAAAGTTTCAATACACAAACTTTGTCCAGATTAGTCTCTTCTGAACTCCTTGCCGGTTTTCAACGAATCTTGGCTGGGATGATCAGTACCAAGCCTAGTTGCACCCGTCATTGCCGTGTTCTGGTTGAATGATATTTTGGCCCTTTTAAGTTTTAATATACAAACTTTGTCCCTATTCTCCTGATCCCCTTGCCGGATTTCAATCTTGGCAGGGATGATCAGTACCAATCCTAGTTACGCATTTCATTGCCGTGTCCTAGTTGAATGAATTTTGGCAAATTTATGACCCTTAAAGGTTTTAATACAACTTTGTACATACTATATTTCTCCTGAACCTCTGGCCAGATTTCAAGAAAACTTGAAAGGGATGATCAGTACTAAGCCTGGTGCATATATCATTGCCATGTTCCGGTTGAATGATTTTTGGCAGAGTTATGGTCCCTTGTACATAATCTTTATCTTTAGCCAGTAGAGCCCACACATGCCCTCTTGTTTTGTACTGCTGTAGTTATTAATTTGTTAGTTTGTATTAATATACCATAGAAAGCGGTCTTCTGTCGACTACAAGTGTTGCCTTCGGAAAGATCGAAGTTGCAGCTACATGGTGCCATCTGACAACAGGAGCCCGTTTGCCGTTCTAATCTCGTTATGTTTGAGGTAAATTGTTTTTGGTTTTACTGCGTAATGAAGCTTGGAAAATGTGTTGAAAGATTTGAAAAGTGATCTGTTGTCAATTTTAGAGGTTGACCGTCGGCAAGATCTACTAGGCAACAAAAGCCTGTTGGTCATGCTACTTACCTCACCCTGTCTGAGACCAGTTATATCTACTTTGGTTCTACTGCTGTGCAATTGAATTTGAACAATTTAGGCTTGGTAAGCGGTTATGTCAATGACCTTGAAGCTCTACTGATAGGTAGCTAGATTGCTGGATCAGCATTCCTGTGAAGTTTCATGAAAAACTGAATATCAACATCATGTCATGCTGATCCTTTTAGAAAAAGTCCCATATCAATATCACTTATAGTTTTCAAGAAGTAGTAGCTACAAACTTGTTTTTTAAAAATCTATTTTTTAGCCATGGTGGCCATCTTAAATTTCAATTAGACATCCCAAGCAACATTCCTGTAAAGTTTCATGAAAATCCGTCAAGTAGTTTCAGAGGAGTAGTCGCTAAAGTTTCTACTATACTCGGTAAAAAAAGTTTTGGACCAGGGTATATAAAGTCATATAAAAATAAAACTAGTGAACAAAATTTAAGTATCTTTTTTTAGTAACCAGCAAGGTCTACCCTACCCGGTTAATTTGGTACCAGAAACATTTAATTCCAATCAAGTTTTGATTTTAAAAAAATATCGCGAACACACAAAGGGTCTGTAAAAAATGTTGCAAAGTCCATACAAGGTAACAGTTACGGACACATTCGAGTAACCAATAAAAAAGATTATTATTTTTTCACAAACTTTCATTGTAAATGATAATTATTGTTGATTGTTGATCTATTGTGAATTATCAACTGAGATAATAAGGGTTATGGTCGAATGTCATGGTTCAGCGATCATTGTACGGGTTCGAACACTGCCATGGTCCAAAACTTCTTTTACAGAGTATATATAACTCTAAGTAAACAAAGATGGCTGCTGGCAGACATGCTTAAAGTCAGATCAAAACGATTTTCGACAAGGACCAACACCATGCCATGCTGATAATTTTAGAAAAAGTCCCATATCAGTATCACTTATAGTAGCTACAAACTTGTTTTTTTAAAAATCTATTTTTAGCTTTGGTGTCCATCTTAGATTTCACATCAATGTGAGTTTTTACTAGGATAAACTAGACATCAAGGGCAACATACCTGTAACGTTTCATGAAAATTCATCCAGTAGTTTCAGAGGAGTAATCGCAAGAAAAGTTTACGGACAGACGGGCACCGCACCACAGCATAAGAGACTAATAAGAGACTTGCCATTGGCAATGTCTAGCTTGCAGGTGCGCAGTGATATTTGGTAGAAGATATCTATCGGTGAAAGATCTCTAGTGCTAGCAGAATATCTATTTTTTGTAACACAAGCTTTTTTGGTGGCAGAAGACCTCTATTGTGGCAGAAGACCTCGTTTTGCGGCTTTAAACATCTATTGGTGGCAGCAGATTAACTTCTATTGGTGGAAGGAGAGCTCTATTGGTGACAAGATACCTCCACTGGTTCCCGATAGTTGTTGGCAGGAGACCTCTATTAGTGGCAGATAACCGCTATTGGTGGCTGAGATTATATTGGCAGCAGGATACCTCGAGTGGTAGAAATAACCTCTATTGGTGAAAGAAACCTCCCTTGGTTACGACCCCTCTGTTGGATACCTCTTCTTGTGACAGGAGCCCTCAAGTGGTAGCAGATGACCTCTATTGTTGGCAGAAGTCCTCTATTGGTGGAAGGAGTGCTCTATTGGTGGCAGATAACTCTAATGTAGTTAGATAACCTCTGTTGTTGTCAGAAGACTTCTATTGGTGGAAGGAGTGCTCTATTGGTGGCAGATAACTATAATGTAGTTAGATAACCTCTATTGTTGGTAGAATACCTCTATTTGTGGAAGGAGTGCTCTATTGGTGGCAGATAACTCTAATGTAGTTAGATAACCTGTACTGTTGGCAGAAGTCCTCTGTTGTTGGCAGGAGTGCTCTTTTGGTGGCAGATAACTCTAATGTAGTTAGATAACCTCTACTGTTGGCAGAATACCTCTATTGGTTGCAGGAGTGCTCTATTGGTGGCAGATAACTCTAATGTAGTTAGATAACCTCTATTGTTGGCAGAAGACCTCTATTGGTGGAAGGAGTGCTCTATTGGTGGCAGGAGTTCTCCATTGGTGGCAGTTAACTCATGTTGTTAGATAACCTCTATTGGTGGAAGGTGTGCTCTATTGCTGGTAGGAGTGCTCTATTGGTGGCAGATTACTCTAATGTAGTTAGATAACCTCTATTGTTGGCAGAAGTCCTCTATTGGTGGAAGGAGTGCTCTATTGGTGGCAGATAACTCGAATGTAGTTAGATAACCTCTGTTGTTGTCAGAAGACTTCTATTGGTGGCAGGAGTCCTCTATTGGTGGAAGGAGTGCTCTATTGGTGGCAGATAACTCTAATGTAGTTAGATAACCTCTGTTGTTGTCAGAAGACTTCTATTGGTGGAAGGAGTGCTCTATTGATGGCAGATAACTATAATGTAGTTAGATAACCTCTATTGTTGGCATAATACCTCTATTGGTGGAAGGAGTGCTCTATTGGTGGCAGATAACTCTAATGTAGTTAGATAACCTGTACTGTTGGCAGAAGTCCTCTGTTGTTGGCAGTAGTGCTCGATTGGTGGCAGATAACTCTAATGTAGTTAGATAACCTCTATTGTTGGCAGAAGACCTCTATTGGTGGAAGGAGTGCTCTATTGGTGGCAGGAGTGCTCCATTGGTGGCAGATAACTCATGTAGTTAGATAACCTCTATTGGTGGAAGGAGTGCTCTATTGCTGGTAGGAGTGCTCTATTGGTGGCAGATAACTCTAATGTAGTTAGATAACCTCTATTGTTGGCAGAAGTCCTCTATTGGTGGAAGGAGTGCTCTATTGCTGGCAGATAACTCTAATGTAGTTAGATAACCTCTGTTGTTGTCAGAAGACTTCTATTGGTGGCAGGAGTGCTCTACTGCTGGCAGATAACTCTAATGTAGTTAGATAACCTATACTGTTGGCAGAAGACCTCTATTGGTGGAAGAAGAACACTATTTCGGCCAGATGATTTCTAACAATGTGTCATCAATGACAGGAAACTTTAATTAGTGGCAGATGACCTCTACTGCGGCTAAAAGAAAAGGTCTTAGATGTCCTGGACCAACATTTCTTGAGAATATTCTTAGATTTAAGCCCAAGTATGCAAATCAATCACAAATATTTCTACAAGATTAAAAGAAAAACTTTCATAACAAGCTGCTATGTATAAAGAAGATAAATACTAATAAATAGCAATCTTCATACGATTTATCTTTGAAGGTCATGTGACTTTTTGTGAACGAAATCTGAGTACTTGAGCTCAAGCCTAAGAAAAGATAAGTATGCTTGGTGAATTCAAGGTCTAATCTTAATTCTTGGGATCTCTGGAGTCACATTCCAGGCCAAGTATATAAACATTCATGTGAATAAAAATATGCAGAATGGGCCACGCTCCCTTCTCACATGCAGATTTTCAAATCTGCTGCGAACACTATTTTTTCGCTGGAGCCACAATCGCTGTTCTCTCCCATGAGCCATGACTCAAGTAGCACATGAAACAATACATGGACGATGAAGAAGACCTTTAATGAATATGACAAAAAATGCAAAAAGATCATGAATCAGGGTGATTTTGACACTCCGCCTGGATAAGCAGTTGCCGGACCTTAGGAATGAGCTTTATACAAAACAAAATCAGATTTAAAATTGAGGTTAATTATATTCATAATTTTGATAGAGCACCATCAAAAAAACTGACCATTCAGTGAACAGAAATAAGATATACCAATACATTCTGGTAGGTGATTAACTCGGTCTTTATCACTGATGTTCAACCAAGTTTACTGTTACAATTAAGGTCTCTACAGTGTGATTCTTTTAAAACCCTGCATATTTCATGCACATTCATGAACATTTATTCAATATATGTATCTTTCAAAATCAAAATCTTGAAGATTATCGTCTTTTTACTCTGCCAAAGATTTTATTTTACTATAGAACCTATGGATAAAAACTGAGTAACACAAATTTTATCACTTACTGAAAATAAGATAAAATCTCAACATCTCTGCAATGGAAAATTATGAATAGCACATAATAATTCATTTTTTAAAATAACGGTTTATTGTAAAATTGCTTTTTGATACAATATAAAATTGAGAGTTGTTTAAATGTTTCATAAAACATGTTGCATTTTGATATAATATAAAATATAGTCAGCATTTTTCAAACATTTCGTAAAACATGCTGCATTTCGATACAATACAACAAATACATGTACAGACAAAACAAATGAGCTATTAAACCTTATACATCTATGAAGTATTTATAATATACTGGCAGGAAGTATGAAATAATTACAATTCGGAAACTGCCATCTAGAATTTATTGTACATGGTACATTGTCATGGTAGAAAATTAAGTTGAAATGGGTTGCATACAAACACAACACAAAAAGGTTATTAATTGCCAACAGGAATGAACATTCCAGGGCTGCTCTCTTTTTATGTAGAATTAAAAAACTGAATTGCGTTTTAGTGCATATCAACATAAAAATGTTATACAATGCCAACAGGAATGAACATTCCAGACCCAGCACGCATTTACATCAAAATAAAATATGCAGAATGGGCCTAGAATTGCAGAATTACTGCAAATTCTGTTGTAAACATTCTATTTTTTTCTGTAGCCATCATCACCTTTTCCTGCTACCACTCCGGTTGCACCTGAAACAATACAGGGATGATAAAGTAGACCTTTAATGAACATGACAAAAATGACAAAATGAAAATGAATTTGGAGCAATTTTACCCCTCTGCCTGGACAAGCAGTATCCCTATTCTTGCTTGGGAACCCCATGGGATTCAAATTAAACAAGCGCTATGCCTAACGGGGCATTTTTATGTGGAAAGCATTTCCTAGGTATTAGGTCAATATGACCTTGACCTTCAGCTTAAAATTTACTTATAAAGATACAGTATGTCCATCACCTAAGTGCGTTGGTTCAACCACTGATAAAGAACAAACAAAAAACATCCACTTTAAATACATGGATTACAAGAAAAAAGTTTTTCTATGGCAGGTCACCTTATCTTGACATTAGACCTAGCGACCTCAAAAGCAATATGGATCATCCTTGTCCAGAGGGAAGTTTATGCAAGTTGATTTGATGATCCTACGTTGAAAGGTACTGAAGTTATGGCGCGGAAAGCTGTTTTCTATGTCTGATCGCCACGACCTTGACCTTTGACCAAAAAGGACCATCCTTGTCCCATGCGCAGTCTTCGTGATCTTAGGCTGACAAGTACTCGAGTTACAGCTTGGAAATCGTTTTTCTGCCCGCCGTGACCTTGACCTTTGACCTAGTGACCACACAAAAACTAGAACTATCACTGAAGGTGATGAAATACCTCCAGCTTCTTGATCAGTTGTTACGTGTATATGAAATTTGGAAAAAAAACATTCAAAACTGTAGCAGAAATGCAAGTAATAAAAATGTGCTACAGAACGCGACACGACGGGACAAAAACGTGTTAGGTGCGGGGAATGCAACTCGACGGGACAGTGTGATTCCTATACAGCCCCCACTTCACTTTGTGAAAGTTGGAAGTATAACAATAGGGATCATCCTTGTCCTATGGACAGTCTATTCATAATCCTTTGTGTAATACTTCAGTAGTTATCATGTGGAATTTAAATTGATAATGGACAGTCGGACAGTGCCATACCATAATGTATCGTTTTTTAAACGGCTGTAAAAAAATATGCAAAAATAAACATACTCTTTACAATAAACAGCACCACATGTTCATACATCTGTATATAGGTTAAAACACAATATATATAATGTTCTAGTAGAAAGATTCCTTTCATAAAACTTATTTCAAGTTATATACATAAATTAGGGGTTAAGGTCCCTTTAAACAAAATATATTGGGCAAAATATATTGCAACAGAAATTTCAGATGAAGTTGAAACGAACTGGGGTTTTAAGGCGCACCAACAAATGAAAGGTTATATGGCACCTAACTGAAATGAACATGCCAGGCTCATCCTCCATGTACACTGAGATAAAATATGGAGAATGGGCCTAAAACTTTCTCACCTGAAGAACTGCAGAGTTGCTGCCAATTCTATTGTAGATACTCCATTTACGCTGGAGCCACGTTCATTGTTTTTCTGCCACTGATGGCACCTGAAACAATGAAGCGGACATGATGAAGACCTTTAACGCGAATGAACAAAAAATTATACAAGAAATCCGCAGATTCACATGTCTCGCCTAACGGGGGCTGGACTTAAAAGCAAGAGGCCCAAGAGGGCCTGTGGACGCTCTACTGGCTAAAACAGCTCTTATAGATTTAGATAGATATAGCTAGATATAGCTCTCTTCTCCTATAGATTTAACAAAGGAAAATACAATATAGCATTTTTCAACCAATCAAGGGCCGTAACTCTGTTATTACTAACAAGATCTAGCTGGTTTTCAAAACTGTCCAAGATTTCATTGATATACCCCGCTTTGCACAACTAGACATCATACTGAGGCTTCCTGCCAAATTTCGTAGAAATCCAACAAGCCGTTTAAGAGGAGTAGCGCCGACAAGAAAATGATTTTTTTTTTAAAAAAAAAACAATTCAAATTAATGAAAAAAATAAATAAAAAAAAAAATTAAAAAAAAATAAAAAAAAAATAAAAAAAAAAAAAAAAATTAAAAAAATATATTAAAAAAATAAATATTAAAAAAAATAAAAAAATTGAAACAATTAATTTTTTTTTTAATAAAAAACACTTGAACAGGGTCATCATTTGAACAAACTTGGTAGAGGACCATAAGCTGATGCTACATGTAATACATGAGAGCCCTGTGGTTCCAGAGAAGAAGATTTTTTTTCAGTTTTTCCCTATACAAGCCTAAGTAAAACTGTGACCCCCGGGGCAGGCCAGATGTGACCCCAGGGTCACCATTTGAACAAAATTGGTAAAGGACCATAAGCTTATAGCAACAGCAAAATATTAAACCTCTGGCTCTTGCAGTTTCAGAGAAGAAGATTTTTTGTTTTTCCCTATACATGTCTATGTAAAACATGTGACCCTTGGGGTGGACCAAATGTGACCCCAGGGTCACCATTTGAACAAACTTGGTAAAGGATCATAAGCATATAATAAATGTAAAATATCAAACCTCTGGCTCTTGTAGTTTTGGAGAAGATTTTTAAAAAGAAATCCTATATAAGTCTATGTAAAACTGTGACCCTCGGGGCGGGGACAAATTTGACACCAGGGTCACCATCTGAACAAACTTAGTAGAGGACCATAAGCTGATGCTACATGTAATACATGACAGCTCTGTGCCGGGTGGTTCCAGAGAAGAAGAATTTGTTCACTTTTTTCCTATATAAGCCTATGTAAAACTGTGACCCTCGGGGTGGGGCCCAATGTGACCCCAATACAACACCATTTGAACAAACTTGGTAGAGAACCACAAGCTTATAGCAAATGCAAAATATTAAACCTCTGGCTCTTGCAGTTTCAGAGAAGAAGATTTTTTAAGTTTTTCCCTATACATGTCTATCTAAAACATGTGACTCTTGGGGCGGGGCCAAATGTGACCCCAGGGTCACCATTTGAACAAACTTGGTAAAGGACCATAAGCTTATAGTAAATGCAAAATATCAAACCTCTGGGTGTTGTAGTTTCCGAGAAGAAGATTTTTTAAAGTTTTTTCCTATATGTCTATATGAAAAACATGCAAAACCTCAATATACAAAGTTTGGACCCCCGGGGCACGGCCATTTTTGACCCTTGGGACTTTCTTTGAACAAACTTGATAGTCTAGGCATTGGCGATCATTTTAAAAGAAAAACTGTTGAAATCTGTCCAGTGGTTCTGGAGAAGATTTTTTAAGGTTTCGACCATATATGGTAATGGCAGCCATCTTGGATGTAGCGTTGACCTAATTTTAACAAATCTAAAAAGCATTCATCTAAGGATCATTCACGTGAAGTTTGGTCAAAATTAGCCAAGCGGTTTCTGAGGAGAAGTCGTTTGAAGAAAAGTTAACGGACGACAGACAGACAGACAGACAGACGACGGACGACGGACAACACAGCATCCCATAAGCTCTGCTGGCCCTTGGCCAGTAGAGCTAAAAAAAAATCTTGATTCATATTCGACGTCTAGGCACCCTGAAATGCATAGTAGGCAATTATTACGTAACTGTTATTATTGAATAAACACTGATTAGACTAGACAATCTCTAGAATATTGCATAGAATAGCACAAAATAATATCACTCAAAGGAAAAGAAAATTACATGCTAACGCACATGTTAAATAATAAAAGGAAACAGAAAACAAAATATATGATGGTGAAGACATTAAAGACAGAGGGGTTGGGATCTCATTTTACAAGCAACTGTCCTACAATATCAAGAAGGTGCCACTTAGAAGCTGAATGCATAATGCATTTTCAATAGAGATTGCAGGATTGGAAAATCCGTTATGCATTCAACTACTCCAGTGCTCCAGATAATCTTTCAGCACAATTAATTTTAATTGGGTGTTTACCTTTTCAAATGCGTATTCTTAAAACATGGATTTTGAACAAAGAATTGTCACAAAATGAAGCACTGACCTAATTTTAACAAATCTAAAAAGCATTCATCTAAGGATCATCCATGTGAAGTTTGGTCAAAATTAGCCAAGCGAATTCTGAGGAGAAGTCGTTTGAAAAAAAATTAACGGACGGACGACAGACGACGGCCGACGGAAGACAGACAACACACCATCCCATAAGCTCTGCTGGCCAAGGGCCAGCAGAGCTAATAAGAGGCCCAAGAGGGCCTGTGGACGCTCTACTGGCTAACATGGCTCTTATAACATCAATGAAGCAAGTGACTTTTTTTAAAGTTTCGGGCAAAAAACAGCTTTTTGACTAAATCAAGGGCCATAACTAAAGAATCTGGTAAAGTTTGGTAAAGAGTAGATGATAAATGAAGGTCCTACAATATTAACGAGGCAAAATATAGCATTTTTAACTAAATCAAGAGCCATAACTCCTCTGTTACTTGTCCGACTGGTCCAACATAGAGGTAAAAAAAAATCTGAAAAAATAATAATTTAAAAAAAAAATAAAATCAAAAAACAATTTAAAAAAAAATCATAAAATCTGGTAAAGTTTGGCAAAGTGAAGGCCCTATCGTATGACGAGGCAAATTCTAGCATTTTTAACAAAATCAAGGGCCATATCTCTGCTGTTACTGGTCCGATCTGGCTGGTTTTCGAACTTGACCGAGGTTTCATTGACATTAACAATCTGATAAAGTTTAGTAAAGATCGGATGAAAAATGAAGGCCCTATTGTCTTAACGAGGCAAAATATAGTATTCTGACTAAATCAAGGGCATTAACTCCGCTGTTACTGGTCCGATATGGATGGTTTTCGAACTTGGCCGAGCTTTCATTGATATTAACAATCTGATAAAGTTTGGTAAAGATCAAATGAACAATGAAGCCTCTATCGTCTAACGAGGCAAAATATAGCATTTTGAACTAAATCAAGGGCCATAACTCCGCTGTTACTAGTACGATATGAATGTTTTTCAAATTTGTCTGAGCTTTCATTGATATTAACAATCTGATAAGGTTTAGTAAAGATCGGATGAACAATGAAGCCCCTATCGTCTTAACGAGGCAAAATATAGCATTTTTAACTAAATCAAGGGCCAAAACTCTGCTGTTACTGGTCCGATATGGCTGTTTTTCGAAATTGTTCGAACTTTCAACGACATTAGCAATCTGAAAAAGTTTGGTAAAGATCGGATGAACAATGAAGCCCCTATCGTCTTAACGATGCAAAATATAGCATTTTTAACTAAATCAAGGGCCATAACTCCGCTTTACTAGTCCAATATGGCTGTTTTTCGAACTTGTCCGAGCTTTCATTTATATTAACAATGTGGTAAAGTTTGGTAAAGATAGGATGAAAAATAAAGGCCCTATATAGCAATATAGCATTTTTAACTAAATCAAGGACCATAACTCCGCTGTTACTGCTCCGATCTGGCTGGTTTTCGAACCTGTCCGAGCTTTCATTGATATTAACAACCTGTTAAAGTTTGGTAAAGATTGGATGAAAAATGAAGGCCCAATCGTCTTAACGAGACAAAAGTTAACGATGGACGGACGACGACGGACAACTCGCCATCCCATAAGCTCAAGGGCCAGCAGAGCTAATAACAAGAAATATCACTGTAAGTGACAAATGTCCCCCAAAGTGACCTTTGACCTCTTAGTATGACCTTGAGCTTGAAGCCATGGACCTGGATTTTGTGCGCGACACGTCGTTTGGTTGTGGTGAGCACTTGTGCCAAGTTATTTGAAAATCCGTCCAGTCATGCAAAAGTTATTGACCCCGACACAATTTGACCTTTGACCTCTAAGTGTGACCTTGACCTTGGGGCCACAGACCTGGATTTTGTGCACGACACATCGTCTTGTTGTGGTCAGCACTTGTGCCAAGTTATTTGAAAATCGTCCATGAATGCCAGAGTTATTGACCAGATACAATTTGACTTTTGACCTCCAAGTGTGACCTTGACCTTGAAGACCTGGGTTTTGCGCGCGACACATCGTCTTGTTATTGGCCAGTAATGCTAAAAAGCATCAGCTCCAAAAAGTAGGTAAGTTCATAGATGAAATCCATGCATCCAAAAAGATGCACTACCCAAGACACAACTATGTCAAAATAGAATAATTTTTCTTCCAAAGATTAAGCTATAAATTAGGTTTAAAAACATCTAGTGCATAATTATAGTTAAAGTGATGTAAATGTAACAATTAAAGTTATCTGCCCTTTGCTTGGATGGTGAAGGTCACATCCACATTTGCTTTATCACGTTGCAATGTACCACTCATGATACAACTATAAGCAAAGTTTTAATGGTCTAGTGCATACAGTTTGTGAAACAGTGACCTAAACGCAAAAGTGAACCTAAAAATTATTAAGTTATCTGCCCTTTGCTTGGAGGGTCAAGGTCACTTCCACATTTGCTTTGTCAGGTACCACCCAAGATACAACTATAAGCAAAGTTTGAAAGGTCTAGTGTATAGTTTGTGAGAAAATGACCTAAACGCAAAACTTGAATGTTGACGCCGTCGCCGCCGGAAAAGCAACACCTAGCTCTCTTATTTTCTTCGAAAAGGCGAGACAAAAATGAACATGTATTTGTGTGTGTGTGTGTTTGTGTGGGGGTTCTACCCCTCTGCCTATCCCTTTGCCGTGGCCCTATTCTTTGCCCCGGAACCACATGGGGCTGGATGAAGTTGAGATGAAGGACAAAGTTTCCCATTATACATACTGCCACCAGGAAGCAAACCAGGGCAGAAGTCCAGAGACATATATAATAATTATACATATTGCCACCAGGAAGCAAACCAGGGCAGAAGTCCAGAGACATATATAATAATTATACATATTGCCACCAGGAAGCAAACCAGGGCAGAAGTCCAGAGACATATATAATAATTATACTTATTCTATACCTAATTTATACATCCAATCGTAGACGCTCTTTCGAGTCATGTGACCGTACAATATATTTCCGTATCGGGACGCACGCGCGTACAAAATATCCCGTATTTTGTTCGTATTGTACGCTTCACAGGTTCCATGTTAAACCTATGATAAAGACCGAAACGCGTGAAAAGGTCCGAATAAAAATCAGAACCGACAGGCTTCTGTCATTACCTAACCATAAATTGTTGTCAAGTAATGAAAACCTATCTATTGCACATATTTTTATTTAATTTTCCTTTATAACAAAAAAAAAACACAAAAAACTAGCATAATATATCATTGTTTGAAACTGACCTTCGGTAGTATTTAATCACTGTTGACAACGGAGAAATGGGCATTCTTTCAAGCAAATAAAGCTTGAGAGTAAGCCATGTCGAACACAATATATAAAATACATAGACCTACATGCAATTGTGCTTTCGATGTTCATAGCGACTTGCTTGAAAGCATGAAACAAACGAAAGTTATATCCGAATTATAAATGATTGGTTAAAATAAAGGTATAGAATAAAAAGGTTACTTAACATGGTTCTGTACAATACGGGATATATTTGGACTCGTACACAGCTGGAAAAAATCATATTGGACTCGCCTAACGGCTCGTCCAATATGACTTTTCCAGCTGTGTACTCGTCCAAATATATCTCCGTATTGTACAGAACCATGTTAAATAACCTATAAATATTGCCACCAGGAAGCAAACCAGGGCAGAAGTCCAGAGACATATATAATAATTATACATATTGCCACCAGGAAGCAAACCAGGGCAGAAGTCCAGAGACATATATAATAATTATACATATTGCCACCAGGAAGCAAACCAGGGCAGAAGTCCAGAGACATATATAATAATTATACATATTGCCACCAGGAAGCAAACCAGGGCAGAAGTCCAGAGACATATATAATAATTATACATATTGCCACCAGGAAGCAAACCAGGGCAGAAGTCCAGAGACATATATAATAATTATACATATTGCCACCAGGAAGCAAACCAGGGCAGAAGTCCAGAGACATATATAATAATAAGGATATTGATCTGCGTGAGTGTGTGCGCGTGCGCATTTATTTACCCTTGCTGCATTGCACTGGGTATTTTAGCAAGCATACCTCGGTTTCAAGTCTTATCAGAAGGACTGATAAGGTAGGAAATATTTTGATAAGTAACCAAAATTTGGTCTTGGCTGGGAACCCTGGGTTATTAAGCCGCGATTACACCATGCCCTACCTATAATGCTATAACCCAAGTCTAACTACTGGTTCATACATAATTACATATGACCCAAGCCTAACTAAAGTTGTTTAGTTTCTGGTTTAGAACCCACACAACATGCTGGAAGACAAACTTTGTATCACTGCTACATACCCCAGAACCTTTCTCTAATTTATAAAACATTTCAAAGGCTACCTTATTTTACTTTTTTTAAATCAAGTTTGTCAAATGTTTAAGATGGGTGACAAAATGATGAGTGCTTCATAAAACATGTATGTTTTTCAATAATATAAAATTGTGTATTGTTCAAATGTTTCATAAAACGGATGCATGTATTTGGATATGATAAAATATAGTTTTTTAAACCTTTTATAAAACGTACATTTGGATTAAAATATAGCAAATACAAAACAAGCTATTAAAACTTGTAAATCTATGAAGTATTTACAATATAAGTGCAGTAGGTATAAAATAATTACAATATTAACACTGCCATCTAGTATATAGTGTATACTGTTACATTGTCATGGCAGAAAATTAAGTTGAAATGTGTCGGGTACCAATACAAAAAGGTTATTAATTGTCAACAGGAATAAACAGTCCAGGCGCTACCACCAATTATATAAAAAAAACAAAAAAAAACATACTGTAAGCATATTAAAATAAAACAGCAATACAGCCATCTGCATATATATATAAACTTCATTTTTAAATGAAAATGTTGTAGTGGTAGTAGCAGTAAAGAACAGCTGCCATAATTTAAAAAAACAAAGTTGCCAGGTTGCGTATTATTATAGGGTTAAATTTATTGATATTTTAAAATTTGCGATCCTGTTTAACAGAGATGCATTTGCAGAGCCGGTTAACATTAATTGCATCCCTTAAATGTTGCAAAATCAAAATTCCAATACTTGTTAACCCATTTCTAACAAGTTTCGTTGTTATGACAGTTTTACTGACAAATGTATATGTTATATGGTGCCTAACAGGGATGAACGTGCCAGGCTCAACCTCCATTTACATCAAGATAAACTGAACTATCACTGAAAGTGATAAATACTCTCATAAACAATTTTTTAGTAAGATCAAGGGCAATAACTCTGCATGGCATTGACTGAGCCACACCAAAATTGTGTCACGTATATGTACACTTCATGATGATCATGTACACAAAGTTTTTATTCAATATCTTCCAAACTGTAGTAGTTCACACCACAAAATTGCATATGCTGAATAAAGCAATGTTTACTACGTGCAAGGGCAATACCTCTGCACAGAATTGACTGAGCCGCACCAAAATCACGCACATGTACATTTCATGATGATCATGTACACAAAGTTTTAATTCAATATCTTAATAACCGTTGAAGTGGTTTGCTCCACAGTATTGCATATGCTGAATAGCAATTTTGACTAAGTTCAAGAGCAATAACTTTGTATGAAATTGACTGAGCCACACCAAAATTGTGTCACGCACATCTTCACTTCATTTTAATCAGGTCAACAAAGTTTCAATTGAATATCTTGAAAACTGTAGAAGTAGTTTGCTCCACAATATTGCATATGTTGAATATAGCAATTTTGACTAAGTGCAAGGGCAATAACTCTGCATGGAATTGAGCGAGCCAGACCAAAATTGTGTCATGCACATCTACACTTCATGTTGATCATTTATACAAAGTTTCAATTCAATATCTTGTGAACTGTAAAAGAAGTTTGCTCCACAAGATTGCATATGCTGAATACAGCAATTTTGACTAAGTGCAAGGGCAATAACTCTGCATGGAATTGAGCGAGCCACACCAAAAAAAAAGTGTGTCACGCACATCTACACTTCATGTTGATCCTGTATGCAAAGTTTCAATTCTATATCTTGAAAACAGTAGAAGTAGTTCGCTCCACAAAATTCAACAGACCGACCTACAGACCGACAGACCAACAGACCGCCCGCCGCAGTGACTCCTATATTCCCGCTCTCAAACTTCGTTTGCAGGGGTATAACCCCTCTCAAATTTGTTTTGCGGTGGAATAAATATGGAGAATGGGCCCAGAACCTTCTTACCTGATGAACTGCAGAGTTGCTTCAAATTCTATATCCCCGTGTGGTTGCGGGGTAGAATACAACCACTGCAAACACACCGTCACATGCAGAGGGGTAGGACCCCCCCATTCATATTCATTTTGTCATTTTTTGTTCATGCTCATTAAAGGTCTTCATCATGACCCCTGCATTGTTTCAGGTGCCATCTTGCTCACATCACTAAGAGCAGTGGCAGAAAAACAATAAACGTGGCTCCAGCGTAAATGGAGTTTTAACGATAGAATTTGCAGCAACTCTGCAGTTCAGGGTGAGAAGGTTCTAGGCCCATTTTCCATATTTTATCTCGATGTACATGGAAGATGAGCCTGGCATGTTCATGCCTGTTAGGCGCCATATTACCTGTAATGTGTTGGTGCGCCTTAAAACCCCAATTCAATTCAAATTCTATAGTAGACACACCATTTACGATGGAGCCACGTTTCCACATTTGTATATGTGGTGTCATGATAAAAACCTTGAATGAGCATGATAAAATATAACAAAATAAATATGAATAGGTGGGTGGGCGGGGTCCTACCCGTCTGCAAGTGACAGTGTGTTTGTGAGATTGTAGTGGTTGTGTTATACCCCGGATATCACACAGTGTGTTTGTGAGATTGTAGTGGTTGTGTTATACCCCGGCCATCACACAGTGTGTTTGTGAGATTGTAGTGGTTGTGTTATACCCCGGCCATCACACAGTGTGTTTGTGAGATTGTAGTGGTTGTGTTATACCCCGGCCATCACACAGTGTGTTTGTGAGATTGTAGTGGTTGTGTTATACCCCGGCCATCACACGGTGTGTTTGTGAGATTGTAGTGGTTGTGTTATACCCCGGCCATCACACGGTGTGTTTGTGAGATTGTAGTGGTTGTGCTATACCCCGGCCATCACACAGTGTGTTTGTGAGATTGTAGTGGTGGTGGTATACCCCGGCCATCACACAGTGTGTTTGTGAGATTGTAGTGGTTGTGTTATACCCCGGCCATCACACGGTGTGTTTGTGAGATTGTAGTGGTTGTGCTATACCCCGGCCATCACACAGTGTGTTTGTGAGATTGTAGTGGTGGTGCTATACCCCGGCCATCACACAGTGTGTTTGTGAGATTGTAGTGGTGGTGTTATACCCCGGCCATCACACAGTGTGTTTGTGAGATTGTAGTGGTTGTGTTATACCCCGGCCATCACACAGTGTGTTTGTGAGATTGTAGTGGTTGTGTTATACCCCGGCCATCACACAGTGTGTTTGTGAGATTGTAGTGGTTGTGTTATACCCCGGCCATCACACAGTGTGTTTGTGAGATTGTAGTGGTTGTGTTATACCCCGGCCATCACACAGTGTGTTTGTGAGATTGTAGTGGTTGTGTTATACCCCGGCCATCACACAGTGTGTTTGTGAGATTGTAGTGGTTGTGTTATACCCCGGCCATCACACAGTGTGTTTGTGAGATTGTAGTGGTTGTGTTATACCCCGGCCATCACACAGTGTGTTTGTGAGATTGTAGTGGTTGTGTTATACCACGACCATCACACAGTGTGTTTGTGAGATTGTAGTGGTTGTGTTATACCCCGGCCATCACACGGTGTGTTTGTGAGATTGTAGTGGTTGTGTTATACCCCGGCCATCACACAGTGTGTTTGTGAGATTGTAGTGGTTGTGTTATACCCCGGCCATCACAGTGTGTTTGTGAGATTGTAGTGGTTGTGTTATACCCCGGCCATCACACGGTGTGTTTGTGAGATTGTAGTGGTTGTATTATACCCCGGCCATCACACAGTGTGTTTGTGAGATTGTAGTGGTTGTGTTATACCCCGGCCATCACACAGGGTGTTTGTGAGATTGTAGTGGTTGTGTTATACCCCGGCCATCACACAGTGTGTTTGTGAGATTGTAGTGGTTGTATTATACCCCGGCCATCACACAGTGTGTTTGTGAAATTGTAGTGGTTGTGTTATACCCCGGCCATCACACAGTGTGTTTGTGAAATTGTAGTGGTTGTGTTATACCCCGGCCATCACACAGTGTGTTTGTGAGATTGTAGTGGTTGTATTATACCCCGGCCATCACACAGTGTGTTTGTGAGATTGTAGTGGTTGTATTATACCCCGGCCATCACACAGTGTGTTTGTGAGATTGTAGTGGTTGTGTTATACCCCGGCCATCACACAGGGTGTTTGTGAGATTGTAGTGGTTGTGTTATACCCCGGCCATCACAGTGTGTTTGTGAGATTGTAGTGGTTGTGTTATACCCCGGCCATCACACAGTGTGTTTGTGAGATTGTAGTGGTTGTGTTATACCCCGGCCATCACACAGGGTGTTTGTGAGATTGTAGTGGTTGTGTTATACCCCGGCCATCACACAGTGTGTTTGTGAGATTGTAGTGGTTGTGTTATACCCCGGCCATCACACAGGGTGTTTGTGAGATTGTAGTGGTTGTGTTATACCCCGGCCATCACACAGTGTGTTTGTGAGATTGTAGTGGTTGTGTTATACCCCGGCCATCACACAGTGTGTTTGTGAGATTGTAGTGGTTGTGTTATACCCCGGCCATCACACAGTGTGTTTGTGAGATTGTAGTGGTTGTGTTATACCCCGGCCATCACACGGTGTGTTTGTGAGATTGTAGTGGTTGTGTTATACCCCGGCCATCACAGTGTGTTTGTGAGATTGTAGTGGTTGTATTATACCCCGGCCATCACACAGTGTGTTTGTGAGATTGGAGTGGTTGTGTTATACCCCGGCCATCACACAGTGTGTTTGTGAGATTGGAGTGGTTGTGTTATACCCCGGCCATCACAGTGTGTTTGTGAGATTGTAGTGGTTGTGTTATACCCCGGCCATCACACAGTGTGTTTGTGAGATTGGAGTGGTTGTGTTATACATCGGCCATCACAGTGTGTTTGTGAGATTGTAGTGGTTGTGTTATACCCCGGCCATCACACAGTGTGTTTGTGAGATTGTAGTGGTTGTGTTATACCCCGGCCATCACACAGTGTGTTTGTGAGATTGTAGTGGTTGTGTTATACCCCGGCCATCACACAGGGTGTTTGTGAGATTGTAGTGGTTGTGTTATACCCCGGCCATCACACAGTGTGTTTGTGAGATTGTAGTGGTTGTGTTATACCCCGGCCATCACACAGGGTGTTTGTGAGATTGTAGTGGTTGTGTTATACCCCGGCCATCACACAGTGTGTTTGTGAGATTGTAGTGGTTGTGTTATACCCCGGCCATCACACAGTGTGTTTGTGAGATTGTAGTGGTTGTGTTATACCCCGGCCATCACACAGTGTGTTTGTGAAATTGTAGTGGTTGTGTTATACCCCGGCCATCACACAGGGTGTTTGTGAGATTGTAGTGGTTGTGTTATACCCCGGCAATCACAGTGTGTTTGTGAGATTGTAGTGGTTGTGTTATACCCCGGCCATCACAGTGTGTTTGTGAGATTGTAGTGGTTGTGTTATACCCCGGCCATCACACAGTGTGTTTGTGAGATTGTAGTGGTTGTGTTATACCCCGGCCATCACACAGTGTGTTTGTGAGATTGTAGTGGTTGTGTTATACCCCGGCCATCACACAGTGTGTTTGTGAGATTGTAGTGGTTGTGTTATACCCCGGCCATCACACAGGGTGTTTTACTGACAAACGCATTGAAATGAAACTAAATCACACTTTTTGCCGATGTAACATTGCATAACTGAACACACATTTGAAAGGGACACACAGCAATCTTGAAGTTTTTATCAAACATTAAAATTAGCTTCTCGATTTATTAATTCAGTGACATTTTGACTTTAAGCCAGCTTTCATATCATTAAATCAAACTTTGAGTTTTCAATTTTCATCATTATTTTACCAAATGTTGAAATCTATTATTGATGAAATATTATCAAAAGTCAGTAATATACACAAAAACAAATTGATTTGTACTAGTTTTTAAAAATCAAGATTGCCGTGTGTCCCTTTAACGTCGACCAATTGGATTTCATAATTTTTGTGAAGTGCATTAGAATAATATGTCATAGAAACTAAACCAAAGCCCTGTTTTCCATAGCATGATCCATTTGTTTAACAAATGGTCCTTTGTTGTTGTCTGACTCAGTTGAAAGGTTTGTTTCTGAAGGACTTGTAATGTATCCACTTTCTGGCGAACTGTGACTAGCTGATGTGAAGTTTGTATTTTGAGGGCCAATATCTACATGCAATGCTCCACCATTGTGAGTAGCTGTCTCTGCAATGGGGTTTGGATTAGCATGATGGTGTCCATTTTGGTTTGAAATATGATTTTGAAAAAGAGTTTCTGAGTGGCTTTCACTGAAACCAGAAGAATGAGATTTAAGCTCCTTATCTGAGAGTGAACTCTGGGGAGACAACTCTCCATGACCCGAGGCAGACGACTGACTCTCACTATACCCAGATTCAGCCTCTGATCGATCGCCGAGAGATCTAGCCGATTTGGGCGGTGATGGGTCCTCTGTGGTCGGGCTGGTGGAGTTCTGCAGAACAACCGCCTGATCGCCAGACAATTCAAACACGTGTCTTTCAGATAGGCTAGAGGTCCTCTCTCCTGTGCTTTCTATTTCAGACATATTTATTACAGTCATTTCATTTTCTCCATTTCGACTTTCACGTCTTTTTGCAATAGTGTCATCGGCAATATTTCTGTCATCAGGTTCATGCATATGAACATCAACATTTACGATTTCTATATTCTTGCCACCGATCAAAGATTCTTCAGAATTGCCGTTATACTGATAATTATATCCTTGACCTTGAAAATGTCCCTGATCTTCAATATTAACATCTGCATTCTGATTTGGAGTCCTGACAGCATATGCTTGTTGACCAGCATTATTTCCTTCAGCAGTAGGGTTATCATATTTGAAGACAGAATCAGTGTTTGGACTGAATTCAGCCGCTTCATTTACAATACAGTTTGGAGACACAGGAGGAATCTCCATCAGTGGTTTTACACTTGAAGAGTTCCTTTCCTTGGCAGCTTTCTCCAAAGAAGATTTTGAGGACTTTGTTTCTCTTGCTTGTAACTGATAGTCAAACTTCGGAATCTTGTTTTGCAGACTACACCAAAAGTTCTTCTGTTTCCTGCCGGACGCGTCTTCTGAGGGAACTTTGTATCTTGGTAAAGTTTTCCAAAATTTCAAATCTAGGACTGTATTTTGATTGGCATTGTCAACCGACTCACCTTGTTCATCATCCAAAAGTTTAACATTCACATCATGGACATCATTGTCATTATCCTCTTTATTTATACCGTCTGCATCATTCATTTCTTTCTGACCTTCAACTACCTTTTTATTTTTTGCATTTTTTGTCCAATCCATAACCTCATTCGGTTCATAACTGTCAATTTCTAAAAATAGAATGCCTTTACCATGGCGCTCATTAATCAGGTGCTCATTAATCAGGCACTGAAGGAAGTGATCGGCAAATGGATCTACGAGGAGATTTTTGGAGTACAGGAAAACCACAACGGCACTTTTACTGCTCTCTCGTTCATAGACTGCCAGCTTGTCTACAACAAAAAAGAACTTGTGTTAAAAAAGCGTGCATTTATAAACAGTTAGGCCATCCATAAAATTAATAATAGTTTGTTTAGGGTGCTCCTACCTATTCACTCAAAATGTAGCTACCCAGTATCCAGAAGTGTCGCTGTGGCTGAGGGGTTAACTACGTTGCGTTGTAAACCTTCTCGCCTCTCACCGCTGCGGGTCAATAAAGCACTACTGTGTCAATAGTGAATATTATTTATGACTTTTCAAAAAATAACTTCAAAACAGTCATTTACTAACATAATTTTGGCCTACCTACTTGTTTGCAAACATAGGAGCTGTGTATAAGTGTCCCCTGCAACTTTCTGTACCAAGTTTAACCTCAGTGATATCAGCTACCAAGCTGTATTATTGTACTTTTTACTTTCTTTTTCTTATGCATATCAAGCCACTGTGGTTTTATGGTAGCATGCTTGTCTAGCAACTGAAGGTCTGAGAAACTGCAAACATTGCCCATGTGATCTGGTATAAGTCACTTTGTCTGTATGAAGGGGAGGATAACCAGGACGTCTCTGATCAGTGTGTGTTTTTTGTGTGTTTTTATTTCTCAATGCCAAAACACAACTTTTATTCCCCAATTTTGAGATGAAAAATTCTCAATTGAAAGAGAAAAATAAAGTTTTTAAATGCCTCTGTTGACCTTTGTACTGTAAACATTATTAAAGACACACAAAGATACAATTATGAAATGAATGTTTTACTGTATTTTTTCCCCAACTGTATAAAAAATTGTGTTAAAATTCCCAATTGTGACGGTATGGGTTATATTCCCAAATATAGAAACAAGAGGCCCAAGAGGGCCTGTGGACGCTCTACTGGCTAACATGGCCTTATAACATCAATGAGCGAGAGACTGCCATTTACGTTTTTTGGAAAGTTTTGGGCAAAATACAGCTTTTCAACTAAATCAAGTGCCATAACTAAAGAATCTGGTAAAGTTTGGTAAAGATCAGATGAAAAATGAAGGCCGTACCGTATTAATGAGGCAAAATATAGCATTTTTAACTAAATCAAGAGCCATAACTCCTCTGTTACTGGTCCGACTGGTCCAACATAGAGCTAAAAAAAATGTAAAAAAAATCAAAACAAAAAAATTAAAATTTTTTTTTACAAAAAAGGTAAAAAAAAATAAAAAATAATAATTCAAATAATAATATAAAAAGAAGAAAGTCATAAAATCTGGTAAAGTTTGGCAAAGATCAGATGCAAAATGAAGGCCCTATCGTAAGACGAGACAAATTATAGCATTTTTAACAAAATCAAGGGCCATAACTCCGCTGTTACTGGTCCGATCTGTCTGCTTTTCGAACTTGACCGAGCTTTTATTGACATTAACAATCTGATTAAGTTTGGTAAAGATCGGATAAAAATAGTCTTAACGAAGCAAAATATAGCATTTTAAACTAAATCAAGGGCCATAACTCCGCTGTTACTGGTCCGATATGAATAGTTTTCGAACTTGTCCGAGCTTTTATTGACATTAACAATCTTATAAAGATTGTAAAGATCGGATGAACAATGAAGCCCATATCGTCTTAACTAGGCAAAATATAGCATTTTTAACTAAATCAAGGGCAATAACTCCGCTGTTAATGGTCCTATCTAGCTGGTTTTCGAACTTGTCCGAACTTTCATTGATATTAACAATCTTTGCAAGTTTGGTAAAGATCAAATAATAAATGAAGGTGCTAGAGTGTTCACAAGGCTTAATATGGCATTTTCAGCAAAAACAAGGGCCATAACTCCTGTGAAATTATTTCAATCTTGCCGATTTTCAAACTTGTTTGAGCTTTCATTGATATAAAGACACTGGCAAAGTTAAGTAAAGATCTGATTAATATTGAAGGCCCTAGAGTGTTCACAAGGCAGAAAATAGCATTTTTCAGAAAAAAACAAGGGCCATAACTCCGGTGTTACTGATCCGATTTAGCTGGTTTCGAACTTGTTCGAGCTTTCATTGATATTAACAATCTTTGCAAGTTTGGTAAAGATCAAATAATAAATGAAGGTGCTAGAGTGTTCACAAGGCTTAATATGGCATTTTTCAGCAAAACAAGGGCTATAACTCCTGTGAAATTATTTCAATCTTGCCGATTTTCGAACTTGTTTGAGCTTTCATTGATATAAAGACACTGGCAAAGTTAAGTAAAGATCCGATTAATATTAAAGGCCCTAGAGTGTTCACAAGGCAGAAAATAGCATTTTCAGAAAAAACAAGGGCCATAACTCCAATGTTACTAACCCGATTTAGCTGGTTTTCGAACTTGTTCGAGCTTTCATTGATATTAACAATCTGTGCAAGTTTGGTAAAGATCAAATAATAAATGAAGGTGCTAGAGTGTTCACAAGGCAGAAAATGGCATTTTCCAGAAAAAACAAGGGCCAGAACTCTGGTGTTACTGACCCAATTCAGCTGATTTTCAAACTTTCCAAGCTATAGTTGGTATTAACAATCTGTGCAAGTTTGGTAACGATCAAATAATAAATGGAGCTGCTAGAACGTTCACAAGTCAGAAAATAGTGATTTTCAGAAAAAAATAAGGGCCATAACTCCGGTGTTACTGATCCGATTTGGCTGGTTTTCGAACTTGTCCAAGCTTTTATTGATTAGTAACAATCTGTGCAAGTTTGGTAAAGATTAAATAATAAATGAAGGTGCTAGTGTTCACAAGGCTTAATATGGCATTTTCAGCAAAACAAGGGCCATAACTCCCGTGAAATTATTCCGATCTGGCTGGTTTTCGAACTTGTCCGAGCTTTCATTGATATAAAGACACTGGCAAAGTTTCGAAAAGATTTGATTAATAATGAAGGCCCTAGAGTGTTCACAAGGCAAAAGTTAACGGACGACGGACAACGGACGACGGACGACGGACAACACACCATCCCATAAGCTCTGCTGGCCTTTTGCCAGTAGAGCTAATAAATGAATGTGCTAGAGTGTTCACAAGGCAGAAAATGGCATTTTTCAGAAAAAACAAGGGCCATAACTCTGGTGTTACAGACCCAATTTAGGTGATTTTCAAACTTGTCCAAGCTATCATTATTAATAACAATCTATGCAAGTTTGGTAACGATCAAATAATAAATGAGGTTTTAGAGCGTTCACAAGGCAGAAAATAGCAATTTTCAGAACAAACAAGGGCCATAACTCCGGTGTTACTGATCCGATTGGGCTGGTTTTCGAACTTGTCCGAGCTTTTATTGCTATTAACAATCTCTGCAAGTTTGGTAAAGATCAAATAATAAATGAAGGTGCTAGAGTGTTCACAAGGCTTAATATGGCATTTTTCAGCAAAACAAGGGCCATAACTCTGGTGAAATTTATCCGATCCGGCTGGTTTTCGAACTTGTCCAAGCTTTCATTGATAAAAAGACACTGGCAAAGTTTCGTAAAGATTCGATTAATAATGAAGGCCCTAGAGTGTTCACAAGGCAAAAGTTAACGACAGACGACGGACGACGACGACGGACGACGGACAACAATCACCATCCCATAAGCTCTGCTGGCCTTCGGCCAGTAGAGCTAAAAAACTAGATCTATCACTGAAGGTGATGAATACCCCCGTTTTTTTGGCCAAATGAAGGCCCTTTCGTCTTAATGAGGCCAAAATATAGCATATTTCAGAAAATCAAGGGCCATAACTCCGGTGTAAATGGTCAATCTGGCTTGATTTCAAACCTGTTAGAGCTTTCATTGATATTAACAATCTGGTAACGTTTTGTGAAGATCGGATGAAAAATGAAGGCCCTATCGTCTTAACGAGGCAAAATATACAATTTGCTATAACTCCGCTGTTACTGGGCCGATCTGGCTGTTTTCGAACTTGTCCGAGCTTTCATTGATATTAACAACTGGTAAAATTTGGTAAAGATCGGATGGAAAATGAAGGCCCTATCGTCTTAATGAGGCAAAATATAGCATTTTCAACTAAATCAAAGGCCGCTGTTACAGGTCCGATCTGGCTGGTTTCAAACTTGTTCGTGCTTTCATTGACACAGTAACAATCTGGTAAAGTGTGGTAAAGATCGGATGAAAAATGAAGGCCCTATCGTAATATAGCATATCATCTTAACGAGGCAAAATATAGCATTTTGAACTAAATCAAGGGCCATAACTCCGCTGTTACTTGTCCGATATGAATGATTTTCAAACTTGTCTGAGCTTTCATTGATATTAACAATCTGATAAAGTTTGATAAAGATCGGATGAACAATGAAGCCCCTATCATCTTAATGAGGCAAAATATAGCATTTTTAACTAAATTTAACTTTAACTCTGCTGTTACTGGTCTGGCTGGTTTTCAAATTTCCCGAGCTTTCATTGATATTAAGAATCTGTTAAAGTTTGGAAAAGATCGGATAAAAAATGAAGGCCCTATCGTCTTAACAAAGTAAAAGTTAACAATGACGGACAACACATCATCCCATAAGCTCTGCTGGCCCTCTGTGAAAGCGGTGGTATAAAAACACTGCATATACTGGTCTATCGCCAAAGCATGTAAAAGAACCAAGGATATAACTTTTCGAAAGTATGAGAAGGCTAATCCAGCAGACATCTTTGTCCTCTTCCTCCATAGGAGCAAATCATGTAATGTCAAGAGTTATCACTTCTAATGCACCAGTGTTATTAACATGGTTTGAAATCAAACCAGTCGAGCGTGCGAATCGTTATCTCATGTGACCTCACCTAAATCCTAATCCTTTTCCCCACTTCCCACTAAGCCCCAAAGCGACTCAAAATAATTCCCTTGTTTTATAATTACTAGTAATGACAAATTAAATATAAGTAAAATAATTTGAACAACATATCAAAAATGATACACATACTGATATACATGTACCATTTATTTAGTATTTTTAATGATCATCATTATGCAACATCAAATAAATAATATTGTTAGAAATATTATTAAATCTTAGAATACAATTGAGTAGGAGTCTGATTGTGCGAGTGATGATGTTTTGAGTATGTGATATATACTGTGTACCTATAATTATGTTGTATTCATTTATTATAATGATTTTGTACAGTGTGCGCTGGGATGACCCCGACCCACAACACACTTATTGACGGGAAATAAATGGGTCACCTTTATGGGACTGAAACCACACCCCACCCCACAAAAAAACAAGAGGCCCAAGAGGGCCTGTGAACGCTCTACTGGCTGTTATACCATTGATGAATCGAGTCGTACTACATGGTGTCTAGAGTGTACACAAGGTTTTTCAAGTATTTGACCTAGTGACCTAGTTTTTGACCCCATGGGACCCATTTTCGAACTTGACCAAAATATAATTAAGACAACATTTCGACAAAGTTTCATCAAGATCGGGTCAGAAATATGGCCTCTAGAGTGTACTAGTGACCTAGTTTTTGACCCTGTGTGACCCATTTTCAAACTTTAGCAAGCTATAATTGAGACAAATATTCTGACAAAATTGCATCAAGATCGGGTCAAAAATATGGCCTCTAGAGTGTACACACGGTTTTTCCAAAGTTAGACCTAGTGACCTAGTTTTTAACTTCATGTGACCCATTTCCGAACTTGATCAAGATATAATTATGATAAACAATTTGACAAAATTTCATCAAGATTGGGTAACAAATATGACCTCTAAAGTATACACAAGTTTTTTCAAGTATTTGACCTAGTGACCTAGTTTTTGACCCCATATGACCCATTTTTGAACTTGACCGAGATTTCATAGAGACAAACATTCTGACAAAGTTTCATCAAGATCGGGTCAAAAATATGGCCTCTAGAGTGTACACACGGTTTTTCCAAAGTTTGACCTAGTGACTTAGTTATTAACACCATGTGACCCATTTTTGAACTTGAACAAGATATAATTAAGACAAACATTTTGACAAAGTTTCATCAAGATTGGGTCAGAAATACGGCTTCTAGAGTGTACACAAGGTTTTTCAAGTATTTGACCTAGTGACCTAGTTTTTAACCCCATGTGACCCATTTTCAAACTTGACCAAGATATAATTAAGACAAACATTCTGACAAAGTTGCATCAAGCTCGGGTCAAAAATATGGCCTCTAGAGTGTACACAAGGTTTTTCCAATATTTGACCTAGTGACCTAGTTTTTGACCCCATATGACCCATTTTCGAACTTGACAGAGATTTCATTGAGACAAACAATTAAGATAAACATTCTGACAAAGTTGCATCAAGCTCGGGTCAAAAATATGGCCTCTAGAGTGTACACAAGGTTTTTCCAATATTTGACCTAGTGACCTAGTTTTTAACACCATGTGACCCATTTTTGAACTTGACCAAGATATAATTAAGACAAACATTTTGACAAAGTTTCATCAAGATTGGGTCAGAAATACGGCTTCTAGAGTGTACACAAGGTTTTTCAAGTATTTGACCTAGTGACCTAGTTTTTAACCCCATGTGACCCATTTTCAAACTTGACCAAGATATAATTAAGACAAACATTCTGACAAAGTTGCATCAAGCTCGGGTCAAAAATATGGCCTCTAGAGTGTACACAAGGTTTTTCCAATATTTGACCTAGTGACCTAGTTTTTGACCCCATATGACCCATTTTTGAACTTGACCGAGATTTCATAGAGACAAACATTCTGACAAAGTTTCATCAAGATCGGGTCAAAAATATGGCCTCTAGAGTGTACACACGGTTTTTCCAAAGTTTGACCTAGTGACTTAGTTATTAACACCATGTGACCCATTTTTGAACTTGAACAAGATATAATTAAGACAAACATTTTGACAAAGTTTCATCAAGATTGGGTCAGAAATACGGCTTCTAGAGTGTACACAAGGTTTTTCAAGTATTTGACCTAGTGACCTAGTTTTTAACCCCATGTGACCCATTTTCAAACTTGACCAAGATATAATTAAGACAAACATTCTGACAAAGTTGCATCAAGCTCGGGTCAAAAATATGGCCTCTAGAGTGTACACAAGGTTTTTCCAATATTTGACCTAGTGACCTAGTTTTTGACCCCACATGACCCATTTTCGAACTTGACAGAGATTTCATTGAGACAAACAATTAAGATAAACATTCTGACAAAGTTGCATCAAGCTCGGGTCAAAAATATGGCCTCTAGAGTGTACACAAGGTTTTTCCAATATTTGACCTAGTGACCTAGTTTTTAAAACCATGTGACCCATTTTTGAACTTGACCAAGATATAATTAAGACAAACATTTTGACAAAGTTTCATCAAGATTGGGTCAAAAATATGGCCTCTAGAGTGTACACAAGGTTTTTCCAATATTTGACCTAGTGACCTAGTTTTTGACCCCACATGACCCATATTTGAACTTGACCGAGATTTCATTAAGACAAACATTCTGACAAAGTTTCATCAAGATAGGGTCAAAAATATGGCCTCTAGAGTGTACACACGGTTTTTCCAAAGTTTGACCTAGTGACCTAGTTTTTAACACCATGTGACCCATTTTTGAACTTGACCAAGATATAATTAAGACAAACATTTTGACAAAGTTTCATCAAGATTGGGTCAGAAATATGGCTTCTAGAGTGTACACAAGGTTTTTCAAGTATTTGACCTAGTGACCTAGTTTTTAACCCCATGTGACCCATTTTCAAACTTGACCAAGATATAATTAAGACAAACATTCTGACAAAGTTGCATCAAGCTCGGGTCAAAAATATGGTCTTTAGAGTGTACACAAGGTTTTTCCAATATTTGACCTAGTGACCTAGTTTTTGACCCCACATGACCCATTTTCGAACTTGACCGAGATTTCATTGAGACAAACAATTAAGATAAACATTCTGACAAAGTTGCATCAAGCTCGGGTCAAAAATATGGCCTCTAGAGTGTACACAAGGTTTTCGAATATTTGACCTAGTGACCTAGTTTTTAACTTCATGTGACCCATTTTCGAACTTGATCAAGATATAATTAAGATAAACAATTTGACAAAGTTTCATCAAGATTGGGTAACAAATATGACCTCTAGAGTGTACACAAGTTTTTTCAAGTATTTGACCTAGTGACCTAGTTTTTGACCCCACATGACCCATTTTTGAACTTGACCGAGATTTCATTAAGACAAACATTCTGACAAAGTTTCATCAAGATCAGGTCAAAAGTATGGCCTCTAGAGTGTACACACGGTTTTTCCAAAGTTTGACCTAGTGACCTAGTTTTTAACACCATGTGACCCATTTTTGAACTTGACCAAGATATAATTAAGACAAACATTTTGACAAAGTTTCATCAAGATTGGGTCAGAAATACGGCTTCTAGAGTGTACACAAGGTTTTTCAAGTATTTGACCTAGTGACCTAGTTTTTAACCCCATGTGACCCATTTTCAAACTTGACCAAGATATAATTAAGACAAACATTCTGACAAAGTTGCATCAAGCTCGGGTCAAAAATATGGCCTCTAGAGTGTACACAAGGTTTTTCCAATATTTGACCTAGTGACCTAGTTTTTGACCCCACATGACCCATTTTCGAACTTGACCGAGATTTCATTGAGACAAACATTCTGACAAAGTTTCATGATGATTGCATCAGAAATGTGGCCTCTAGAGTGTACACAAGCAAAAGTTAACGGACGGACGACGGACGACGGAAGACGGACAACACACCATCCCATAAGCTCTGCTGGCCCTTGGCCAGTAGAGCTAAAAATGGTTTGAAATATCTTGTTATAACGTGTTTGTTTGAATGATGTTTTATGTCATTTTTAAAACATGTTAGGCCATATATGAGTCGATATTTTTTTGGGTAGAACCAATAATTTATACCTCCTACCATCTGTAAGAATCGACTATATGCCCATGACCTAGACCTAGGTTGACATCATACAGTGACAACGCCATTACCAGCGAGTCAAAAAAAAAAAACCCCGTATTTTAATCAAAATAAAACACTGTTTATGGTGAATTGTTGTGTATCACAATTTGTCATTCAATTGTCAAAATAAAAAATAATCAATTAAATTAAATAATCCTCACCTTAGAAGTAAAAGGTGTTAAAATACTTACATTCGTTCCCCATAACATCGGATGACATGTAAACATTGTAGTTCTTGTCAACAAGCTTTTGTTTTATTTGTTCAGCTTTTTCCTGTTCCTCTTCAGCATGATATATGAAAACATTATGGGTAATTTTCTTATCTGAAATTGTTGTCAATAAAAATAAATCTCAACAAAGCAATATCATCATTTCCCTATTTATTTTATAGATAACAAAAAATTTAAACTAGAAATTGTTATTGTCCATGGGACAAAAACGTATGGCTCCCCCACTCGCCCGAACAGACATAATTGACGACTCTAGGTCCAACCATTCTCTATTGATCTGAGATCGTTTTGATATTCAATATCCCTGTGACTGTATCTACTATCTGTATCAGTAATATCTACTGGTCATGACCAACCATCCTTCCAAGTTTGAGGACCCTAGGTCTAACCATTCTCTAGTTTTTGATCGGACATTGTTTTGTTATTGATCGGACATCGTTTTGATAGTCAAGGTCACCGCAACCTTGACCTTTTACCTAGTGACCCCAAAATCAAAAGGGGTTATCTACTGGTCATGACAAACCATCCTTCCAAGTTTGAGGACCCTAGGTCCAACCATTGTGTAGTTATTGATCGGACATCGTTTAGATAGTCAATGTCACCGCGACCTTGACCTTTGACCTAGTGACCCAGTGTTTTATCTACCCCTCCGTCATGCGTCAAATACGCAGTATTTTCTAATTTGACGCACAAATATTGTTGCCCAAACCTACAGTGACGCAGCCGAAAAAGGAGCCGTAAAATAAACGTAGTCATAAACGATTTTCATGATATAAGTGTATTACGCGCACTGGTCGCAAAATGAAACAACGATTTTCATTGGCTGAATTGTATGCAATGTCCAATCAAATGAGTTGTTCCGAGATGTTGTCAGCATCCTACGCAAAATGTCGAAAAAGAAAAGCAGATTCAAAACAAACAAAATTACAGTTTGGACCGCGTTTGCCACCAACCTTCACTGATGACAACTACAATAATCAGCAAAGGATGAGGTAACGGTAACCCGCAAGATAAAACGTAATTTCGTCCCGCAATGGTTGAGAACGTACAGCTGGCTACGTTTTGAATTGAATTGAATTGAATGTTGTTTAACGGCTCATCAACACAGTATAGATTATTTAGAGCTGCCCCAGAGAGAGGGGAAGGATACATAGGAATCCGGGAACCTGCCCTACTCTTATTATCGAATAGATTCCTATGGTTCTTTAACGTGTTCGGAGGATAGACCGATACACGGGACCGCCCGGTTTACGTCCCCATCCGACGGACGAGGCTAAGGTAAAGTGTCTTGCCCAAGAACACACCGACGGAACTCAGTGGCACCACGGAGGATTGAACCCGGTGCCTCCGGTTACAAAAGAATGCATGAATTTGGAGGATTTATGTTTTGCCATGTGTGCACAGAGGCCAAACTGAAAAACTCGTTTGTTTTTTTTGTATGAAAATAAAATAAGGCTTTAATATAGTTGTCCAGTGTTTTATCTTCAATTGTCTATATAAAATACTTTGAAAGGTATTTTGTGTAATTAAAACAATAAACAAGAGCTGTCAGACTATTCGATTTTTCAGAGAATAATAAATTATATAGCTAGTATATACCATCAGAAAACAAGGCTCAAACAATGTGGGGTGGGGTTGGGGGCGCAACATAGCTATGTGTAAGAATTGATCAAAACTACAGAGAAATATGTAAAACAAGAGGCCCAAGAGGGCCTGTGGACGCTCTACTGGCTAACACGGCTCTTATAACATAAATGAAGCGATTGACTGCCATTTACGTTTTTTTTGAAAGTTTCGGGCAAAAAACAGCTTTTTAACTAAATCAAGGGCCATAACTAAAGAATCTGGTAAAGTTTGGTAAAGATCAGATGAAAAATGAAGGCCCTACCGTATTAACGAGGCAAAATATAGCATTTTTAACTAAATCAAGCACCATAACTCCGCTGTTACTGGTCCGACTGGTCCAACATAGAGCTAAAAAAAAAAAAAAATATATGAAAAAAAAAGGAATAATTTAAAAAAAAAATGAAAAAAATAAAATAAAATAAAAATCTAAAAAAAAAAATATTGAAAAAAATTAAAACGAGGCCCAAGAGGGCCTGTGGACGCTCTACTGGCTAACATGGCTCTTATAACATCAATGAAGTGAGTGACTGCCATTTACGTTTTTTTGAAAGTTTCGGGCAAAAAACAGCTTTTTAACTAAATCAAAGGCCATAACTAAAGAATCTGGTAAAGTTTGGTAAAGATCAGATGAAAAATGAAGGCCCAACCGTATCAACGAGGCAACATATAGCATGTTTAACTAAATCAAGAACACCTCTGTTACTGGTCCGACTGGTCGAACATAAAAAAAAAAAAAATTGCAAAAAAAAAAGAAGAAATTCAAAAAATTGCAAAAAAAAAAAAAAAAAAGAAACATTAAAAAAAAAGAGAAGATATTTCAAAAAAAAAAAAATTCAAAAAAAAAATAATCAAAAAAATAATTCAAAAAAAAAATTTAAAAAAAAAAATTCAAAAAAAAAAAAAAAAAAAATTAATAATTCAAAAAAAATAAATTCTATACATGTCTATGTAAAACATGTGACCCGAGGGTTACCATTTGAACAAACTTGGTAAAGGACCATAAACTTACAGCAAATGCAAAATATTAAACCTCTGGCTCTTGCAGTTCCAGAGAAGAAGATTTTTTTCATTTTTTCCCTATACAAGCATTTATGTAAAACTGTGACCCCCGGGGCGGGGCCAGATGTGACTCCAGGGTCCCCATTTGAACAAAATTGGTAAAGGACCATAAGCTTATAGCACCAGCAAAATATTAAACCTCTGGCTCTTGCAGTTTCAGAGAAGAAGATTTTTTAAGTTTTTCCCTATACATGTCTATGTAAAACATGTGACCCTTGGGGCGGGGCCAAATGTGACCCCAGGGTCACCATTTGAACAAACTTGGTAAAGGACCATAAGCTTTTAGCAAATGCAAAATATTAAACCTCTGGCTCTTGCAGTTCCAGAGAAGATTTTTTTTCTTCAGTTTTTCCCTCTACAAGCATTTATGTAAAACTGTGAATCCCCGGGGCAGGGCCAGATGTGACCCCAGGGTCCCCATTTGAACAAAATAGGTAAAGGACCATAAGCTTATAGCAACACCAAAATATTAAACCTCTGCCTCTTGCAGTTTCAGAGAAGAAGATTTTTTAAGTTTTTCCCTATACATGTCTATGTAAAACATGTGACCCTTGGTGCGGGACCAAATGTGACCCCAGGGTCACTATTGTCACTATTTGAACAAACTTGGTAAAGGACCATAAGCTTATAATAAATGTAACATATCAAACCTCTGACTCTTGTAGTTGGCGAGAAGAAGATTTTTAAAAAAAAATCCTATATAAGTCTATGTAAAACTGTGACCCTCGGGGCGGAGACAAATTTGACCCCCGGGTCACCATTTGAACAAACTTAGTAGAGGACCATAAGCTGATGCTACATGTATTACATGAGAGCTCTGTGCCATGTGGTTCCAGAGAAGAAGATTTTTTTCAGTTTTTCCCTATACAAGCCTATGTAAAACTGTGACCCCCCGGGGTGGGGCCAAATGTGACCCCTGGGTCACCATTTGAACAAACTTGATAGAGGACCACAAGCTTATAGCAAATGCAAAATATTAAACCTCTGGCTCTTGCAGTTTCAGAGAAGAAGATTTTTTAAGTTTTTCCCTATACATGTCTATGTAAAACATGTGACCCTTGGGGCGGGGCTAAAAGTGACCCGAGGGTCACCATTTGAACAAACTTGGTAAAGGACCATAAGCTTATAGTAAATGCAAAATATCAAACCTCTGGCTCTTGTAGTTTCCGAGAAGAAGATTTTTTTAAAAAAAATCCTATATAAGTCTATGTAAAACTGTGACCCCCGGGGCGGGGACAAATTTGACCCCAGGGTCACCATTTGAACAAACTTAGTAGAGGACCATAAGCTGATGCTACATGTAATACATGAGAGCTCTGTGCCTTGTGGTTTCAGAGAAGAAGATTTTTTAAAGTTTTTTCCTATATGTCTATATGAAAAACATGCAAAACCTCAATATACACATTTTGGACCCCCGGGGCACGGCCATTTTTGACCCCGGGGACTTTATTTGAACAAACTTGATAGTCTAGGCGTTGGCGATCATTTTAAAAGAAAAACTGTTGAAATCTGTACAGCGGTTCTGGAGAAGAAATTTTTTAAGGTTTCGACCATATATGGTAATGGCAGCCATCTTGGATGTAGCATTGACCTAATTTTAACAAATCTAAAAAGCATTCAACTAAGGATCATCCACGTGAAGTTTGGTCAAAATTAGCCAAGCGGTTTCTGAGAAGAAGTCGTTTGAAGAAAAGTTAACGGACGACAGACGACAGACGACAGACGACAGACAGACAGACGACGGACGACGGACAACACAGCATCCCATAAGCTCTGCTGGCCCTTGGCCAGTAGAGCTAAAAATGAAATAAATAAAAAAATAAATAAAAATAATAATAATATAAAAAAAGAAAGTCATAAAATCTGCTAAAGTTTGGCAAAGATCGGATGAAAAATGAAGGCCCTATCGTCTTAACGAGGCAAAATATAGCATTTTGAACTTAATCAAGTGCCATAACTCCGCTGTTACTACTCCGAATGAATGGTTTTCGAACTTGTCCTAGCTTTTATTGATATTAACAATCTGATAAAGTTTGGTAAAGATCAGATGAACAATGAATCCCCTATCGTCTTAACAAGGGAAAATATATTTTAACTAAATCAAGGGCCATAACTTCGCTGTTACTGGTCCGATATGGCTGGTTTTCGAACTCGTTCGAGCTTTCAACGACATAAACAATCTAATAAAATTTGGTAAAGATCGGATGAACAATGAAGCCCCTATCGTCTTAACGAGGCAAAATATAGCATTTTTAACTAAATCAAGGGCCATAACTCCCTTGTTACTAGTCCGATATGGCTGGTTTTCGAAACTGTCGGAGCTTTCATTGATATTAACAATCTGTTAAAGTTTGGTAAAGATCGGATGAACACAGAAGCCCCTATCGTCTTAATTAAGGCAAAATATAGCATTTTTAACAAAATCGAGGGCCATAACTCCGCTGTTACTGGTCCGATATGGCTGTTTTCAAAACAGTTCGAGCTTTCAACAACATTAATAATCTAATAAAGATTGGTAAAGATCGGATGAACAATGAAGCCTCTATCGTCTTAACGATGCAAAATATAGCCTTTTTAACTAAATCAAGGGCCATAACTCCGCTGTTACTAGTCCGATATGGCTGGTTTTCGAACTTGTCCCAGCTTTCATTGATATTAATAATGTGGTAAAGTTTGGTAAAGATAGGATGAAAAACGAAGGCCCTATCGTCTTAACGAGGCAAAATATAACAATATAGCATTTTTAACTAAATCAAGGACCATAACTCTGCTGTTACTGGTCCGATCTGGCTGGTTTTCGAACTTGTCCGAGCTTTCATTGATATTAACAATGTGGTAAAGATTGGTTAAGATAGGATGAAAAATGAAGGCCCTATCGTCTTAACGAGGCAAAATATAGCAATATAGCATTTTTAACTAAATCAAGGGCGATAACTCCGCTGTTACTTGTCCGATCTGGCTGGTTTTCAAAATTATTCGAGCTTTTATTGATATTAACAACCTGTTAAAGTTTGGTAAAGATCGGATGAAAAATGAAGGCCCTATCGTCTTAACGAGCCAAAAGTTAACGCCGACAACGGACGACGGGCGGACAACGGACAACTCGGCATCCCATAAGCTCTGCTGGCCTTCGGCCAGTAGAGCTAACAATAAATAAATAACAAGAGGCCCAAGAGGGCCTGTGGACGCTCTACTGGCTAAATATAAAGTTTATGCACAAGGGGCCATAACTCTTTCAAATATCGTTCAACCAGAACATGGTGATGATATAGGCAACTAGGCTTGGTACGGATTGTCCCTGACAAGTTTCGTTGAAATCCAACCAGAGGTTCAGGAGAACTAGTCTGTACAAAGTTAGTTAGTAAAACTTTTAAGGGGCCATAACTTTGCCAAAATTCATTCAACCAGAACACGGCAATGATAGGTGTAACTAGGCTTGGTACTGATCATTCCCATCAAGATTAGTTGAAATCCAGCAAGGAGTTCAGAACAGACTAATCTGGACATTTCTCTATTAAAACCTTTAAAGGGCCATAACTCTTGACAAAAATCATTCAACCCAAATATGGCGATGATATGCACAACTAGGCTTGCTACTAATCATCCTTGTCAAGTTTCGTTAAAATCCAGCCAGGGGTTCAGGAAAATTAGCCCGGAAAATGTTTGTGTATCAAAAACCTTTAAAGGGCCATAACTCCACCAAAAATCTTTTAACCGGAATGCGACGATGATATGCACAACTAAGCTTGGTGCTGATCATCCCTGTAAAGTTTCGTTGAAATGTGGGGAGACGTACAGGAGAATAGTCCAGACAAAGTTTGTGTATGAAAATCTTTAAAGGGCCATAACTCTGCCAAAAATCATTCAACCGGAACACGGCAAAGATTTGCACAACTAGACCTGGAACTGCTCATCCCTAAAAAGATTTGTTTAAATCCGGCCAGGGGTTCAGGAAAACTAGTCAGGACAAAGTTTGTGTATTAAAACCTTTAAAGGGACATAACTCCGCCAAAATCATTCAACTGGAACACAGTAATGATATGTACAACTAGGCTTGGTACTGATCATCCCTGAAAAATTTCTATGAAATTTGGCCAAATGAAGGCCCTTTCTTCTTAATGAGGCCAAAATATAGCATATTTCAGAAAATAAAATCAAGGGCCATAACTCAGGTGTAAATAGTCCAATCTGGCTGGTTTTCAAACTTGTCGGAGCTTTCATTGATAGTAACAATCTGGTAAAGTTTGGTAAAGATCGGATGAAAAATGAAGACCCTATCATATTAACAAGGCAAAATACAGCATTTTTTACTAAATCAAGGGCCATAACTCCACTGTTACTAGTCCAATATGAATGGTTTTCAAACTTGTCCGAGCTTTCATTGATATTAACAATCTGATAAAATTTGGTAAAGATCGGATGAACAATGAAGCCCCTATCGTCTTAACGAGGCAAAATATAGCATTTTTAATTAAATCAAGGGCCATAACTCCGCTGTTACTAGTCCGATATGGCTGGTTTTGGAACTTGTTCGAGCTTTCAATGACATTAACAATGTGGTCAAGTTTGGTAAAGATAGGATAAAAAATGAAGGCCCTGTTGTCTTAACGAGGCAAAATATAGCATTTTGAACTAAATCAAGGGCCATAACTCTGCCGATACTGGTCCAATCTGGCTGATTTTCGAACTTGTCCGAGCTTTCATTGATATTAACAATCTGATAAAGTTTAGTAAAGATCGGATGAACAATGAAGTCCCTATCGTCTTAACGAGGCAAAATATAGCATTTTTAACTAAATCAAGGGCAATAACTTCGCTGTTAATGGTCCGATCTAGCTGGTTTTCAAACTTGTCCGAGCTTTCATTGACATTAACAATCTGTGCAAGTTTGGTAAAGATCAAATAATAAATGAAGGTGCTAGAGTGTTCACAAGGCTTAATATGGCATTTTTCAGCAAAACAAGGGCCATAACTCCGTTAATATTATTTCGATCTTGCCGGTTTTCGAACTTGTTCGAGCTTTCATTGAAATAAAGACACTGGCAAAGTTAAGTAAAGATCCGATTAATATTGAAGGCCCTAGATTGTTCACAACAGAAAATAGCATTTTTCAGAAAAAACAAGGGCCATAACTGCGGTGTTACTGATCCGATTTGGCTGGTTTTCAAACTTGTCCGAGCTTTTATTGATATTAACAATCTGTGCAAGTTTGGTAAAGATCAAATAATAAATGAAGGTGCTAGAGTGTTCACAAGGCTTAATATGGCATTTTTCAGCAAAACAAGGGCCATAACTCCGGTGAAATTATTCTGATCTGGCTGGTTTTTGAACTTTTCCGAGCTTTCATTGATATTAACAACCTGTTAAAGTTTGGTAAAGATCTGATGAAAAATGAAGGCCCTAGAGTTGTCACAAGACAAAAGTTAACAACGGACGACGGACAGACGACGGACGACGGACAACTCGCCATCCCATAAGCTCTGCTGGCCTTCGGCCAGTAGAGCTAAAAATCAAGTTTTGAGTGGGGGTGGGGGAGAGGTGGGAGGGAGCAACATATATGTGTAAGAAGCTATGTGTAAGAAGCTATGTGTAAGAAATGACCAAAACAACACAGAAATATGTAAAAAAAAATAAAAAAATGGAGTTTCGAGTTGGGGGGTGGTGTAGTGGGGGGTGGGGGTGGAGAGGCAGGGAATGGGGTGGAGGGGGCAACATATATGTGTAAGAAGCTATGTGTAAGAATTGACCAAAACAACACAAATATATGTAAAAAACAATAAACATTAAATAAAAATATTCCATTTCGAGCGTTGGGGTGGGGGGTGGGGGGGTGGGGGGGTGGAGGTGGGGCAACATAGCTATGTGTTAGAATTGACCAAAACAACACAGAAATATGTAAAAAAAAAAAAAAAAGAGTTTCAAGTGTGTGTGTGTAGGGGGCAACATATATGTGTAAGAAGCTAATAGTATGTGTAAGAAAAAACAACAGTGAAATATGTAAAAAAAAAAAAAAAAAAAATAATAATAATTCTAGTTTCGAGTGTGTGGTACGTGGGAGGGAAGTATGGAGGGGTGGGGTGGTGGGGGGGGGAGTGGGGGCTGGGGGAGAGGAGGGAGCCCATGCCCCCATATGAGTGAAGTATGAATAAGATGCATAATGCTATAAGAAATCCCAAACAAAATTTATAGATATATATATGCTAACATGCAAACCTAGATCTGCCTTTATTGCACATTTTATGGGCCATCACTATTTGGGTTCCATGGGAGCCCAGAATTTGCAGAAGACAAAATTAATTACCCAACCCTTTACAACATACTAAAAGGAAACCAATTCCAAAATTTAGTTCAGCTAGGACAAGAAATGCAAGAGATAAAGACCTCTAAACACACCTTACATGCAAAATTTGATGTGAAACAGACACATTTTAAGGGCTATCAGAATTTGCGTTCCATGGGAGCCCATGGGTTACAGAAACCAAAATTGCTTATACAGCCCTTACGATAATGCTATAAGGAAGCCCATGGCCAAATATGGTTGTGCTAGGATAAGAAATGTAAGAGATATAGACTTGTAAACACAGCTTACATGCAAACCTTGATGTGGGACGCTGACCCCGGGGTTATTACATAAGCTCTCTTATTCTTCGAATAGTCGAGCTAAAAATGAACATAATATTTATTTTAAAAATGTTGAGAATTGATCACCAGTTTCAATGTGATGCAAATGTTTGGATTTTGACGCATTGTTTCTTGCCTGGGTGTGTCAAATGACTCGCATGTAGTCAATTGTAGATAAAACACTCGTGACCCCAAAATCAATAGTGGTCATCTACTGGTCATGACCAACCATCCTTCCAAGTTTGAGGACCCTAGGTCCAACCATTGTCTAGTTATTGATCGGACATCGTTTTGATTGTCAATGTCACCGCGACCTTGAGGCTTGACCTTTGACCTAGTGACCCCAAAATCAATAGTGGTCATCTACTGGTCATGACCAACCATCCTTACAAGTTTGAGGACCCTAGGTCCAACCATTCTCTAGTTAATGATCGGACCGTTTTGATAGTCAATGTCACCGCGACCTTAACCTTTGACCCCAAAATCAATAGGCGTTATCTACATGTCATGACCAACCATCCTTCCAAGTTTGAGGACCCTAGGTCCAACCATTGTCTAGTTATTGATCGGACATCGTTTTGATAGTCAATGTCACCACGACCTTGACCTAGTGACCCCAAAATCAATAGGGGTCATCTACTTGTCATGATCAACCATCCTTCCAAGTTTGAGGACCGTAGGTCCAACCATTGTCTAGTTATTGATCGGACATCGTTTGTGACACAGACAGACAGACAGACAGACCTACAGACAGACAGAAAGCACAAAATCTACATGGCTGTCCTACCACACTTTGTGTGGGGGAGCCATAATTCTAGGCAAAATATATTTTCATTATTTTATTTTCAAACAAAATTTTTAAATTCGAGGCAAAATATATTTGTTATTATTTTATTTTCAGACAAGAATTTTATCAGGAAACGGTGATGGAAAGTACTGAAATACTAGTGACCATAGACACATATAGTGATGTATGTTCAATGACCTGTTGTCTTATTCCAAACTTTAATATACTATAGACACAATATAAACTGCATTAATCAGCCAGCCCAAACCCCAACAAGAGGTCAATGACCTTGAAGCTCTACTGATAGGTTTTGATAGCTAGATCAGCATTCCTGTGAAGTTTCATAAAAATCTGTCAATAAGTTTCAGAGTAACCGTTACAAGTTTTTATATATAACTAACTCTATGTAAACAAAGATGGCCACTGGCAACCATGTTTAATGTCGAATAAATAATTTTCAACAAGGACCAACATCATGTCATGCTGATCATTTTAGAAAAGTCTCATATCAACATCACTTATAGTTTTCAAAAAGTAGTCTCTACAAATTTGTTTTTTAAAAATCTATTTTTAGCCATGGTGACCATCTTGAATTTCCGGCCAACCTGAAATTTTCCTTAAGATCAATTAGACATCAAGAGCAACATTTCTGTTATGTTTCATGAAATCGCTACAAGTTTTTACTATAAAACTCTATGTAAACAAAGATGACCGCTGGCAGCCATGTTTAAAGTCGAATAATCAATTTTTAGCTTTGGTGGCCATCTTGAATTACACATAAACATGCAATTTTGCTAGGATAGACTAGACATCATGGGCAACATTCCTGTAAAGTTTTATGAAAATCCATCCAGTAGTTTCAGAGAAGACGTCGCAGAAAAAAAAGTTTACGGACAGGCAAGACAGACAGACAGACAGACGACAGACACCTCATCACGGCATAACATAAGCTCTGCTGACCTTTGATCAGTAGAGCTAAAAATGGAGCGTTGAATTAGTTACCACACCATCATTCATTTTATGGATATTCAATCACTGGTATTTTAAGAACCTGAATAATAACAAGAGGTCAATGACCTTGAAGCTCTACTGATTGATTTTGATTTCAGGAAGTAGTCGCTACAGACTTGTTTTTTGAAAATCTATTTTTAACCGTGGTGGCCATCTTGAATTTCCGGCCGACCTGAACTTTTTCTAGGATCAACTAGACATCAAGAGCAACATTCCTGTGACGTTTCATGAACATCCGTCAAGTGGTTTCAGAGGAGTAGTCGCTACAAGTTTTTACTATATAACTCTATGTAACCAAAGATGGCCGCTGGCAGCCATGTTTACCGTCGAATCAAAATAATTTTCCACAAGGATCAACATCATGTCATGCTGATCATTTTAGAAAAAGTCCCATATCAATATCACTTATAGTTTTCAAGAAGTAGTCGCTACAAACTTATTTTTTAAAAATCTATTTTTAGTTGTGACAGCCATCTTGAATTTCTGGCAGATCTGAAATTTTGCTAGGATCAATTAGACATCAAGAGCAACATTCCTGTAAAGTTTCATGACAATCCGTCTAGTAGTTTCAGAGGAGTAGTCGCTACAAGTTTTTACTATATAACTCTATGTAAACAAAATGCGCAGCCATGTTTAACGTTGAATCAAAACGATTTTTGACAAGGATCAACATCATGTCATGCTGATCATTTTAGAAAAAGTCCCATATCAATATCACTTATAGTTTTCAAGAAGTAGTCGCTACAAACTTGCATTTTGAAAATCTATTTTTAGCCATGGCGGCCATCTTGAATTTCCGGCCGACCTGAAATTTTGCTAGGATCAATTAGACATCAAGAGCAACATTTCTGTGAAGTTTCATGAAAATCGGTCAAGTAGTTTCAGAGGAGTAGTCGCTACAAGTTTTCATTATATAACTCTATGTAAACAAAGATGGCCACTGGCAGCCATGTTTAATGTCGAATCAAAATAATGTTCGACTCGGATAACCATAATGTCATGCTGATCATTTTAGAAAAAGTCCCATATCAATATCACTTATAGTTTTCAAGAAGTAGTCGCTACAAACTTATTTTTTAAAAATCTATTTTTAACTGTGGCAGCCATCTTGAATTTCTGGCCGATCTGAAATTTTGCTAGGATCAATTAGACATTAAGAGCAACATTCCTGTAAAGTTTCATGAAAATCCGCCAAGTACTTTCAGAGGAGTAGTCGCTACAAGTTTTTACTATATAACTCTATGTAAACAAAGATGGCCGCTGGCAGCCATGTTTAACGTCGAATCAAAACGATTTTTGATAAGGACCAACATCATGTCATGCTGATCTATTTAGAAAAAGTCCCATATCAATATCACTTATAGTTTTCAAGAAGTAGTCGCTACAAACTTATTTTTTAAAAATCTATTTTTAACTGTGGCAGCCATCTTGAATTTCTGGCCGATCTGAAATTTTGCTAGGATCAATTAGACATTAAGAGCAACATTCCTGTAAAGTTTCATGAAAATCCGCCAAGTACTTTCAGAGGAGTAGTCGCTACAAGTTTTTACTATATAACTCTATGTAAACAAAGATGGCCGCTGGCAGCCATGTTTAACGTCGAATCAAAACGATTTTTGATAAGGACCAACATCATGTCATGCTGATCTATTTAGAAAAAGTCCCATATCAATATCACTTATAGTTTTCAAGAAGTAGTCGCTACAAACTTATTTTTTAAAAATCTATTTTTAACTGTGGCAGCCATCTTGAATTTCTGGCCGATCTGAAATTTTGCTAGGATCAATTAGACATTAAGAGCAACATTCCTGTAAAGTTTCATGAAAATCCGCCAAGTAGTTTCAGAGGAGTAGTCGCTACAAGTTTTTACTATATAACTCTATGTAAACAAAGATGACCGCTGGCAGCCATGTTTAACGTCGGATCAAAACGATTTTTGATAAGGACCAACATCATGTCATGCTGATCTATTTAGAAAAAGTCCCATATCAATATCACTTATAGTTTTCAAGAAGTAGTCGCTACAAACTTGTATTTTGAAAATCTATTTTAGCCATGGCGGCCATCTTGAATTTCCGGCTGACCTGAAATTTTGCTAGGATCATTTAGACATCAAGAGCAACATTCCTGTGAAGTTTCATGAAAATCCGTCAAGTAGTTTCAGAGGAGCAGTCGCTACAAGTTTTCATTATATAACTCTATGTAAACAAAGATGGCCGCTGGCAGCAATGTTTAACGTCAAATCAAAACGATTTTCGACAAGGACCAACATCATGTCATGCTGATCATTTTAGAAAAAGTCCCATATCAATATCACTTATAGTTTTCAAGAAGTAGTCGCTACAAACTTGAATTTAAAAAATCTATTTTTAGCTTTGGCGGCCATCTTGGATTTCACATCAACATGAATTTTTGCTAGGATCAACTAGACTTCATGGGCAACATTTCTGTAAAGTTTTATGAATATCCATCCAGTAGTTTCAGAGGAGTAGTCGCTACAAATAAAAGTTAACGGACAGACGGACGGACGGAAGGACGGACGGACGACGGACGCCGCACCACGGCATAAGCTCTGCTGATCTCTGATCAGTAGAGCTAAAAATGACCTGAACACCTGGATAGAGTTTTGCTAAACGGTGTTGCAGTGTAATTCTGCCATTATTTGGCGAGTTAGTTTCTTTAAACATCTCACCAGTGATTGTTTTTGGAGCAAAGAGGAACAGTCGACTTGCTGCATACAGGCGGATCTGGGGTCCGTAACATCGCTTAATAAAGCATGTAAGCAGTGTAATAACAACTACAGTGCCCACTACTGCCCCCACACTGACACCTATGATAGAGGGCACATCTGGGTCAACTGAAAAGAAATAGTTGAAGAATATGTTAAGTATAACCCTGCACATACTTTGAACTTTGGAGAGCTGTGGTCTAGTGGTAATGGGACTAGGATCGAACAGTCGTGGGTTCGATCCCCGCCATGAACAACGCCATGACCTATGCTATGTGTCCCTGAGCAAGACACTTTATCTGCATTTGTACTGGTTCTACTCAGTAAGACATCAAGCATGTTTAAAATATGTTCAGAGAGCTTTCATTACAATCGATGTAAAATAAATATGTTTAAACCAAATAATTTAAATAATGGTTTTCATAATTTGTCTAATACATGAATGTCAAGTGTTTGTCTTTATAACTAAAATAATTAACAATTTTTAATTATTTAATTAAACTCTGACGTAAATTATTATTTTTTTGTTTATTTTTGAAATATTTTTAATATCATTTACCATTACAGACATAACAGACCAAAACGATAAAACAAGAGGTCAATGACCTAAAGCTCTACTGACAGATTTTGATAGCCGGATCAGCCATGGGAACCTGTGAATTTTTATGGAAATAAGACCAACATTTTCAGAGTAGTCGCCACGTTTTTCCTATATCACTCTACTATATCACTCTAAGTAAAAAAAGATGGTCGCTGGTGGCCATGTTTGACACAGAATCAAAATGAATTATGTTTTGGACAGACTTCATGCCATGCCAGTCATTTTAGTAAAGGTTCCAAATCAATACCACTTATGGTTTTTGAGAAGTAGTTGTTGTTGTTGTTAATTCTAAGTTTTTAAGTCCCTCCGCCAACTAAAACGCCTGGAGAACCCTTGTCGCTATGGGCACAATAGAGTCTGGACTTTTTTGAGAAGTAGTTGCCACAAACTTGTATTTAAACTGTGGCAGCCATCTTGAATTTCCGGCCAACCTGATTTTTACTTGGGACTAACTGGACATCAAGACCAACATTCCTGTAAAGTTTCATGAAAGTCCTTTTGTAAAGGTACAAACTTATACCACTTATGGTTTTAGAGAAGTAGTAGCCACAAAATTGTATTTAAAATATTTTTTAGCCATGGCAGCCATCTTGAATTTGAGGCCAACCTGATTTTTACTTAGGACCAACTAAACACCAAGAGCAACATTCCTATATTCCTAAATATTACGATTTATTATGCAACATGACCTATTAATATAATGCAACATTATATTTTAATCTCATTCAATTTTATCCAAGTCTAAGAATGTATCTTTTTCCAGCTTATAAAAATCATAATGCTACCACAAATTTTAATTATAAAGCTGTATCAATTAAATCCCTTACAACATCAACCTTATTATACATTAATAGTACAACGGGGGTGTTTCGGTCAAATGACTGATGAGCACCCAGACAGTGTAAACCCTGATCAGCTTGCAAGGTGTCGTGCCAGTCATTTTGGTAAAGGTTCCAATTAAATATCACTTACGGTTTTTGAGAAGTAGTCACAATCTATTTTTAGCAGAGGTGGCCATTTTGAATTTCCTGTCAAGTTTCATGAAATTCCATCAAGTAGTGTCAGAGGAGTAGTCGCCCCAAGTCTTTCCTATATAACTCTATGTAAACGACGGCCATGTTTGACATCCAATCAAAATGAACTTTGGTTAGGACCAAGTATGTGTTGCACCAGTCCTTTTGGTAAAGGTTCCATATCAATAGCACTTACGTTTTTTGAGAAGTAGTCACCACAAAATCGCATTTTTAAAATCTATTTTTTTATTTTAGCCAAGTTTCAAGAAAATCTGTCAATTAGTTTCAGAGGAGTAGTCGCCACAAAAAATGTTTACAGACGGATGGACGGACAAACGGACAGACTGACGATGCACCACGGCATAAGCTCTGCTGATTTTTCATCAGTCAAGCTAAAAACGCTCTACTGGCTAACATGGCTCTTATTACATCAATAAAGCGAGTGACTGCAATTACCTTTTTGAAAGTTTGGGCAAAATCCAGCATTTTAAACTAAATCAAGGGCCATAACCAAACAATCTGGTAAAGTTTGGTAAAGATCGAATGAAAAATGAAGGGTCTATCGTCTTAACGAGGCAAAATATAGCATTATTAAATAAATCAAGGGCCATAACTCCGCTGTTACTGTTCCGATCTGGCTGGTTTTCAAACTTGTCCGAGCTTTCATTGACATTAACAATCTGGTAAAGTTTCGTAAAGATTGGATGAAAAATGAAAGCCCTATCATCTTAACGAGGCAAAATATAGCATTTTTAACTAAATCAAGGGCCATAACTCCGCTGTTACTGGTCCGATCTGACTGTTTTTCGAATTTGTCCGAGTTTCATTGATATTAACAATCTCTTAAAGTTTGGTAAAGATCAGATGAAAAATGAAAGCCCTATTGTCTTGTAGAGGCAAAATATAGCATTTTAAACTAAATCGAGGGCTATAACTCCGCTGTTACTGGTCCGATCTGGCTGGTTTTCGAACTTGGCCAGTAGAGCTAATATAAAAAAAAATTAAAAAATAAAGTAATTTTTTTTTTGTAAATTTGGTAAAGATCTGATGAAAAATGAAGGCCCTATCGTATTAATGAGGCAAAATATAGCATTTTTAACGAAATCAAGGGCCACGACTCCGTTGTTACTGGTCCGATCTGGCTGGTTTTCGAACTTATCCGAGCTTTCATTGACATTAACAATCTGGTAAAGTTTGGTAAAGATCAGATGAAAAATGAAGGCCCTATCGTCTTAACGAGGCAAACTGTAGCATTTTTAACTAAATCAAGGGCCATAACTCCGCTGTTACTGGTCCGATCTGGCTGGTTTTCAAACTCGTCCGAGCTTTTATTGACAATAACAATCTGGTAAAGGTTGGTAAAGATCGGATGAAAAATGAAGGCCCTATCGTCTTAACAAGGCAAAATATAGCATTTTTAACTAAATCAAGGACCATAACTCCGCTGTTACTGGTCTGATCTGGTTGGTTTTTGGACTTCTCCGAGCTTTTATGACATTAACAATCTGGAATAGTTTCGTAAAGATCGGATGAAAAATGAAGGCCCTATTGTCTTAACAAGGCAAAATATAGCATTTTTAACTAATCAAGGACCATAACTCTGCTGTTACTGGTCAGATCTGGCTGGTTTTCGAACTTTTCCGAGCTTTCACTGACATTAACAATCTAGTGAAGTTTGGTAAAGATCAGACGAAAAATGAAGGCTCTATCGTCTTAACGAGACAAAAGTTAACGACGGATGGACGGATGGACGACGGACGGACGACGGACAACTCTCCATTCCATAAGCTCTGCTGTAGAGCTAAATTCGGCCAGTAGAGTTAAAACAACTTCCAAGTTTTGTCAATGGTTCCAGAATGTGTTTAATACATGGGGGCATAAACATGAGAAGTGTATATCTTGTATAACTAAATGCTGCAGAAATTGAGTAACCTCATTTTGATTTGACGGCGACGTCGGACTGCGCCACCATCGTCTATATGTATGTTTTTGAATAAACATAATTCATAATCTGAATTATGTTTATTCAAAATTACATACATATAGAAGATGGTGTATCTTTAATCTGGTGCAGTTTTTATTTACGCCCAATCCGTTGCTTTTATTTTATTTTTATAAGGACTGTCTCAGAACTTTCCGAACAGCCCTCGTACATAACATTTTAACCGAAATATCTATGCAAAACGAGAAGCAGTCTGAGAGACTTGGGTGTTGGTGCGGTGTGTGCATGTAAGATTTATGTACACTACCAATTTTGCCACATATAAGAATAATATGAATTGTATATGATTCTATTATATGATACTAAAAATTAACAAGAGCTGTCAGAGAACAGCGCAGCTCGACTATTCGATTTTTTCAGAGAATAATAAATTTATAGCTAGTATATACCATCAGAAAACAAGGCTACAACAATGTGGGGTGGGGTTGGGAGCACAACAGAATTGACCAAAACTACACAGAAATATGTAAAAACAAGAGGCCCAAGAGGGCTTGTGGACGCTCTACTGGCTTAAGATAAAGTTTATATATAAGGGGCCATAAGTCTTTCAAAAATAATTCAACCAGAACATGGCAATGACAGGTGCAACTAGGCTTAGTACTGATCATTCTCGCCAAGATTCGCTGAAATCTGGCAAAGAGTTCAGAAGAGACTAATCTGGACAAAGTTTGTGTATTAAAACATTTAAAGGGTCACAACTCTGCCAAAAATCATTCAACCGAAATATGGCGATGATATGCACAACTAGGCTTGATACTGATCATTCTTGTCAAGTTTCGTCTATATCCAACCAGGGTTCAGGAGAACTAGCCCGGAAAAAAATTGTGGTATCAAAATCCTTTAAAGGGCCATAACTCTGCCAAATATCTGTAAACCGTAATGTGACAATGACATGCACAACTAGGCTTGGATCCAGGGGGGTGCGCACCCGGCCCGCATAATGACAAATGAGTGGTTTAATTAACACATTTTTAATTCCTTTTATTTGAAAACGGACCTTTTTTATTCATACATGTATGTCCATGTTACTGTAGATAAAATATCAAACAATTTCGATGCACACCCTCAGTATAAACAATTTTTTCGCTCGCTCGACACAATGGTTAAGGAGTGGTTTAATTAACACATTGTTAAATCCTGTTATTTGAAAACGGACTTTTTTACCCTATCAATGCACTACCGCAACCGTTTTATGAGGATAGAAACGGACCCTAAAATTGACCAAAATCTTACGCACCCCCTAAGCTGAAATCCTGGATCCGCCCCTGCAAATGAAGGCCCTTTCTTCTTAATGAGGCCACGATATATCATATTTCAGAAAATCAAGGGCCATGAATTCGATTTAAATGGTCCAATCTGGATGGTTTTCGAACTCGGCCAAGCTTTCATCGATATTAACAATCTGGTAAAGTTTCTTAAAGATCGGATGAAAGATGAAGTCCCTATCGTCTTAACGAGGCAAAATATACGATTTTTAACTAAATCTAGAGCCATAACTCCACTATTACTGGTCCGATCTGGCTGGTTTTCAAACTTGACCGAGCTTTCATTGATATGAACAATCTCGTAAAGTTTCATAAAGATCACATGAAAAATGAAGGCCCTATAATCTTAACGAGGCAAAATATAGCATTTTTAACTAAATCAAGGGCCATAACTCATCCGTTACTGGTCCGATCTGGCTGGTTTTCGATATTGTCTGAGCTGTCATTGATATAAACAATCAGGTAAAGTCTTGTAAAGATCAGATGAAAGATGAAGGCCCTATCGAATTAACGAGGCAAAATATAGCATTTTTAACTAAATCAAGGGCAATAACTCTGCTGTTACTGGTCCGATCTGGCTGGTCTTCGAAACTGTCCGAGCTTTCATTTATATAAACAATCTGGTAAAGTTTGGTAAAGAACAAATGAAAAATAAAGGCCCTATCGTCTTAACGAGTCAAAATATAGCATTTTTAACTAAATCAAGGGCCATAACTCCGCTGTTAATGGTCCGATCTAGCTGAACTTGTCCGAGCTTTCATTGTTATTAACAATCTGTGCAAGGTTGGTAAAGATCGAATAATAAATGAAGGTGCTAGAGTGTTCACAAGGCTTAATATGGCATTTTTCAGCAAAACAAGGGTCATAACTCCATTGAAATTATTTCGATCTAGCCGGTTTTCGAACTTGTTCAAGCTTTCATTGATATAAAGACACTGGCAAAGTTAAGTAAAGATCCGATTAATATTGAAGGCCCTAGAGTGTTCACAAGGCAGAAAATAGCATTTTTCAGAAAAAACAAGGGCCATAACTCCAGTGTTACTGATCTGATTTGGCTGGTTTTCGAACTTGTTGGAGCATTCATTGATATTAACAATCTGTGGAAGTTTGGTAAAGATCAAATAATAAATGAAGGTGCTAGAGTGTTCACAAGGCAGAAAATGCAATTTTTCAGAAAAACAAGGGCCATAACTCCAGTGTTACTGACCCAATTCAGCCGATTTTCGAACTTGTCCAAGCTATAATTGGTATTAACAATCTGTGCAAGTTTGGTAACAATCAAATAATAAATGAAGGTGCTAGAGCGTTCACAAGGCAGAAAACAGCAATTTTTAGAAAAATCAAGGGCCATAACTCCGGTGTTACAGATCCGATTTGGCTGGTTTTCGAACTTTTCGAGCCTTCATTGATATTAACAATCCCTGCAAGTCTGGTAAAGATCAAATAATAAATGAAGGTGCTAGAGTGTTCACAAGGCTTAATATGGCATTTTTCAGCAAAACAAGGGCCACAACTCCGGTGAAATTATTCTGATCTGGCTGGTTTTCGAACTTGTCCGAGCTTTCATATTAGCTTTTTGATATTAACAACTTGTTAAAGTTTGGTAAAGATCGGATGAAAAATGAAGGCCCTATGGTGGTAACAAGACAAAAGACGGACGACGGCCGGCCGGACGGACGACGGACAACTCGTCATCCCATAAGCTAAAAAAAAAAGAAGAGTTTTGAGTGGTGTGCGAGGTGGGGGTGGGAGAGAGGTGGTGGTGGATGGTGGGGGAGTGCGGGGGGAGTGCAGGGTGTGTGTGTGTGTGTGTGTGTGGGGGGGGGGGGGGAGGGCAACATATAGGTGTAAGAAGCTATGTAAGGGGGGGGGGGGGGGGGGGGGTGAGGGCAACATATAGGTGTAAGAAGCTATGTAAGAATTGACCAAAACAACACAAAAATATGGTAAAACAAAATAAAACAAACAAGAGCTGTCGGAGAACAGCGCAGCTCGACTATTCGATTTTTCGGAGAATAATAAATTTATAGCTAATATATACCATCAGAAAACAAGGCGGGGAAGGTTGCAACATATATGTGTAAGAAATGACTGAAACAACACAGAAATATGTAAAAAAAAAAAAAGTTCCAAGTGTGGGGCAGGGTGGGGGGGGGGGGGGGGGGGGGTTATTGGGTGAGAGAGGGGGTGGGGGGGGGAGGAGGTTGCAACATATATGTGTAAGAATTGACAAAAGCAACACAGAAATATGTAAAAAAAATATAATAGCTTCAAGTGGGGGTGGGGTGGGGTAGGGGATCGGGCAACATATATGTGTTAAAATTTACTAAAACAACAAAGAAATATGTAAAAAAAAAAGTTTCAAGTCTGGGGTGGGGTGGGGGTGATGGGGTGAGAGGCGGGAGTGCGTTGGGGGTTTGAGGGGGCGGGGGGGGGGGGGGGGGGGGGGGGGGGGGGGGGGGGGGGGGGGGGGGGTAGGGTTGCAACATATATGTGTAAGAATTGTAAGAATTTACTAAAACAACACTGAAATAGTGGGGGCAGAGGTAGAGGGGTGGGGGAGGAGGGAGCCCATGCCCCAATATGGGTGGAGTATTAAGATGCATAATGCTATAACAAATCCCAAACCAAAATTATAGATATATACATGCTTACATGCAAACCTAGATCTGCCTTTATTGCACATTTTATGGGCCATCACAATTTGGGTTCCATGGGAGCCCAGAATTTGCAGAAAACAAAATTACTTATTTAGCCCTTTACAGCATACTATTAGAAAAAAAACATTCTAAAATTTAGTTCAGCTAGGACAAGAAATGTAAGAGATATAGACCTGTAAACACAGCTTACATTCAAAATTTGATGTGAAACAGACATATTTTAAGGGCTATCAGAATTTGGGTTCCATGGGAGCCCAGGGGTTACAGGAACCAAAATTACTTAAGCAGCTCTTACGATAATGCTATAAGGAAGCTAATGGCCAAATTTGGTTGTGCTAGGGTAAGAATTGTAAGAGATATAGACTTGTAAACACAGCTTAAACGCAAAATTTGATGTGAAATGGGGCACATTTTATGGGCTATCATAATTTGGGTTCCAGGAACCAAAATTGCTTATGCAGCCCTTAAGATAATGCTACAAGGAAGCCCATGAACAAATTTGGTTGTGGTAGGATAAGAAATGTAAGAGATATAGACTTGTTAACACAGCTTACACGCAAACCTTGATGTGGGACGCCGACGCCGACCCCGGGGTGATTACATAAGCTCTCTTATTCTTCGAATAGTCGAGCTAAAAAGGGGTAATTCAGGTAAAATAAATGCAAGAATTATGGTTCTTATAGGTCATATAACATTGTGTAATGGGAAGTCGAAAAGCGGCAATACACAGAAAAATTAATACCAAAAATTATAAAAAGTGATGGAAATGATACAACAGACTTGAAAGAAATACTTAAAGCTACACAATCCCGATAAAAGGCACACTAGAACTGAACAAATGTAACGGTCATTACGCATGTTGTTCTAAGTGATTACTGTATACGTGTGGGTTCATATATACAACATGCGCACTACCTAAATTCACTGAATATTAATGAGATAAGGCGGTACTGTATGAGACGCTTCAGGTACTTTGTGAATCGACCACTGGTCTTATAACGGGTATAAAAGTGGATTTTAGCAGACGGTATTTTACCACCGAACTGATGAGACCAATCTTCAGTAGAAAGACCTAATAGGAACTACAAGTCATTATAAATTGAAAAGGAAGCTAAAGATGTACTTACTCAAACAACCTTATAAGTCCATATTTATATATAATACAAAACAATACCTATAATTAAACGTAGCGGCCTTTTAACAAAGACCCTTTCCAACTATCGCTTTGCATCAAAGAAACTATTATATACAAATAATCCTCCATTTTTATGTGTGCAGTGTATATTGACACAAAACACAAGGGAGACATTGTTTATCGAAATTGGAATATTGGTAGAGGCTCGTAACTAATGGTAAAGATGGAGATATAGTATTTGTTATGTGAAGTTATGCATGCATGGTATACACATATTAGTAGATTATAAATCAACATAGTTTTAATAAATTCCTCTTAATTTATGCATGAATTGAACTTTTGAAATTGAAAATAAAATGGATGGAGAGACACAGAGACAGAGAGAGACATATAGTCAAAAAGAGGGAGAAGGAAAGAGAGAAAGAGAGAGACACACACACAAAGAAAAGAGAAACAGAGAAAGAAAAAAAGCGAGATGGAGGGAGGGAGGGAGAGAGGAAAATAGTGAGAAAAGGGGAGAGAGAGTGGGGAAGGAAGGAGTGGGGTGGAAGGCATTGAGAGAGAGAGAGTTTCTATATAGTCTTATAAACATAGGAGTAAGAGCCGGAGGACTCCACAACCCAATTCACCCCAATTTCGGGGTGGGCCCCAATATTGATGTTTTCACGAAACAAAAAGAAATGCAACACAAATGTATGAATTGGCAATCTGAACATAACATTCTGATTGACATTATTTCAAAATCAAAGAAAATATGAAAGATGTCAGCTTCCGTCTGTTTGACAGGGTAAGTGTTAACTAAAAACCGAAAGTTTTAGTAAAACAATTAAGTTCAAATACTAGTAATTAACCTTTCCTAAGTTTATTGATTTGTAAAGTAATTTTAAATGAAAACAGGCCCGTAACCAGCCCTGAAATTTAACCGAGTTATATCCCTTATGTTGGTGTCCGGTGGCATTAACCTCCCTCTCCACCCCAGATTTTGTTTTAATTTCCTTCAATGTGTTGCATTTCCCCCAGGGTCCTTATATACTAGTATATAGTTGTTTTTATGTAAAGTATGTACATTCCCAAAATTCAACCAAGGAAAATACCTCTGTGTGCCCCAGTGTAGCTACGGACCTGGAAAAGCAATGGTTTATATTCACGGTGGACAGACGTAACGGACACTGTCTGCTCAAAACAGCGTTACCTTGATCCTGGTTACTCATGTAAAGGACCCTGGCGGGTAAAAACACGTAAACTGTTAAAAAATATTTAATATTACTTCACAATAAGACACTTTTTAACAAGAGGTCAATGACCTTGAAGCTCTACTGATTGATTTTGATTTCAGGAAGTAGTCGCTACAGACTTGTTTTTTGAAAATCTATTTTTTACCGTGGCGGCCATCTTGAATTTTCGGCCGACCTGAAATTTTGCTAGGATCAATTAGACATTAAGAGCAACATTCCTGTGAAGTTTCATGAAAATCCGTCAAGTAGTTTCAGAGGAGTAGTCGCTACAAGTTTTCATTATATAACTTTATGTAAACAAAGATGACTGGTAGCCATGTTTAACGTCAAATCAAAACGATTTTCGTCAAGGACCAACATCATGTCATACTGATCATTTTAGAAAAAGTCCCATATCAATATCTCTTATAGTTTTGAAGAAGTAGTCGCTACAAACTTATTTATTTTAAATCTATTTTTAGCTGTGGCGGCCATCTTGAATTTCCGGCCGACCTGAAATTTTTCTAGGATCAACTAGACATCAAGAGCAACATTCCTGTGAAGTTTCATGAACATCCGTCAAGTAGTTTCAGAGAAGTAGTCGCTACAAGTTTTTACTATAAAACTCTATGTAACCAAAGATGGCCACTGGCAGCCATGTTTAACGTCAAATCAAAATAATTTTCCACAAGGATCAACATCATGTCATGCTGATCATTTTAGAAAAAGTCCCATATCAATATCACTTATAGTTTTCAAGAAGTAGTCGCTACAAACTTGTATTTTAAAACTCTATTTTTAGCTTTGGCGGCCATCTTGGATTTCACATCAACATGAATTTATGCTAGGATCAACTAGACTTTATGGGCAACATTTCTGTAAAGTTTCATGAATATCCATCCAGTAGTTTTAGAGGAGTTGTCGCTACAAATAAAAGTTTACGGACAGACGGACAGACGGACGGACGGACAGACGGACGCCGCACCACGGCATAAGCTCTGCTGATCTCTGATCAGTAGAGCTAAAAATGATCGCACCCACGGAACACTAGATGCATTTGTGTGTCTGAATTCATGAAGAACGGGTTATAAAAAAAAGTGTTTTAGATGTGAAAGAACGCGCACTGTTTACACACCGACGCGTGAAAGTACGTCTAGTTCTAAGACAATTGTTTATTTCAAAAATGGTGACTGCTATTGGCATATGCTATGTCTGGAATTATGTATGTTCAGCCATAACATCCATTGGACGTATTTAATACATAATAATATCTATTGATTGCCAGATTGTGCATTGCAAAGTTAACGGATCCTGGTTGCTCATGGCACCGGATCCTGTTTGCTTCTGACACAGGATCCTAGTCGGTAGTTGCAAACATACATCTTAAAACAAGAGGTCAATGACCTTGAAGCTCTTCTGATTGATTTTGATTTCAGGAAGTAGTCGCTACAAACTGTTTTTTTGAAAATCTATTTTTAGCCGTGGTGGCCATCTTGAATTTCCGGCCGACCTGAAATTTTGCTAGGATCAATTAGACATCAAGAGCAACATTCCTGTGAAGTTTTATGAAAATCCGTCAAGTAGTTTCAGAGGAGTAGTCGCTAAAAGTTTTCATTATATAACTCTATGTAAACAAACATGGCCACTGGCAGCCATGTTTAACGTCGAATCAAACTAATGTTCGACTTGAATAACCATCATGTCATGCTGATCATTTTAGAAAAAGTCCCATATCAACATCACTTACAGTTTTCAAGAAGTAGTCGCTACAAAGTTGTATTTTGAAAATCTATTTTTAGCCATGGCGGCCATCTTGAATTTCCGGCCGACCTGAAATTTTGCTAGGATCAATTAGACATAAAGAGCAACATTCCTGTGAAGTTTTATGAAAATCCGTCAAGTAGTTTCAGAGGAGTAGTCGCTACAAGTTTTCATCATATAACTCTATGTAAACAAACATGGCCACTGGCAGCCATGTTTAACGTCGAATCAAAATAATGTTTGACTTGAATAACCATCATGTCATGCTGATCATTTTAGAAAAAGTCCCATATCAATATCACTTATAGTTTTCAAGAAGTAGTCGCTACAAACTTGTATTTTGAAAATCTATTTTTAGCCAGGGCGGCCATCTTGAATTTCCGGCCGACCTGAAATTTTGCTAGGATCAATTAGACATCAAGAGCAACATTTCTGTGAAGTTTCATGAAAATCCGTCAAGTAGTTTCAGAGGAGTAGTCGCTACAAGTTTTCATTATATAACTCTATGTAAACAAAGATGGCCACTGGCAGCCATGTTAAATGTCAAATCAAAATAATGTTCGACTCGGATAACCATCATGTCATGCTGATCATTTTAGAAAAAGTCCCATATCAATATCACTTATAGTTTTCAAGAAGTAGTCGCTACAAACTTATTTTTTAAAAATCTATTTTTAACTGTGGCAGCCATCTTGAATTTTTGGCAGATCTGAAATTTTGCTAGGATCAATTAGACATTAAGAGCAACATTCCTGTAAAGTTTCATGAAAATCTGCCAAGTAGTTTCAGAGGAGTAGTCGCTACAAGTTTTTACTATATAACTCTATGTAAACAAAGATGGCCGCTGGCAGCCACGTTTAACGTCGAATCAAAACGATTTTTGATAAGGACCAACATCATGTCATGCTGATCATTTTAGAAAAAGTCCCATATCAATATCACTTATAGTTTTCAAGAAGTAGTCGCTACAAACTTGTATTTTGAAACTCTATTTTTAGCTTTGGCGGCCATCTTGAATTTCCGGCCGACCTAAAATTTTGCTAGGATCATTTAGACATCAAGAGCAACATTCCTGTGAAGTTTCATGAAAATCCGTCAAGTAGTTTCAGAGGAGTAGTCGCTACAAGTTTTCATTATATAACTCTATGTAAACAAAGATGGCCGCTGGCAGCCATGTTTAATGTCAAATCAAAACAATTTTCGAAAAGGACCAACATCATGTCATGCTGATCATTTTAGAAAAAGTCCCATATCAATATCACTTATAGTTTTTAAGAAGTAGTCGCTACAAACTTGAATTTAAAAAATCTATTTTTAGCTTTGGCGGCCATCTTGGATTTCACATCAACATGAATTTTTGCTAGGATCAACTAGACTTCATGGGCAACATTTCTGTAAAGTTTTATGAATATCCATCATGTAGTTTCAGAGGAGTAGTCGCTACAAGTTTTCATTATATAACTCTATGTAAACAAAGATGGCCGCTGGCAGCCATGTTTAATGTCAAATCAAAACAATTTTCGACAAGGACCAACATCATGTCATGCTGATCATTTTAGAAAAAGTCCCATATCAATATCACTTATAGTTTTTAAGAAGTAGTCGCTACAAACTTGAATTTAAAAAATCTATTTTTAGCTTTGGCGGCCATCTTGGATTTCACATCAACATGAATTTTTGCTAGGATCAACTAGACTTCATGGGCAACATTTCTGTAAAGTTTTATGAATATCCATCCAGTAGTTTCAGAGGAGTAGTCGCTACAAATAAAAGTTAACGGACAGACGGACGGACAGACGGACAGACGGACGACGGACGCCGCACCACGGCATAAGCTCTGCTGATCTCTGATCAGTAGAGCTAAAAATGACTAGATATGTCCCCCTGTTCGAAATATCTCGGTCTGATATCAGCGGTGGAAGATAAAGCTGCGACATCTTCAATTGGGTGGGGTTTGTGCGTGGGTCAACTTATGGAAAAAAATAATGTGCTGAGATATTTTAAAGATTTTCACATTTAACGAGTTTTCACCTTCCAAACATCGGCGAGAAACTCATACACTTCAAGGGGGCTGGCGTGGTCTACTTGATAGCACGTTGCATTTGACCCGGATGAAGCCTTATCGCCGCAAGTCAATTTCTTCTGCTGTGTATTATTGAGTAAAACATGTGCCTTTATTCTCGTCCGAACCGGTATGTACAACGGTTCTGTGTTTCGGAGTCTATCCTTGGAACAATTTGCTAATCACAGGAAAATATATTCGTAAGTAAGATTAGGGCAGCTTCTCGGAGTTTTATGTATCCTTCCTTTCTTTTGGGCGACCGGCTATAAATATTCAATATAATGTCTTGATAAACAATTAAACAACATTCAGCTAAATGTTATGTGATAACCTTTTCAAATCATAGGATGACTCCGATGAGGGTGCTCCTCTCGAAATCCGCTAGTGCTTAAACAAAAGTGGCAATATTCTCAATAAAACTTTCTCTAGAATTATATTATATGTATAAAATAATGAAAACTTGCGAATTCAAAGTTTACCATTGGTAAATGCCTATTTAAAACTTGTAATTGACATTTTCAGTAAGTATTTGGAGATTATAAACGAAAAGCTCAGCTTTTCTATAGGAGGTGTTCAATGTATTACTTTATACAATTATATTAATTTGTGAATAAATGTACATTAAGAGTTATTTTAAACAAAATATCTAAATAAAAAAACGTTTTCTTATTTGTTGCGTACAACAACGGTGGCCTCTCTATACGACATGTCAGCCTACATTATGCCAACACTCATGTATATACTAGTAGTTGTTCATATTGCTGCATTTGTATTACTTGTAATATTTGATTTATTATTCATTGATGTATTTTGTTTTTAAGTATCATTTATGATCAAACAATTGTTACCTGTTAGGGGCTTAACTAGGGCGTTGCTAGTGTGGTCCCACGGCAAACTTCATGAACTTGTTTATTCCCAGATACGCTGTGGTTCGTTTTTCCCCACTATTTTATATCTTATTTGACGCTGAGAGTGTTGATGATATAGTCTGAATTCTTATATCCTCTCGCCCCTACTTTGTTTGTTTGATGTTGTTGGTTTTTTTATGTATTGTGTTGTTTTTTTTAATTTTCGGATTTTTGCAGACAGTGTGTACACAGCTGCATGCTCTAAGATAATGCCTTTTGAATAAACTTTTTTTTTTAAATATTGAATGTTGTTTAACGGCTCAGCAACACAGTATAGGTTATTTAGAGCCGCTCCAGAGAGAGAGGAAGGATACATAGGAATCCGGGAACCGTGCTCTACTCTTATTATCGAATAGATTCCTTTGGTTCTTTAACATGCTCGGAGGATAGACCGATACACGAGACCGCCCGGTTTACGTCCCCATCCGACGGACGAGGCTATGGGAAAGTGTCTTGCCCAAGAACATACCGACCAAACTCAGTGGCACCACGGAGGATTGAACCCGGGGCCTCCGGTTACAAATATAAAAACTGTTTGAGGTCATTGTCGTGTAAAACGTTGACAATGACCGTCATGCAGCGCGCTGCGGGGAAAGTAAGTTTGGTTAATGTCTATTGCGGGCCCATAGTTTATTTTAGGGTACTGTCGACAGCAGACAGGTCGTGAAGAGACAATTATCTCAAGTCGCAAATGTTTATACACGAACGTAGGTCCGGAGTACATTTGTTTAGTATTGTACCTTGTACGACATAGACGCATTTAGCCAAACTCACCACCAGATTCTATCACTATAACAAGATCACACCCTCTACATTCAATATTGGGCTGTTCTTTCTTTATTTTCCATCATGCTGTCGCATGAATGATTTCATTACCGGTGGTCCAGAGTGGTGAGGCACTGTTTCAAGTTCACCGCTACGGTCGTGGTTACGAATCCAGCTTGTTCCCAGATTTCATGAGGCATGCAGTACTTGTCCTACTTATGAAAATTTGGATGGTCTGCCTCCCCCACGAAAAAATCGACCATCATATATAACCTAAATGTGCTAAAGATGACTTAAAACACCATGCAACCAATGATGCTTTTTTTATTGTTTGTTTCGGTGGAGCCAAAGTACCGATCGTCGTTTTCTCTTTAATCTGAAGGGATATAGAAAACAATCTATCAACCAGGATCCGGTGCCAAAGATACGGATTGTGTCCGTTGCCAGAATCTCAAGCATTTTTTACAAAGCAACCATATCCGGTGCTCTGAAATTTAGACATGATGTAAATATTTGCAGATTTTTAGACTAAACAGTTATTTTTATTGAACAACAGCAGTTGCAAACCAGTTTGGGATCACATTAAATCAGTCAGAGAGAACATATGGAAGTTTGGCTTTTTAAAGTCATCAACTTTGTATCGACCGGTTAAGAGTAAAGTTAGGAATTATTCTGCATTTGTTGTACATAAAGAAAATGTATTTCGAAGGATATGATATTCAAAAGTTCCGTCGCATAAAGTTTTTTTCTTATACAGACAATACTGTATCTTTATGTTCGAACTTTTTGACACCAGTGTCCATTTTCTTTCTGTTTTTACCAACCAGGGTCCGTTACAAGTGCAACCAGAATCAAGGTAACGCAGTTTTGAGCAACCAGGGTCCGTTACGTCTATCCACCGTGATATTCGCGATTGAGCATATTTATGTAAAGTAACTTAATTAATACGACGTTGTTAATCGGCCTCCGTAGTGCGGTAGGTTAACGCGCTGTCTTAGTATGCTTTCGCCGTTGCGGAAGGGGTTCTAGCCCAGTCCTTAGCACTTTTTAAAACATTTTTTTTTTATGAAGAAGTAGTATTCAAATGCCTTTCAAATTCGTCAGATTTAAATATTAACAATCATATGCATAATAGCACGCACACAAGCACGGTTTACGCACGCACCCACAAAAGCTCGCACGCAAGAACGATCCTTTTTTTTACGAATTGTGACTCTTATAATTTTCCCAAGAAGATCCGGAATTGAAAAGTGTAACTGAAGGATAGACGGATGGGCGACCTTCATGTGTATACTCCTTCCTCACATCCTGAAAACTACGAATTGCGAGAAATAATATTGCTGGTCTTTTTCCAACAAAAGAAAATTCTACAAATATATCTTAATTTGAACAATATTCTTCAAGTGTCTCATTGTAAACAATGATTTCTCCCTGTCCCGAGTCAACACTTGAGCATGTATTTCACGTTACATACTATTGGCTACTGATACACGCTCTCTGTATATGTATACATGTATAATACGTGTGTGATTTTGGATTATTTCAAGGATATTATAGGAAATAAGTATATACATATGTGGAATACGCGGGTAAGTGTTTATAATTCTCTACATAGTGATGTATTTACGCTATGCCTTACGCATTTTACTTGTTCCCTTCCGTTCAACATTACAAACATGTATACAGTTACACTGCACGCTATTGAATATCCTCATCGAGTTGAATAGTCTGTAGTTATCGGATATCTGAGCAAATTGTTATATAAACGTTTAGGCTTATATACCCATAATCGCTGGGTGGTACAATTTTAAAGTTACCGAAGCGTTTATCACGCCTATTATGCAAATGCCTCGATATACGCTATGACAATATACCAGCCTAAACAATGTCGACAACACAACCAGCAAAGAACTTCATCTATATGCGTTCTTATGTTTAAAAAAACTTGAAATTGTATTATTTTATCGGGATTGTGTAGCTTTAAAGAGCAAAAACAATTTTATGAAACTACAGCTCTAAACCTTTAATACCCTTATCACAGGAAAACGAACGGTTATTTTTTGATACAAACACTCCTTTTTTAAACAAGTTAAATGAATGAAGAAGAATGCCAATCGTTAGAGGGACTACTTAGCGTAAATGAATGTTTAAATAATGCTTTAAAAAATATGAAATTAGGATTCTTTTGGAAAGATATTGGTATTTTTATGGTTAGATGTTTGAATCAAGGATACGAATTCAAGTCATCAGTCACTCAAAGGCAAAGTGTGATCACTTGTCTTCCTAAGGAAGGTAAATCAAAACTGCACTTAAAAAACTGGAGACCTATTTCGCTTATAAATGTGGATGGGAAAATTGCATCCTCAGCTATTGCCAATCAAATCAAAACAATACCGTTACTCCCAAAACTAATATTGGAAAGTCAAACAGGGTTTTTAAAAGGCTACAAATGGGTGATTTAACACGACTTATATCTGATCTTATTTTAAAATGTGATGAAGAAAACATACCCGGACTTTTGTTTTACTAGACTTTGAAAAAGCTTTTATTTAGAATGGGAATTTATAGTAAAAATGTTTACATTTACTTAATCCTGGAGATTCAATTTTAAACTGGTTCCACACTTTTTATAATAATGTATCTAGTAGCGTACTGAACAACGGACACTGTTCAGATATTTTTTCAATCCAAAGAGGTATTCGACAAGGCGATCCCCTTTGTATATTTTTATAATATTTGTTATTTTGTTAATTTTTATATTCTGCTTTGAAATATCATTCCGATACTAACGGTATACGTGTATGAGACTCTGAATATCAATTAAACCAAAATGCTGATGACTCCTCTTTTTTTTCCTAGAGGATGATGAAAAATCATTAAATACTGCCCTTCAAACGTACAGTGGACACATTTTACCTCTGCTCCAGTTTAAAAGTAAAAGTAAATTTCGACAAAACCCAAATTATATGGATTGGAGCAAGAAAAGTTTCTTGCGAAAAACTTCACTGATAAACTGCTGCTTTAAAGTGTACATTGATGTTACTTATATTGATGTTACTTATTTAGACAGATTTTGTACAGATTTCATTCCATGTCTGGTTCGTCTCAATCTAGTTTCATCGAATGTATTCTTACCGTATAGGCAATTTTTGCCTAAAATGTGTTTGTATTTATATCATGTATGTATGTACACAAGTGTCTGAATAAAATTATTAAAAAAAAACAACAACATTGTGTAATGATAATGAACTTGTGTGCCAAGTTTCAAAGCTTTCAGACAAATGAGAAATGAGGACAAAAAACTTTAACCAAAAATATACATGGACAGACTGCCCAAAAGACGGAAATTGCCAAATTAAAAGCCTAGATTTACTACGCAATTTGGCTAAAAACCAGTAGAACCGATGGATGCTCTCCGGTGAATGCTCCCCGAAATGTTTCCTCAATTTATCGTATGGCGTATCACCCAGCAGTATTCAATTTGTAACATATCGGTCAAGAGAAACTAATACGAAATGTGATGTCCTGAATATCGTTTGTCTATTTCTAAGACATAGTTTGATGTACAAGTGGAAGATATATGCCAGTGGAACAATTTAAGGCTCTATAGACTTGATCCAACATTATGAATAGCAATATCAGAAACTAAAGCAATATCAGAAACTATTATTATTTCTGGTGATTCACTGGTGTTGAACTTTTCTTTTTCAATAAATAAGGCAGGGTTTGGAGAGTTTCATTGAGGTCCCATTAGTAGTTTTTGAGTTATGCTCTGGACAAGAATTATAAGTATAAAATTACAAAGGGCAATAACTCTAATTTGAATGAAGATAGAGTTATGGATCTTGTGCTCTGCATGGTCATTACTATATGCCTACCTTGCAAGCGGATATGGACAGATTGCTTGGTTGTTGGATGGATTATCTGGTCGCTACTAAGGAAACAGATAAATGTTCGATCCAGGTCCTCTCGCTGTATCGGTGAAATTGTCAACTCCGAACTTCTGATATAGTTGCTGTCTTGGCTGCAAAATGAGGTATTGTGTGAATAGCGGACTTACTGCATTATCTTTTTTAATGTATGAATGGGTTTAATGCCAATTTCCAGCACATTTTAGGCAATGCATGATGGTCGATTTTTAGTGGTGGATTCTGGCAGCCTGGGTAGAACCAGTACATTCTGCCTTAAGTTGGTGGTCTGACTTAAAATAGCAAAGCCTTCTGTTTGTGAAAGATGAACACCAACTGTTAGTGGGTATGGCATCTGCTTCGAATTCTCTGTTGGTTATCATTTTACTCTGAACATGTCAGACATTTTTTGAGGAATAAATATCAAATTTAGGTGAAATATACCAATACCGTATACTATTTCCCCATTGAAGAACACTCAGTGCATGTAATGTGACATGTGAAAATCTTATAGCAGACCTCAACGCAAAACTTTCAAGTGTGTGACCTTGTGGTATCAGTTGATCAGAAATCAGACAAAATGTTTTTGTACGACCTTTAAAATAAAAAAAAATAAAAAAAATATGGAAGAAATTCGTGAAAGCATTTTGAGAGTACCGGTATGAACAAAAATTTAACTTTAATATTTTATTGAAAGCAGACCTAACTGCAAAACTTCCAAGTGTGTGACCTTGACCATGTGGTCGCAGTTGATCAAATCTGATGGAATGTTTTTGTAAGACCTTAGGAATCAAAAAATAAAATATGAACGAAAATATGAGCAAACAGGAGTGTGCGTTATGGTTCTGATGTTATTGCGCATAATGCATATTTCCATAAAAGAACATGACGACCTTGCCCACTGACCTGCTGACCTCAAAACTATTTCCATGTAAGGCCATGGGGAACTTGACCTTTGATAACTGACCCAAAATCAATAGGGTTTCTCCTCTTACCAAAGACAATGTACCTAGGAAATTTCATGAGAGTGGGCGTTATGATTTTAAAGTTATTGCGCAGAATGCCTATTTCCATACAAGGTAATGGCAACTTTGACCTTTGATCAACTGCTAAAAATCAATAGGGTTTCTCCTCTCACCAAGGGAAATGTTTGTATGAAGTGTCCGGGGTGTAGATGTGATGCGGTTGCGAAGTTATCATTCGAAAATGCGTTTTTCAATATAAGGACATGGCAACCTTGTCCTTTGACCTACTGACCCAAAAACAACAGGGTTCCTCCTCTCACATAGGACAATGTACCTATGAAGTTTCATGAGTTATGGTTCTTGTGCTCTTCGCTTTCCCTAACTGCCCTCTATAGTTGTTTTTGACAATAGACAATAGTCAATATTTTATTCCGAGTAATTTAGGCCTCTGGCCCATAATACCAGGGCTTCTAAAATCGCCGGTTTATCGGTTCCCAGACCGAAATCTGTTTCTCTGGACCGTTTTTCTTTTCAAAATCTCTGTTTAAATCGGTCCCAGATATTTTATCTATCGGTCGTTAAAAAAAAATCTCCAATTGCCCTTCACACTCCTAATATCCTAAAATATGCCTTGCGGCAATATTCTTTGATCCATAACACGACTGTTTGTCACTAGCTGTGCTAAAGTAGGTCAATTTGGACTAAACCATTACCGATAGTAGGGAGTTTTCCGGAAGAGTCTATAGCTAGGCAGCATGCATTTGATGTGTGATCAGTGAAAGTATATCACGCGTTCTGTCGGTTCACTGAAGCGAGTGTTACCGTCTGCAATTTCTTTGATATACCGTTAGTCGTAAGGTGTTAGCCTGTTTGCTTGTGTCGGTTTGTTTTTTTAAGTGGCCAAAGCTGGGACTGAAATTTGTTTGCGTCATTAAAAACAATTAAAATACCGAGATGTGTTAATTGTTTGTTTGATTTTTTTTTTACAATAACTTTAAGTATAATATTAATGACATTAATTAAGGAAAGTGATCAAACCTGACACCGTTTTTTTTTTAAGTCGGACCGAAATTATTTAATTGCAATGTCTCTTTCCTATATTTCTATCACGTTTATCACATGATAGTTTTTATGGCGTCTGTATATGCGACACAAAACATCATTAAAACGGCTTCGGTGTAGTCTCAGCATTGAAATTTGTATGTAGTGGCTAGCTGCAGCACAACGCATATCGAAATATACAAGTAAAATTTGATGCATGGCATCAGTTCGCCGCAAAAAGATTTTGGTCAAAGATGTGAGTGTTAGAACCGACAAATGAAATTCACGCGACTTCCGGTTTATTAGACACTTCCGGTTCAATTCCTCAAATGATCAACAATTTTAATATTGAGTGAAAATTATTCATTCAGTAAAGCGAAGACATGATGTCAGTCATTAAAATGTACAAATTGTGATAAAGTAAGTTATAAATAATACAAATGACTAAACAATGACTAAACGGAAAAATGCATGGTGCAGCTGACATGGTGGGTGGGGTACGGCGATTTTAGTGATTTTTTCAAAATAAGTGCGATTCTTACGGCAGTAAAAAACCTGGACCGATTTGCATTTTAAAATTTTAGAAGCCCTGCATAATACAAATAACAAATTGCATATTATATAACTACACAGAAATGTCACAAAAGTAGATAAAGAGACAAACAAATGTTGTAACAAACATTGAAATATATAGTACAATGGAATGAAAATGATTATTTCTGAATATAATATTAACAACCTCGGTGTTGCAAAAAGTAGAACAAAAAGTACAACTATTGACAAACTTTTTAGTTTGAGTTTTTAGTTTCATTCAAGTCCAGTTAGAAGTGGTCAAGTTATGATTAGGACAAGAATGCGAACGGATGGAAACGGCGTTGACTATATGCTCCCCCGAAAATGTTCATGGAGCATAAATGTACAAACCTCCTGGTGGTATATCGCTTGCTGATGTTGGTGACGTTCTCCCATCTGTGCCCTTCTATATGCCATTCAACAATTTTAAAACCCGTAACACTGCATCCGAAATATCCAGTGCAATAGAATGTGATATTTCCCCCGAGGTGGTGTATAGTGTGATCCAGCGGCAAAGGCGGCACCAAATATGGGCCTCGAGTTAGGGTGTCGCATGCTGAAGATTATAAACACACTTGCTTAAGTTCCATTTTCTTCAAACTATGAAATATTGTGATATCTGTCAGTCAGTACATGTCAGGGCTAGAAAATATATATTTTTTTAATTTACTATACCACCGGTCTCGTTGTTAGGTAAAATCACAAGACCTGCTCAAAATTTACTAGGTTAATATACTATTCAACAGAAAAGTCTATTTTAACCCTTCTTTAACCCGCTACATATATATAATGGACTGTTCTTTCTTTGAATTAAGACCATTCCATTTATGTGACAAAGGGGTGTTTTGGGGAAATGACTAATCAGCAACCGATCAGCCTGCGAGTTACTTGCATGCTGATCTGGGTTTACAATGGACGCAAAGCGGGTTAAGGGAATTGTAAGTTATTTTTGAAGGTGTCTTCACATGTCTTATGATTGTAGGCAAGGTTATCCAAGCACATAAAAGCATCTCAATCAAGACTTTGCTGAAAGGAAATATAGAAAACGCCCATTCTGATTACTGAGGCAATGGTTAATAATGCCCTATAGGCATTTATTGAAACGATAGATATCAGGTTTTTCAAAATGTTAGGTTGCTGTCACTACTCAACCTATTGATTTTGTAATTTATTTCTTATTTGATTTTTTTCCCAAACCTACCAGACTACCAAGACACAAACATTTGGCAGACCAGCAGCATTTCTACTAGACTATCGGACTACCAAGTCACAAACATTTGGCAGACCAGCAGCATTTCTACTAGTCCCTATCAGACTACCGAGACACAAACATTTGGCAGACCAGCAGCATTTTTACTAGCCTGTCGGACTACCGAGACACAAACATTTGGCAGACCAGCAGTATTTTTACTAGCCTGTCGGACTACCGAGACACAAACATTTGGCAGACCAGCAGCATTTTTACTAGCCTATCGGACTACCGAGACACAAACATTTGGCAGACCAGCAGCATTTCTACTAGCCTATCGGACTACCAAGACACAAACATTTGGCAGACCAGCAGCATTTCTACTAGCCTATCGGACTACCAAGACACAAACATCTGGCAGAGCAGCAGCATTTCTACTAGCCTATCTGACTACCAAGACACAAACATTTGGCAGACCAGCAGCATTTCTACTAGCCTATCGGACTACCAAGACACAAACATTTGGCAGACCAGCAGCATTTCTACTAGCCTTTCGGACTTAACAAGACACAAACATTTGGCAGACCAGCAGCATTTTTACTAGCCTATCGGACTACCAAGACATAAACATTTGGCAGACCAGCAGTATTTTTACTGGCCTCGGGCTACCAAGACACAAACATTTGGCAGACCAGCAGCATTTCTACTAGCCTATCGGACTACCAAGACACAAACATTTGGCAGTCCAGCAGCATTTCTACTAGTCCCTATCAGACTACCGAGACACAAACATTTGGCAGACCAGCAGCATTTTTACTAGCCTGTCGGACTACCGAGACACAAACATTTGGCAGACCAGCAGTATTTTTACTAGCCAGTCGGACTACCGAGACACAAACATTTGGCAGACCAGCAGCATTTTTACTAGCCTATCGGACTACCGAGACACAAACATTTGGCAGACCAGCAGCATTTCTACTAGCCTATCGGACTACCAAGACACAAACATTTGGCAGACCAGCAGCATTTCTACTAGCCTATCGGACTACCAAGACACAAACATCTGGCAGAGCAGCAGCATTTCTACTAGCCTATCTGACTACCAAGACACAAACATTTGGCAGACCAGCAGCATTTCTACTAGCCTATCGGACTACCAAGACACAAACATTTGGCAGACCAGCAGCATTTCTACTAGCCTTTCGGACTTAACAAGACACAAACATTTGGCAGACCAGCAGCATTTTTACTAGCCTATCGGACTACCAAGACATAAACATTTGGCAGACCAGCAGTATTTTTACTGGCCTCGGGCTACCAAGACACAAACATTTGGCAGACCAGCAGCATTTCTACTAGCCTATCGGACTACCAAGACACAAACATTTGGCAGTCCAGCAGCATTTCTACTAGTCCCTATCAGACTACCGAGACACAAACATTTGGCAGACCAGCAGCATTTTTACTAGCCTGTCGGACTACCGAGACACAAACATTTGGCAGACCAGCAGTATTTTTACTAGCCAGTCGGACTACCGAGACACAAACATTTGGCAGACCAGCAGCATTTTTACTAGCCTATCGGACTACCGAGACACAAACATTTGGCAGACCAGCAGCATTTCTACTAGCCTATCGGACTACCAAGACACAAACATTTGGCAGACCAGCAGCATTTCTACTAGCCTATCGGACTACCAAGACACAAACATTTGGCAGACCAGCAGCATTTCTACTAGCCTATCGGACTACCAAGACACATACATCTGGCAGAGCAGAGCAGCAGCATTTCTACTAGCCTATCTGACTACCAAGACACAAACATTTGGCAGACCAGCAGCATTTCTACTAGCCTATCGGACTACCAAGACACAAACATTTGGCACACCAGCAGCATTTTTACTAGCCTATCGGACTACCGAGACAAAAACATTTGGCAGAACAGCAGCATTTTTACTAGGCTATCAGACTACCGAGACACAAACATTTGGCAGACCAGCAGCATTTCTACTAGCCTATCGGACTACCGAGACATTAACATTTGCAGACCAGCAGCATTTCTACTAGCCTATCGGACTACCGAGACATAAACATTTGGCAGACCAGCAGCATTTTCACTAGCCTATCGGACTACCGAGACACAAACATTTGGCAGACCAGCAGCATTTTTAATAGCCTATCGGAATACCGAGATACAAACACTTGGCAGAATAGCAGCATTTTTACTAGCCTATCGGACTACCAAGACATAAACATTTGGCAGACCAGCAGCATTTTTACTGGCCTCGGGCTACCAAGACACAAACATTTGGCAGACCAGCAGCATTTCTACTAGCCTTTCGGACTACCAAGACACAAACATTTGGCAGACCAGCAGCATTTCTACTAGCCTATCGGACTACCAAGACACAAACATTTGGCAGACCAGCAGCATTTTTACTAGCCTATCGGACTACCAACACACAAACATTTGGCAGACCAGCAGCATTTTTACTAGCCTATCGGACTACCAAGACACAAACATTTGGCAGACCACCAGCATTTTTACTAGTCTATCGGACTTACCAAGACACAAAGATTTGGCAGACCAGCAGCATTTTTACTAGCCTATCGGACTATAAAGACACAAACAATTGGCAGACCAGCAGCATTTTTACTAGCCTATCGGACTACCAAGACACAAACATTAGCATTTCTACTAGCCTATCTGACTACCAAGACACCAACATTTGGCAGACCAGCAGCATTTTAATAGCCTATCGGACTACGAAGACAAAAACATTTGGCAGATCAGCAGTATTTCTACCAGCCTATCGGACTACCGAGACATAAACATTTGGCAGACCAGCAGCATGTTTACTAGGCTATCGGACTACCGAGACAAAAACATTTGGCAGAACAGCAGCATTTTTACTAGGCTATCGGACTACCGAGACACAACCATATGGCAGACCAGCAGCATTTTTACTAGCCTATCGGACTACCGAGACAAAAACATTTGGCAGAACAGCAGCATTTTACTAGGCTATCAGACTACCGAGACACAAACATTTGGCAGACCAGCAGCATTTCTACTAGCCTATCGGACTACCAAGACATAAACATTTGGCAGACCAGCAGCATTTTTACTAGCCTATCGGACTACCGAGACCCAAACATTTGGCAGACCAGCAGCATTTTTACTAGCCTATCGGACTACCAAGACACAAACATTTGGCAGACCAGTAGCATTTCTACTAGCCTATCAGACTACCAAGACACAAACATTTGGCAGACCAGCAGCATTTTTACTAGCCTGTCAGACTACCAAGACACAAACATTTGGCAGACCAGCAGCATTTTTACTAGCCTGTCGGACTACCGAGACATAAACATTTGGCAGACCAGCAGTATTTTTACTAGCCTGTCGGACTACCGAGACACAAACATTTGGCAGACCAGCAGTATTTTTACTAGCCTATCGGACTACCTAGACACAAACATTTGGCAGACCAGCAGCATTTTTACTAGCCTATCGAACTACCAAGACACAAACATTTGGCAGAGCAGCAGCATTTCTACTAGCCTATCGGACTACCAAGACACAAACATTTGGCAGAGCAGCAGCATTTCTACTAGCCTATCGGACTACCAAGACACAAACATCTGGCAGACCAGCAGCATTTTTACTAGCCTATCTGACTACCAAGACACAAACATCTGGCAGACCAGCAGCATTTCTACTAGCCTATCGGACTACCAAGACACAAACATTTGGCAGACCAGCAGCATTTCTACTAGCCTTTCAGACTACCAAGACACAAACATTTGGCAGACCAGCAGCATTTCTGCTAGCCTATCGGACTACCAAGACACAAACATTTGGCAGACCAGCAGCATTTTTACTAGCCTATCGGACTTAACAAGACACAAACATTTGGCAGACCAGCAGCATTTTTACTAGCCTATCGGACTATCAAGACACAAACAATTGGCAGACCAGCAGCATTTTTACTAGCCTATCGGACTACCAAGACACAAACATTAGCATTTCTACTAGCCTATCTGACTACCAAGACACCAACATTTGGCAGACTAGCAGCATTTTTACTAGCCTATCGGACTACCAAGACAAAAACATTTGGCAGATCAGCAGTATTTCTACTAGCCTATCGGACTACCGAGACACAAACATTTGGCAGACCAGCAGCATTTTTACTAGCCTATCGGACTACCGAGACATAAACATTTGGCAGACCAGCAGCATTTTCACTAGCCTATCGGACTACCAAGACACAAACATTTGGCAGACCAGCAGCATTTTTACTAGCCTATCTGACTACCAAGACACCAACATTTGGCAGACTAGCAGCATTTTTACTAGCCTATCGGACTACCAAGACAAAAACATTTGGCAGATCAGCAGTATTTCTACCAGCCTATCGGACTACCGAGACATAAACATTTGGCAGACCAGCAGCATTTCTACTAGCCTATCAGACTACCGAGACACAAACATTTGGCAGACCAGCAGCATTTTTACTAGCCTATCGGACTACCGAGACATAAACATTTGGCAGACCAGCAGCATTTTCACTAGCCTATCGGACTACCGAGACACAAACATTTGGCAGACCAGCAGCATTTTTACTAGCCTATCGGACTACAGAGATAAACATTTGGCAGAATAGCAGCATTTTTACTAGCCTATCGGACTACCGAGACATAAACATTTGGCAGACCAGCAGCATTTTTACTGGCCTCTGCCTACCAAGACACAAACCTTTGGCAGACCAGCAGCATTTTTACTAGCCTATCGGACTACCGAGACATACACATTTGGCAGACCAGAAGCATTTTTACTGGCCTCGGGCTACCGAGACACAAACATTTGGCAGACCAGCAGCATTTTTACTGGCCTCGGCTACCGAGACACAAACATTTGGCAGACCAGCAGCATTTTTACTGGCCTCGGGCTACCAAGACACAAACATTTGGCAGACCAGCAACATTTTTACTGGCCTCGGGCTACCAAGACACAAACATTTGGCAGAGTAGCAGCAATTTTACTGGCCTCGGGCTACCAAGACACAAACATTTGGCAGAGCAGCAGCATTTTTACTGGCCTGGGGCTACCAAGACATAAACATTTGGCATACCAGCAGCATTTTTACTGGCCTCGGGCTACCAAGACACATTTGGCAGATCAGCAGCATTTTTACTAGCCTTGGGCTACCGGACTAGTGTTATTTTCAAGCCCTGCATGTATATTTTTACAAGGTAAGTGAAGCCTAAAGGGAAGCGTTTTGTTACTATTTCATTCAAAAACAAGCCAGCGGAATTTTGTTTTAATGGCCTGGGGCTACCAAGACATAAACATTTGGCATACCAGCAGCATTTTTACTGGCCTCGGGCTACCAAGACACATTTGGCAGACCAGCAGCATTTTTACTAGCCTTAGGCTACCGGACTAGTGTTATTTTCGAGCCCTGCATGTATATTTTTACAAGGTAAGTGAAGCCTAAAGGGAAGGGTTTTGTTACTATTTCATTCAAAAACTAGCCAGCGGAATTTTGTTGAAATTGGTACAGTTGTTTTGGAGAAAAAATATCTCAAAGTACTACATTGTTTGGGGCGCTTGTTTCAGCCAAAGGGTTTTTAGCATTAACAGGAGTAATTTTAATAATACGTACATAAATCATATATCATTGGAATTGGAATTTCAGTGGTAAATAAAAATATCTCAGTTTTGAAAATCGGTTCAGAAATAAATAATTTTCAAGGCAAAATCAAAAATTCTTTTTGATGAGACATTTCCATGTTGCTGGCCGGGGACAGCAGAAAATGCCATGTTGCTGGCCGGGGACAGCAGAAAATGCCATGTTGCTGGCCGGGGACCAGAAAATGCCATGTTGCTGGCCGGGGACAGCAGAAAATGCCATGTTGCTGGCCGGGGACAGCAGAAAATGTCATGTTGCTGGCCGGGGACCAGAAAAAATGCCATGTTGCTGGCCGGGGACAGCAGAAAATGCCATGTTGCTGGCCGGGACCAGAAAATGCCATGTTGCTGGCCGGGGACCAGAAAATGCCATGTTGCTGGCTGGGGACAGTAGAAAATGAAAAAATCTCAAATAACTTCAAATTAGCCTTTATAGTTTGCTATAAAACTTTAAGAGTTATATTGTTATATTATATAACCCGCACAACTGTATCAGAGGTCTTCAGTCCAGATTCTATTGTAGGTATACCTTTAGCATGTCCTATTGGTTAAATGGCGGAGGGACTATAATCCTTAGTACTACACACACACACACGCCACTATATCAGAGTGTCTACCTTGCATTCGGGAGGTTGTTGGTTCGATTCCCCTGGCCATGTCATACCAAAGACTTTAAAAATGGTCGTAGTTACTTGACACTCTTGGCTGATGAGCAAATGGGAAGTGCTATGACTTGATGACCTGGCCTGGAATTCATCAACCAGTCTTGAGAATAGTCTTAGACTTAAGCCCAAGTATGCACATTTCAATCACAAATGTTTCTAAAAGTTTAAAGGACAAATGTTCATGACAAGCTGCTGTGAATAATATGATAAATACTAATAAAATTTTAATAACAACTGCATACGACTGTTTAACTTTGAAGGTCGTAGGAATATTTGTGAATGAAATTTGTGTACTTGAGCTCAAGTCTAAGAATAGGTTGAAGAATGGTTGATGAATTCCAGGCCAGGTGTCAGAATAATGTGCTGGGAGGGGTATCATTCTTTGCATAATTAATTACACACACAAACTGTATCAGGGACAAACAAACATTTTTGGATTTTGGGTTTCCCCTAGATCCAAGCCGGCTACAAATGCAATACACTGTATTTTTTTTTATATGTTTGCATTTAAGATCTCACTACACACTTAGCTCCCTTGTATGTGACTGTAGGATGATTCTTACACCATAAAAAGTAGAGGTGTGTTCTTCGGTTTGAGATATTTTTAATAATTGGCCATGGATATTTTCTTTTCCTGTTGCAGGTGAGAAAACAATAGTGTGAGATTGGATGAACAGCGATTAGACGACACTGACAGCAAAATGTGACACATTTGTGGGTGCTCAAAATGCGTATGAATTTAGGTGCAAACTGTTTAGTGAAAGCCGAAAAGAGTACCTTGCCTGACACCACTCCTATTTAAAAAAAAAAAAACTGGGCTATGTACCAGATTTTATGGATTTTTATGAGCAACAATAACTGTATTTTACCAAAAAAATACTTTTAGACTTTAAAGGTTTGATTTAGAATGGGAAATTGGACTTTATTCCCTATGGCCAACACAGTAAAATCGAAGTGTGTAGTGAGACCTTAACAGAAACAATCAGCCAGACGCTTCAGTACAGCTTTCATTGACACAGATCAATATTTCTGAGTTTGATGTTTTCAACTGTGTAAAAAAGTTGAATTGAACATTTTATGATGAATTGCAATGAACTTTAGTTGGATTTGGCCATAAATTAGTGATTTTGCACATGAAAATGGACCATACTTTGATCAACATGGATTATTTTGTGTATGCTGTTTGTAGTGAACTCCCAAACCACTTCCGTAATGTCGATATGGATTCCAGGCGATGAAACATCCTGATGAAACGCAATATAAATGTTGTCAGTGCATATTTCAGTGCATACACATGTACATGCAGTATCAACTATTCCGCGAAAGATGGATATTCGATTGTATTTGCCAAAAAAAGTTTGTGCTTGCGAGTCGATAAATTGTTTCTGGAAGTTTAGTTCTCGTCTCTGTTGGGTTCAAATGGATACAATATACCGACACTATGCCAGGGACATGTTCACGGAAAGCAGCTTCATATGACATCTAACAGGTATGTGTTTGTATAGCAAATTATTTATTTCAGCTATTGACAATATTAGAAAAATACCCCACCCACTTATGCAGTGCAACAAATTTCAAAACCGCTGTTCGGTGTGTCTTATTTGTCGAGAATGTTCATCAAATATGTTTATTAACTTAGTCGCTCTTCCTTGTTTGCTTTGAAGTTGCGTGACAACCTTTTTCGAACCGCTGTGTCTTTTGGGAAGATTTGTCGTTTGCAGTTGCACATTTGTCGAGACACAAAATTGTTTCATGCTTGGTGTTAGCTGAATGAGGCGTTCCAGCTTTTAGCGTATTCATCTCATTTCTTGTATTCCATTTGTACGCAGGCAATTTGGTCTCTCGTGATATTTGTTCATGAGCATTTCATACAAATTTCGCGTCATGTCAAATAAAAAACATCTAATATATTGTGTGTCTGTTTATATATAGGAAAAAAAAATCCAGACAAAACTTTAATGTACTGTTACATTCTTCATCGTCTCTTTTTACGTAAATTAAAAAATGGCGTTAAAAGTGTTTTCGGTTCTGAATTCTGATTATAAATGTTATTTTGCACTAAGAAATAAAGCTGTGCTAATATATGTTTGAATAAAAAAAATGTACGCGAATTACATCATTGAAATTCAAGTGAATCTCGCGTCATAATAAAACATTAAATTCTGGTTCTATCATTATTCACGGTAAAGATTGCCTGTGTCGCCTAGACTTTTTTTTTCCGCAGATCTGTACTGAATTTATTTTTGGCATGTTACGTGTTGTGCTGCATTATGTATAGTAATATGCTGCTATCTTTTTCGCTCTGATCCGAATGGTTTGCATTCAATTTTCACTGCTTTGAGTAGGTGTACAGTGTCATCTGGAGAAACACTGCAGTCGGTCGCAAGCAGTTGATCACTGATTTTCTGACTGTGACTGACTGACTGACTGACTGACTGACTGACTGACTGACTGACTGACTGACTGACTGACTGACTGACTGACTGACTGACTGTAATTTAAGATGAATTCAACAACTACGTATGAAGTGCATGCAATGCGGTTCAATGCGATTAATTAACAGTTTCGATATAACATGGAATTGACAGACATTTGTATGAAATATACCGATTGTTATAATTTCATAGATTTTTAAGATAAGCGCTGTTCATGTACATTTGGTAGCGTTATCTGTATTGTGATAATTTCTTGAAAACTAATCTGCATGCCGGTGGTTTTCGGTTGTTTTTCTGCTTTTAGCAAGTTGTGGTGTCATTTAGTGTTTCCTAGTTAACTCCCCTGCTGGTTTTATGTATTTGTTCCCCTTTCAAATCACTGTTGGGTATATTTTCTGATTTTTTCCCTGCATTTTGTTTTATAAAATGGCTAGGTTTTCAAATAGTAATATTTAGTTACATTATTATCAATATTGTAATCATGTGCTAAGTAAAAGCCATTTCATCTTTTTATACAGGAAGCTGGTAGAAGATGCCAATTTGAGAGTAGAAGGGAGGGCTTGTTTTATTGGAGCCATGCCTGTGATGACATCAACTTGAATGGCCTTTAATGACATTGTAGGACAGGTAATATAATAAACTATTTTTGACTAGAAAATAAGTCTAACCACTACTTCTGTTTCAGAAAGCATCATTTAAAAAAAAAAAAAAAAAAAAAAAAAAAATTCATATATGGGCATAGGTGAACAATTAATAAATTAAGAAACACTGCCTGAAAGACAAACATCACACTTTTTTTATATTATATACATATCCAATACAAATCCTACAGAATTTAAGAACACAATCTCTTAGAATACAAAAGTTACTGAATAATTTCTACTCTTGATTCAGATTAAAATTCCTGATTTTTTCGCTCCATGAATATGGCACGAAGCAAATTGATGCATGTTGCATTTTGAGCCGTAAACTCATGTAATCTATGACAAAAGTATCTATAAACTATTATTTTTGTTATGTAGTCACCTATAGTTGTTGCGGGTATGATTTTCAAGACATGCACACACATGAGCCCCCCTTGAAGATCTCACTACACACTTAGCTCCCTTGTATGTGACTGTAGGATGATTCTTACACCATAAATTATAGAAGTTGTTAATGATTTTAACTATCTTGGAAATATTTTTAATTATACTGGTAATTTCAACTTAAACCAAGAACACTTAGTCGGCAAGGCGCTTAAGGCATTAAACACTCTATTATTTAACTGTAAAAAATTTTGTTTAAAGCCAAAACTACTATGTCAGTTGTTTGATGCGTTCGTTGGTTCTATTTTAAATTATGCAAGCGAAATCTGGGGGTATACAAGGTCGAAAGTTATAGAGCGAATACATTTAAAATTCTGTAAACGTTTATTGAATGTTAAAATGAATACATGTACTGTGGGTGTTTACGGAGAGCTGGGTAGATATCCCTTATATATATCACGATATGCAAGGATAATAAGTTATTGGTGTAAAATTATTAATACTGATAATATAATAATAAAAAAAGTATACGAACAAGGGCTAAATGATTGTAATAAAGGATGTAAGAACTGGGTATCAAACGTTAAAAAGATGTTAAATAATTACGGATTTACCGATATATTTGAGAACAATCATTTTGTAAACCCCAAAGTATTTCCAAATATTTTTAAGCAAAAAGTTATTGATAATTTTATTCAGGAATGGTTTAGTTCTATAGAAAATAGTACAGTTCTTGAAAACTATAGCTTAGTAAAAATGCAATTTGACTATGAAAACTATCTTGATATATTACCTTGTAATTTGAGATTGTTTTATACTAGACTAAGACTTTCTGTTCATCCTCTTAGAATTCAAACTGGGCGTTATGATAGAAATAGAATACCAAAAAATGAAAGATATTGCCTTTGTTGTAATTCAGGTGATATAGAAGATGAGTTTCACTTTATATGTATATGTCCATGTTTTGTAGATTTGCGTAAGCAGTATTTGAAAAAGTATTATTACCAAAGACCATCAATGTTCAAGTTTTTAGATTTGATTAGCTCTCATAATAAAACTGTATTATATAAAATTTCAAAATATACCAAGGAAGCCTTAGAAATAAGAAAATCAATTTTAAATGTTTAAGCATGTTGTTCATTCTCATTCTATTAAATTTCATAATCTTTAAGGAATATTGTATTACAAATGTGAACTAAAGTAATATAATTCAACATTTATTTGTAAAAGAAAATCTTTTATATCTATTACGTGACTATATGTTTAATGTATTTGTATGTAATGTTTGTATGATGATGTACTATGTACAAATCTTAATAAAATATCTGTTCTGTTCTGTTCTGTTCATAAAAAGTAGAGGTGTGTTCTTCGGTTTGAGATATTTTTAATAATTGGCCATGGATATTTTCTTTTCCTGTTGCAGGTGAGAAAACAATAGTGTGAGATTGGATGAACAGCGATTAGACGACACTGACAGCAAAATGTGACACATTTGTGGGTGCTCAAAATGCGTATGAATTTAGGTGCAAACTGTTTAGTGAAAGCCGAAAAGAGTACCTTGCCTGACACCACTCCTATTTAAAAAAAAACAAACTGGGCTATGTACCAGATTTTATGGATTTTTATGAGCAACAATAACTGTATTTTACCAAAAAAATAATTTTAGACTTTAAAGGTTTGATTTAGAATGGGAAATTGGACTTTATTCCCTATGGCCAACACAGTAGAATCGAAGTGTGTAGTGAGACCTTAACTTGGTATATACACAGGAATTCGAAATTATATGTTGTGTATGAATAAAATAATGAAAAAACTTACTAAAACGATGGGTGGGGGAATATATTTTTATTTTGTTCATCATTTTATTCCTACACAACATATAATATCGAATTCCTGTTGTATATATACTCATTTATGAAAGACACAAATTTTATGATTTCAAACTTTGATGTCCGACCAGGCAAGAGCGTAGCTAGGGACTTTAGAATGTGTACACAAACAGTCTAGGCATGCTCCCCTGAAAGATTTTTTCCTAGAAAAAAAAAAGTGAGCTAATTGAAGAAGTTCCCCACCCCCACACCCCCAACACCACCACTAGCTCTTGTTTTATTGCATTTTAATTTTTTCAATATTTGGGTCAATGTGTACGCAACTGCGTACTTTGCGTATAGGTATCTATGCGTCTGCCACCAGGGGTCACATATATGGGAGGGTAGGCTAAGATAATATGGGTTCAGTTACCTCTGAACAGAATTCAACCAAATTTAGCGTACAACTTCCAAACATGATAACATGATAGGGGCAAAAGCAACATTATTTTTGTCTCTGGACCCAATTCGGATACAGCGATTATCCTACTGACATGTGTGAAGGACGCGTGGGGATTTGCGATGGTGCGTAATCAAAATCGTTCTGATTTCGATTTAACTCAATAATGGTAGTAGTGTAATGATTGTCAACATTTCTTACGTTTATTATTTTGGCAGAGGGTTGGGTAGTTAAGGAAACTTTATATGAACAAGAAGGCCTTTAATTTTTTTCAAGAAGGCCAGAAATAATGCACTTACGCATAACAGACAATCTCATGTCGTGATGTTTCACTATTCGTGAGTCTTTTATCAGATCACAACGGAAACTCGTGTTATCATCCATTCCTGCCTGCATTATCCTCAACACCTGTCCATTTTCTATAAGTGTTGGTGCAGTAGAATCCCCTTCTGATTGTGGTGGAAATGACTCCCAGCTGTCACCCCTCTGCCTGAACCATGTGATGTTGTGGAAATTTGTTGCACAACATAGCACCGATATTGACTTCTGGATTCCAACATAGTCCAGACTTCCTAAATCTTTGGTAAACCTTGGCTCACCTAATTCAAATAAAACATGAGGTCAATGACCTCGAAGCTCTACTGATAGGTTTTGATAGCTAGATTAGCATTCCTGTGATGTTTTATGAAAATCTGTCAATCTGTCAAGTAGTTTCAGTGGAGAAGTCGCTACAAGTTTTTACTATTTAACTCTATGTAAGCAAAAATGGGCAGCCATGTCTAATGTTGAATCAAAACGATTTTCAACAAGGACCAACATAATGCCATGCTGATCTTCCCATATCAAGATCACTTATAGTTTTCAGGAGGTAGTCGCTACAAATGTTTGTTGTTTTTTTAAATCTATTTTTAGACATGGGAGCCATCTTGAATTTCCGGCCAACCTGAAATTTTGCTACGATCAACTAGACATCAAGAGCAACGTTCCTGTGAAGTTTCATGAAAATCTGTCGCGTAGTTTCAGAGGAGTAGTCACTAGAAGTTTTTATTATAAAACATTATGTAAACAAAGATGGCCACTGGCGGCCATGTTTAATGTCGAAATAATTTTCGATAAGGATCAACATCATCTCATGCTGATAATTTAAAGGGAATATAGCAACAAAGCCAAACAATCTTTATTATTAAGAGTTCTGGAAAACTTGGAAAATGGTGAAAGAATTATCAAAATCGGATGATAAACAAAGAAAATATGATCGTTTGAAGGTTCTGTTGAAACGGATATGGAAGCTGCCATTTTTAGAGCTATGACATCACAGTTCTAAATGACCATATATGGAATATTGATAAATATGAAAAATTACTTATTTATATGGGAACAAATTAAAGTAACTGTATGAACATAATGAAGAATATGTTTAACTAATGTCAATAATGCTTTATATGCCTAGTTAAGGAGTTTGCATTCATTTGCCATGATTTGCTTGCTTTAAATGATATTTATCAATATTCCATATAGGATCATATGGAACTATGACGTCATAGTTTTCAAAATGATGGCTCCCATATCCATTTTAGTACAACCTTCAAATGGTCATATCTTTTTTGTTTATCATCCAATTTTGATAATTCTTTCACCTTTTTGCAAGTTTTTCAGAACTCTCAATAGAAAAACATGTTTGGTTGTGTTGCTACATTCCCTTTAAGAAAAAGTCCCATATCATTTAAGAAAAAGTTCCATATCAATATATTGTTTTCAAGAAGTAGTCGCTACAAACTTGTTTTTTTAAAAATCTATTTTTAGCCATGGTGGCCATCTTGAAATTTCGGCTGACCTGAAATTTCAATAGGATCAATTAGACATCAAGAGCAACATTCCTGTAAAGTTTCATGAAAATCCGTCAAGTAGTTTCAGAGGAGCAGTCGCTACAATAAGTCTATGTAAACAAAGATGGCCACTGGCAGCCATGTTTAAAGTCGAATCAAAAAGATTTTAGACAAGGAACAACATCATGTCATGCATGATGCTGATCATTTCAGAAAAAGTCCATATCAATATCACTTTTAAGTAGTCGCTACAATTGCTTTTTTTAAAAATCTATTCTATTTTTAGCTGTGGTGGCCATCTTGAATATCTGTCTGACTTGACATTTTGCTAGGATCAACTAGACATCAAGAGCAACATTATTTTGAAGTTTCATGGAAATCCGTCAGGTAGTTTCAGAGTAGTCGCTACAAGTTTTACTATATAACACAATGTAAACAAAGACGGCCGCGGAGCCATGTTTAACGTCGAATCAAAATGAATTTCGATAAGGACCAACATCATGTCATGCTGATCACTTTAGAAAAAGTCCCATATCAATATCACATATAGTTTTCAAGAAGAATTTCACATCACCGTGAAAATCCATCCAGTAGTTTCAGAGTAGTCGCTACAAAAAAAAAGTTTACGGACAAACGGACAGACAGACAGACGATGGGCACCGCACCACGGCATAAGCTCTGCTGATTTTTTATTAGTAGAGCTAACAACAAACTGTCCACTTAAAAGTTATCAGTTGATTAGAAAACAGTAACCAATTTTTTTCTAAAAACAAGAGGGCCATTTTCAAGAGGGCCAAAATGGCCCTAAATTGATCACATGAGAATCTTTGCAATGATGAAAAAATTGTCCTCTAGCAAATGCTGATTTAAGATGTGTTTAAGTCTTTCCTTATGTAAGTCTATGTAAAAACATGAAAAATCTCTACATACAAACTTTGGACCCAGGGATTGCAGCCATCTTTGACCCCAGGGACTTCAAATGAGCAAACTTGATAGACCAGGGATTAGCAATCATTAATAATAAAGAACAACCTGTGGATGCTCTACAAGCTAAAATGGCTCTTATATCAAGGGGTACCATCATTAAATTCCTTTCAATACCTTTTTGCAAGTGCAAAACACAACCACACCCTCAACCAAAATTTAAACCCCAAACTCCATGCTAACAATTTAAAAGAAGATTTTTTAAGTATTTCCCTATACAAGTCTATGTAAAACATTTGACCCCTGGGGTGGGGGCCAAATGCGACCCAAGGGTCACCATTTGTACCAACTTGGTAGAGGACCATAAATATATTAAGCAAACGCAAAACATTAAACCTCTTTCTCTTTTAATTTCAGAAGAAAATCTTTATATACAAACTTTAGAAAAATTAAACAAAAGAAAACAAGAGGTCAATGACCTTGAAGCTCTACTGATTGATTTAGATTTCAGGAAGTAGTCGCTACAAACTTATTTTTAAAAATTTATTTTTAGCCGTGGCGGCCATCTTGAATTTCCGGCCGACCTGAAATTTTGCTAGGATTAATTAGACATCAAGAGCAACATTCCTGTGAAGTTTCATGAAAATCCGTCAAGTAGTTTCAGAGGAGTAGTCGCTACAAGTTTTCATTATATAACTCTATGTAAACAAAGATGTCCGCTGGCAGCCATGTTTAACGTCGAATCAAAACGATTTTCGACAAGGACCAACATCATGTCATGCTGATCATTTTAGAAAAAGTCCCATAGCAATATCCCTTAGAGTTTTCAAGAAGTAGTCGCTACAAACTTGTTTTTTAAAAACCTATTTTTAGATTTGGCGGCCATCTTGGATTTCACATCTACATGAATTTTTGCTAGGATCAACTAGACTTCATGGGCAACATTTCTGTAAAGTTTCATGAAAATCTATTCAGTAGTTTCAGAGGAGTAGTCGATACAAAAAAAAAGTTAACAGACGGACGGACAGACGGACGGACGGACGGACGACGGACGCCGTACCACGGCATAAGCTCTGCTGATCTCTGATCAGTAGAGCTAATGAAGAAACCCCCCAAATGTGACCTCAGGAACACCATTTGACCTAATTTTAACAAATCTTAAAATGCATTTATCTAAGGATCATCCCTGTGAAGTTTGGTCAAAATTGGCCAAGCAGTTTCTGAGGAGTTGTTTGAAGCAAAAGTTAACAACGACGACGGACGTATAGTGATCCCAATAAAAAAGAAACAAAGTCATTGACAATACGCCTATTATACTTATAATTGTATAAGTATGTATGCAATTTGATGGCTCGATTGTTGTAATTGTGTGAGTAACTTAATGAACAACATGTCAAAGCAGGTGAAGGTCATTCACAGTGACATCACATCGGTCTACTTACGGCTTGAACATGCTGCTTTCATGTAGATGTGTGCTTTAATGTTTGAAGTTATTGTCTGAGATGGACAAAGTCATTTATGATTGACCTAAAACTGGTAGGAACATACCGGAAGAATCTCGGTCAACCTTTGGGCAGATGTCCGCCACCACTGGAACCCCAGCCATCAATACCAAGGTCAACCAGAATATGTTCATCTTCTCCATGACTACCATCCTGAAGGTCAGAAAAAACACATACATAATTTTTAGAAAATTGCTTAATTTGTTATTGTCAATGATGTCCCCATTCTGTGAATTCAGTTTGGCTTTTTTTTTATAATGCTAAAAAATAAGTTTTTTTCCTACAAATATTTTAAGACATGGAGAGAGTATACCTGGCTGTTAAGACCTTCTGAGGGAGATGGAGAGAGTAGACCTGACTGTTAAGACCTTCTGAGGAGATGGATAGTGTAGACCTTCAGGAGTGTTAAGGCCTTCTAAGGGAGATGGAGAGAGTAGACATGACTGTTAAGACCTTCTGAGGGAGATGGAGAGAGTAGACCTGACTGTTAAGACCTTCAAAGGGAGATGGAGAGAGTAGACCTGACTGTTAAGACCTTCAGAGGGAGATGGAGAGAGTAGACATGACTGTTAAGGCCTTCAGAGGGAGATGGAGAGAGTAGACCTGGCTGTTAAGACCTTCCGAGGGAGATGGAGAGAGTTTACCTGGCTGTTAAGACCTTCAGAGGCAGATGGAAAGAGTATACCTGACTGTTAAGACCTTCTGAGGGAGATGGAGAGAGTATACCTGGCTGTTAAGACCTTCTGAGGGAGATGGAGAGAGTATACCTGGCTGTTAAGACCTTCAGAGGGAGATGGAGAGAGTGGACCTGGCTGTTAAGACCTTCTGAGGGAGATAAAGAGAGTATACCTGGCTGTTAAGACCTTCTAAGGGAGATGGAGAGAGTATACCTGACTGTTAAGGCCTTCAGAGGGAGATGGAGAGAGTATACCTGGCTGTTAAGACCTTCTGAGTGAGATGGGGAGAGTATAACTGGCTGTTAAGACCTTCAGAGGGAGATGGAAAGAGTAGACCTGGCTGTTAAGACCTTCAGAGGGAGATGGAGAGAGTAGACCTGACAGTAAAGGCCTTCAGAAGGAGATGGAAAGAGTAGACCTGACTGTTAAGGCTTTCAGAGGGAGATGGAGAGAGTAGACATGACTGTTAATGCCTTCTGAGGGAGATGGAGAGAGTGTACCTGACTGTTAAGACCTTCAGAGGGAGATGGAGAGAGTAGACCTGGCTGTTAAGACCTTCTGAGTGAGATGGGGAGAGTATAACTGGCTGTTAAGACCTTCAGAGGGAAATGGAAAGAGTAGACCTGGCTGTTAAGACCTTCAGAGGGAGATGGAGAGAGTAGACCTGACTGTAAAGGCCTTCAGAAGGAGATGGAAAGAGTAGACCTGACTGTTAAGGCCTTCAGAGGGAGATGGAGAGAGTAGACATGACTGTTAATGCCTTCTGAGGGAGATGGAGAGAGTGTACCTGACTGTTAAGACCTTCAGAGGGAGATGGAGAGAGTAGACCTGACTGTTAAGGCCTTCAGAGGTAGATGGAGAGAGTAGATCTGACTGTTAAGGTCTTCAGAGGGAGATGGAGAGAGTATACATGGCTGTTAAGGCCTGCAGAGGGAGATGGAGAGAGTAGACCTAGCTGTTAAGGCTTTCAGAGGGAGATGGAGAGTGAGGGAGATGGAGGGAGTAGAACTGACTGTTAAGGCATTCAGAGGGAGATGGAGAGAGTATACCTAACTGTTAAGACCTTCTGAGGGAGATGGAGAGAGTATACCTGACTGTTAAGGCCTTCTGAGGGAGATGGAGAGAGTAGACCTGACTGTTAAGGCTTACAGAGGGAGATGGAGAGAGTGTACTTGATTGTGAAGGCCTTCTGAGGGAGATGGAGAGAGTAGACCTGACTGTTAATACCTTCAGAAGGAGATGGAGAGAGTATGCCTGGCTGTTAAGGCCTTCAGAGGGAGATGGAGAGAGTAGACCTGACTGTTAAGGCCTTCTGAGGGAGATGGAGAGAGTAGACCTGGCTGTTAAGACCTTCAGAAGGAGATGGAGAGAGTAGCCCCGACTGTTAAGGCCTTAAGAGGGAGATGGAGAGAGTAGACCTGACTGTTAAGACCTTTTGAGGGAGATGGAGAGAGTATAACTGACTGTTAAATCTTCTGAGGGAGATGGAGAGAGTAGACCTGACTGTTAAGACCTTCTGATGGAGATGGAGAGAGTAGACCTGACTGTTAATGCCTTCTGAGGGAGATGGATAGAGTAGACCTGGCTGTTAAGGCCTTCTGAGGGAGATGGAGAGAGCAGACCTGACTGTTAAGACCTTCTGATGGAGATGGAGAGAGAGTAGCCCTGACTGTTAAGGCCTTCTGAGGGAGATGGAGAGAGTAGACCTGGCTGCTAAGGCCTTCAGAGGGAGATGGATGGAGTGTTGCCGACTGTTAAGACCTTCAGAGGGAGATGGAGAGAGTAGACCTGACTGTTAAGGCCTTCAGAGGGAGATGGAGGGAGTGTAGCCGACTGTTAAGGCCTTCAGAGGGAGATGGAGAGAGTAGACCTGACTGTTAAGGCCTTCAGAGGGAGATGGAGATAGTAGACCTAACTGTTAAGGTCTTCTGAGGGAGATGGAGAGAGTGTACCTGACTGTTAAGGCCTTCCGAGGGAGATGGAGAGAGTAGACCTGACTGTTAAGGCCTTCAGAGGGAGATGGAGAGAGTGTACCTGACTGTTAAGACCTTCTGAGGGAGATGGAGAGAGTAGACCTGACTGTTAAGGCCTTCAGAGGTAGATGGAGAGAGTAGATCTGACTGTTAAGGTCTTCAGAGGGAGATGGAGAGAGTATACATGGCTGTTAAGGCCTGCAGAGGGAGATGGAGAGAGTAGACCTGGCTGTTAAGGCTTTCAGAGGGAGATGGAGAGTGAGGGAGATGGAGGGAGTAGAACTGACTGTTAAGGCATTCAGAGGGAGATGGAGAGAGTATACCTAACTGTTAAGACCTTCTGAGGGAGATGGATAGAGTATACCTGACTGTTAAGGCCTTCTGAGGGAGATGGAGAGAGTAGACCTGACTGTTAAGGCTTACAGAGGGAGATGGAGAGAGTGTACTTGATTGTGAAGGCCTTCTGAGGGAGATGGAGAGAGTAGACCTGACTGTTAATACCTTCAGAAGGAGATGGAGAGAGTATGCCTGGCTGTTAAGGCCTTTTGAGGGAGATGGAGAGAGTATACATGACTGTTAAATCTTCTGAGGGAGATGGAGAGAGTAGACCTGACTGTTGAGACCTTCTGATGGAGATGGAGAGAGTAGACCTGACTGTTAATGCCTTCTGAAGGAGATGGATAGAGTAGACCTGGCTGTTAAGGCCTTCTGAGGGAGATGGAGAGAGCAGACCTGACTGTTAAGACCTTCTGATGGAGATGGAGAGAGAGTAGCCCTGACTGTTAAGGCCTTCTGAGGGAGATGGAGAGAGTAGACCTGGCTGCTAAGGCCTTCAGAGGGAGATGGATGGAGTGTTGCCGACTGTTAAGACCTTCAGAGGGAGATGGAGAGAGTAGACCTGACTGTTAAGGCCTTCAGAGGGAGATGGAGGGAGTGTAGCCGACTGTTAAGGCCTTCAGAGGGAGATGGAGAGAGTAGACCTGACTGTTAAGGCCTTCAGAGGGAGATGGAGATAGTAGACCTAACTGTTAAGGTCTTCTGAGGGAGATGGAGAGAGTGTACCTGACTGTTAAGGCCTTCCGAGGGAGATGGAGAGAGTAGACCTGACTGTTAAGGCCTTCAGAGGGAGATGGAGAGAGTGTACCTGACTGTTAAGACCTTCTGAGGGAGATGGAGAGAGTAGACCTGACTGTTAAGGTCTTCAGAGGGAGATGGAGAGAGTTTACATGGCTTTTAAGGCCTTCAGAGGGAGATGGAGAGAGTAGACCTGACTGTTAAGACCTTCTGAGGGAGATGGAGAGAGTATACCTGGCTGTTAAGGTTTTCAGAGGGAGATGAAGAGTGAGGGAGATTGAGGGAGTAGACCTGACTGTTAAGGCATTCAGAGGGAGATGGAGAGAGTAGACCTGACTGTTAAGGCCTTCAGAGGGAGATGGAGAGAGTGTACCTGACTGTTAAGACCTTCTGAGGGAGATGGAGAGAGTAGACCTGACTGTTAAGGCCTTCCGAGGGAGATGGAGAGAGTAGACCTGACTGTTAAGGTCTTCAGAGGGAGATGGAGAGAGTATACATGGCTTTTAAGGCCTTCAGAGGGAGATGGAGAGAGTAGACCTGACTGTTAAGACCTTCTGAGGGAGATGGAGAGAGTATACCTGGCTGTTAAGGTTTTCAGAGGGAGATGAAGAGTGAGGGAGTTTGAGGGAGTAGACCTGACTGTTAAGGCATTCAGAGGGAGATGGAGAGAACATACCTGACTGTTAAGACCTTCTGAGGGAGATGGAGATTAAGGGAGATGGAGAGAGTATACCTGACTGTTAAGGTCTTCAGAGGGAGATGGAGAGAGTATACCTGGCTGTTAAGGCCTTCAGAGAGAGATGGAGAGGGAAGACCTGGCTGTTAATACCTTCAGAAGGAGATGGAGAGATTAGACCTGACTATTAAGGCCTTCAGAGGGAGATGGAGAGAGTATACCTGACTGTTAAGACCTTCTGAGGGAGATGGAGAGAGTATACCTGACTGTTAAGGCCTTCTGAGGGAGATGGAGAGAGTAGACCTGACTGTTAAGGCTTACAGAGGGAGATGGAGAGAGTGTACTTGATTGTTAAGGCCTTCTGAGGGAGATGGAGAGAGTAGACCTGACTGTTAATACCTTCAGAAGGAGATGGAGAGAGTATACCTGACTGTTAAGGTCTTCAGAGGGAGATGGAGAGAGTAGACCTGACTGTTAAGGCCTTCTGAGGGAGTTGGAGAGAGAAGACCTGGCTGTGAAGACCTTCAGAAGGAGATGGAGAGAGTATCCCCGACTGTTAAGGCCTTAAGAGGGAGATGGAGAGAGTAGACCTGACTGTTAAGACCTTTTGAGGGAGATGGAGAGAGTATACCTGGCTGTTAAGGCCTTCAGAGGGAGATGGAGATTGTAGACCTGACTGTTAAGACCTTCTGAAGGAGATGGAGAGAGTAGACCTGGCTGTTAAGGCCTTCTGAGGGAGATGGAGAGAGTAGACCTGGCTGTTAAGACTTTCAGAAGGAGATGGAGGGAGTAGCCCCAACTGTTAAGGCCTTAAGAGGGAGATGAAGAGAGTAGACCTGACTGTTAATACCTTTTGAGGGAGATGGAGAGAGTATACCTGACTGTTCAGGCCTTCTGAGGGAGTTGGAGAGTAGACCTGACTGTTAAGACACTCTGATAGAGATGGAGAGAGTAGACCTGACTGTTAAGGCCTTCTGAGGGAGATGGAGAGAGTAGAACTGGCTGTTAAGGCCTTCTGAGGGAGATGGAGATAGTAGACCTGACTGTTAAGACCTTCTGATGTAGATGGAGAGAGCAGGCCTGACTGTTAAGGCCTTCTGCGGGAGATGGAGAGAGTAGACCTGGCTGTTAAGGCCTTCAGAGGGAGATGGAGGGAGTGTACCTGACTGTTAAGGCCTTCATAGGAAGATGGAGAGAGTAGACCTGACTGTTAAGGCCTTCAGAGAGAGATGGAGAGAGTAGACCTGGCTGTTAAGACCTTCTGAGGGAGATGGAGGGAGTAGACCTTACTGTTAAGACCTTCAGAGGGAGATGGAGAGTGAGGGAGATGGAGGGAGTATACCTGACTGTTAAGGTCTTCAGAGGGAGATGGAGAGAGTATACCTGGCTGTTAAGGCCTTCAGAGGGAGATGGAGATTGTAGACCTGACTGTTAATACCTTCAGAAGGAGATGGAGAGAGTATACCTGACTGTTAAGGCCTTCAGAGGGAGATGGAGAGAGTAGACCTGACTGTTAAGGCCTTCTGAGGGAGATGGAGATAGAAGACCTGGCTGTTAAGACCATACAGAAGGAGGTGGAGAGAGTAGCACCGACTGTTAAGGCCTTAAGAGGGAGATGGAGAGAGTAGCCCCGACTGTTAAGGCCTTCTGCGGGAGATGGAGAGAGTAGACCTGGCTGTTAAGACCTTCTGAGGGAGATGGAGAGAGTAGACCTTACTGTTAAACCTTCATAGGGAGATGGAGAGTGAGGGAGATGGAGGGAGTATACCTGACTGTTAAGGTCTTCAGAGGGAGCTGGAGAGAGTATACCTGGCTGTTAAGGCCTTCAGAGGGAGATGGAGATTGTAGACCTGACTGTTAATACCTTCAGAGGAAGATGGAGAGAGTAGACCTGACTGTTAAGGCCTTCAGAGGGAGATGGAGAGAGTAGACCTGACTGTTAAGGCCTTCTGAGGGAGATGGAGAGAGTGTACCTGACTGTTAAGACCTTCAGAAGGAGATGGAGAGAGTAGACCTGACTGTTAATACCTTCAGAAGGAGATGGAGAGAGTATACCTGACTGTTATGGTCTTCAGAGGGAGATGGAGAGAGTAGACCTGACTGTTAAGGCCTTCTGAGGGAGTTGGAGAGAGTAGACCTGGCTGTGAAGACCTTCAGAAGGAGATGGAGAGAGTAACCCCGACTGTTAAGGCCTTAAGAGGGAGATGGAGAGAGTAGACCTGACTGTTAAGACCTTTTGAGGGAGATGGAGAGAGTATACCTGGCTGTTAAGGCCTTCAGAGGGAGATGGAGATTGTAGACCTGACTGTTAAGACCTTCTGAAGGAGATGGAGAGAGTAGACCTGGCTGTTAAGGCCTTCTGAGGGAGATGGAGAGAGTAGACCTGGCTGTTAAGACTTTCAGAAGGAGATGGAGGGAGTAGCCCCAACTGTTAAGGCCTTAAGAGGGAGATGAAGAGAGTAGACCTGACTGTTAATACCTTTTGAGGGAGATGGAGAGAGTATACCTGACTGTTCAGGCCTTCTGAGGGAGTTGGAGAGTAGACCTGACTGTTAAGACACTCTGATAGAGATGGAGAGAGTAGACCTGACTGTTAAGGCCTTCTGAGGGAGATGGAGAGAGTAGAACTGGCTGTTAAGGCCTTCTGAGGGAGATGGAGATAGTAGACCTGACTGTTAAGACCTTCTGATGTAGATGGAGAGAGCAGGCCTGACTGTTAAGGCCTTCTGCGGGAGATGGAGAGAGTAGACCTGGCTGTTAAGGCCTTCAGAGGGAGATGGAGGGAGTGTACCTGACTGTTAAGGCCTTCATAGGAAGATGGAGAGAGTAGACCTGACTGTTAAGGCCTTCAGAGAGAGATGGAGAGAGTAGACCTGGCTGTTAAGACCTTCTGAGGGAGATGGAGGGAGTAGACCTTACTGTTAAGACCTTCAGAGGGAGATGGAGAGTGAGGGAGATGGAGGGAGTATACCTGACTGTTAAGGTCTTCAGAGGGAGATGGAGAGAGTATACCTGGCTGTTAAGGCCTTCAGAGGGAGATGGAGATTGTAGACCTGACTGTTAATACCTTCAGAAGGAGATGGAGAGAGTATACCTGACTGTTAAGGCCTTCAGAGGGAGATGGAGAGAGTAGACCTGACTGTTAAGGCCTTCTGAGGGAGATGGAGATAGTAGACCTGGCTGTTAAGACCATACAGAAGGAGGTGGAGAGAGTAGCACCGACTGTTAAGGCCTTAAGAGGGAGATGGAGAGAGTAGCCCCGACTGTTAAGGCCTTCTGCGGGAGATGGAGAGAGTAGACCTGGCTGTTAAGACCTTCTGAGGGAGATGGAGAGAGTAGACCTTACTGTTAAACCTTCATAGGGAGATGGAGAGTGAGGGAGATGGAGGGAGTATACCTGACTGTTAAGGTCTTCAGAGGGAGCTGGAGAGAGTATACCTGGCTGTTAAGGCCTTCAGAGGGAGATGGAGATTGTAGACCTGACTGTTAATACCTTCAGAGGAAGATGGAGAGAGTAGACCTGACTGTTAAGGCCTTCAGAGGGAGATGGAGAGAGTAGACCTGACTGTTAAGGCCTTCTGAGGGAGATGGAGAGAGTGTACCTGACTGTTAAGACCTTCAGAAGGAGATGGAGAGAGTAGACCTGACTGTTAATACCTTCAGAAGGAGATGGAGAGAGTATACCTGACTGTTATGGTCTTCAGAGGGAGATGGAGAGAGTAGACCTGACTGTTATGGCCTTCTGAGGGAGTTGGAGAGAGTAGACCTGGCTGTGAAGACCTTCAGAAGGAGATGGAGAGAGTAACCCCGACTGTTAAGGCCTTAAGAGGGAGATGGAGAGAGTAGACCTGACTGTTAAGACCTTTTGAGGGAGATGGAGAGAGTATACCTGGCTGTTAAGGCCTTCAGAGGGAGATGGAGATTGTAGACCTGACTGTTAAGACCTTCTGAAGGAGATGGAGAGAGTAGACCTGGCTGTTAAGGCCTTCTGAGGGAGATGGAGAGAGTAGACCTGGCTGTTAAGACTTTCAGAAGGAGATGGAGGGAGTAGCCCCAACTGTTAAGGCCTTAAGAGGGAGATGAAGAGAGTAGACCTGACTGTTAATACCTTTTGAGGGAGATGGAGAGAGTATACCTGACTGTTCAGGCCTTCTGAGGGAGTTGGAGAGTAGACCTGACTGTTAAGACACTCTGATAGAGATGGAGAGAGTAGACCTGACTGTTAAGGCCTTCTGAGGGAGATGGAGAGAGTAGAACTGGCTGTTAAGGCCTTCTGAGGGAGATGGAGATAGTAGACCTGACTGTTAAGACCTTCTGATGTAGATGGAGAGAGCAGGCCTGACTGTTAAGGCCTTCTGCGGGAGATGGAGGGAGTAGACCTTACTGTTAAGACCTTCAGAGGGAGATGGAGAGTGAGGGAGATGGAGGGAGTATACCTGACTGTTAAGGTCTTCAGAGGGAGATGGAGAGAGTATACCTGGCTGTTAAGGCCTTCAGAGGGAGATGGAGATTGTAGACCTGACTGTTAATACCTTCAGAAGGAGATGGAGAGAGTATACCTGACTGTTAAGGCCTTCAGAGGGAGATGGAGAGAGTAGACCTGACTGTTAAGGCCTTCTGAGGGAGATGGAGATAGTAGACCTGGCTGTTAAGACCATACAGAAGGAGGTGGAGAGAGTAGCACCGACTGTTAAGGCCTTAAGAGGGAGATGGAGAGAGTAGCCCCGACTGTTAAGGCCTTCTGCGGGAGATGGAGAGAGTAGACCTGGCTGTTAAGACCTTCTGAGGGAGATGGAGAGAGTAGACCTTACTGTTAAACCTTCATAGGGAGATGGAGAGTGAGGGAGATGGAGGGAGTATACCTGACTGTTAAGGTCTTCAGAGGGAGCTGGAGAGAGTATACCTGGCTGTTAAGGCCTTCAGAGGGAGATGGAGATTGTAGACCTGACTGTTAATACCTTCAGAGGAAGATGGAGAGAGTAGACCTGACTGTTAAGGCCTTCAGAGGGAGATGGAGAGAGTAGACCTGACTGTTAAGGCCTTCTGAGGGAGATGGAGAGAGTGTACCTGACTGTTAAGACCTTCAGAAGGAGATGGAGAGAGTAGACCTGACTGTTAATACCTTCAGAAGGAGATGGAGAGAGTATACCTGACTGTTATGGTCTTCAGAGGGAGATGGAGAGAGTAGACCTGACTGTTATGGCCTTCTGAGGGAGTTGGAGAGAGTAGACCTGGCTGTGAAGACCTTCAGAAGGAGATGGAGAGAGTAACCCCGACTGTTAAGGCCTTAAGAGGGAGATGGAGAGAGTAGACCTGACTGTTAAGACCTTTTGAGGGAGATGGAGAGAGTATACCTGGCTGTTAAGGCCTTCAGAGGGAGATGGAGATTGTAGACCTGACTGTTAAGACCTTCTGAAGGAGATGGAGAGAGTAGACCTGGCTGTTAAGGCCTTCTGAGGGAGATGGAGAGAGTAGACCTGGCTGTTAAGACTTTCAGAAGGAGATGGAGGGAGTAGCCCCAACTGTTAAGGCCTTAAGAGGGAGATGAAGAGAGTAGACCTGACTGTTAATACCTTTTGAGGGAGATGGAGAGAGTATACCTGACTGTTCAGGCCTTCTGAGGGAGTTGGAGAGTAGACCTGACTGTTAAGACACTCTGATAGAGATGGAGAGAGTAGACCTGACTGTTAAGGCCTTCTGAGGGAGATGGAGAGAGTAGAACTGGCTGTTAAGGCCTTCTGAGGGAGATGGAGATAGTAGACCTGACTGTTAAGACCTTCTGATGTAGATGGAGAGAGCAGGCCTGACTGTTAAGGCCTTCTGCGGGAGATGGAGAGAGTAGACCTGGCTGTTAAGGCCTTCAGAGGGAGATGGAGGGAGTGTACCTGACTGTTAAGGCCTTCATAGGAAGATGGAGAGAGTAGACCTGACTGTTAAGGCCTTCAGAGAGAGATGGAGAGAGTAGACCTGGCTGTTAAGACCTTCTGAGGGAGATGGAGGGAGTAGACCTTACTGTTAAGACCTTCAGAGGGAGATGGAGAGTGAGGGAGATGGAGGGAGTATACCTGACTGTTAAGGTCTTCAGAGGGAGATGGAGAGAGTATACCTGGCTGTTAAGGCCTTCAGAGGGAGATGGAGATTGTAGACCTGACTGTTAATACCTTCAGAAGGAGATGGAGAGAGTATACCTGACTGTTAAGGCCTTCAGAGGGAGATGGAGAGAGTAGACCTGACTGTTAAGGCCTTCTGAGGGAGATGGAGATAGTAGACCTGGCTGTTAAGACCATACAGAAGGAGGTGGAGAGAGTAGCACCGACTGTTAAGGCCTTAAGAGGGAGATGGAGAGAGTAGCCCCGACTGTTAAGGCCTTCTGCGGGAGATGGAGAGAGTAGACCTGGCTGTTAAGACCTTCTGAGGGAGATGGAGAGAGTAGACCTTACTGTTAAACCTTCATAGGGAGATGGAGAGTGAGGGAGATGGAGGGAGTATACCTGACTGTTAAGGTCTTCAGAGGGAGCTGGAGAGAGTATACCTGGCTGTTAAGGCCTTCAGAGGGAGATGGAGATTGTAGACCTGACTGTTAATACCTTCAGAGGAAGATGGAGAGAGTAGACCTGACTGTTAAGGCCTTCAGAGGGAGATGGAGAGAGTAGACCTGACTGTTAAGGCCTTCTGAGGGAGATGGAGAGAGTGTACCTGACTGTTAAGACCTTCAGAAGGAGATGGAGAGAGTAGACCTGACTGTTAATACCTTCAGAAGGAGATGGAGAGAGTATACCTGACTGTTATGGTCTTCAGAGGGAGATGGAGAGAGTAGACCTGACTGTTATGGCCTTCTGAGGGAGTTGGAGAGAGTAGACCTGGCTGTGAAGACCTTCAGAAGGAGATGGAGAGAGTAACCCCGACTGTTAAGGCCTTAAGAGGGAGATGGAGAGAGTAGACCTGACTGTTAAGACCTTTTGAGGGAGATGGAGAGAGTATACCTGGCTGTTAAGGCCTTCAGAGGGAGATGGAGATTGTAGACCTGACTGTTAAGACCTTCTGAAGGAGATGGAGAGAGTAGACCTGGCTGTTAAGGCCTTCTGAGGGAGATGGAGAGAGTAGACCTGGCTGTTAAGACTTTCAGAAGGAGATGGAGGGAGTAGCCCCAACTGTTAAGGCCTTAAGAGGGAGATGAAGAGAGTAGACCTGACTGTTAATACCTTTTGAGGGAGATGGAGAGAGTATACCTGACTGTTCAGGCCTTCTGAGGGAGTTGGAGAGTAGACCTGACTGTTAAGACACTCTGATAGAGATGGAGAGAGTAGACCTGACTGTTAAGGCCTTCTGAGGGAGATGGAGAGAGTAGAACTGGCTGTTAAGGCCTTCTGAGGGAGATGGAGATAGTAGACCTGACTGTTAAGACCTTCTGATGTAGATGGAGAGAGCAGGCCTGACTGTTAAGGCCTTCTGCGGGAGATGGAGAGAGTAGACCTGGCTGTTAAGGCCTTCAGAGGGAGATGGAGGGAGTGTACCTGACTGTTAAGGCCTTCATAGGAAGATGGAGAGAGTAGACCTGACTGTTAAGGCCTTCAGAGAAAGATGGAGAGAGTAGACCTGGCTGTTAAGACCTTCTGAGGGAGATGGAGGGAGTAGACCTTACTGTTAAGACCTTCAGAGGGAGATGGAGAGTGAGGGAGATGGAGGGAGTATACCTGACTGTTAAGGTCTTCAGAGGGAGATGGAGAGAGTATACCTGGCTGTTAAGGCCTTCAGAGGGAGATGGAGATTGTAGACCTGACTGTTAATACCTTCAGAAGGAGATGGAGAGAGTATACCTGACTGTTAAGGCCTTCAGAGGGAGATGGAGAGAGTAAACCTGACTGTTAAGGCCTTCTGAGGGAGATGGAGATAGTAGACCTGGCTGTTAAGACCATACAGAAGGAGGTGGAGAGAGTAGCACCGACTGTTAAGGCCTTAAGAGGGAGATGGAGAGAGTAGCCCCGACTGTTAAGGCCTTCTGCGGGAGATGGAGAGAGTAGACCTGGCTGTTAAGACCTTCTGAGGGAGATGGAGAGAGTAGACCTTACTGTTAAGACCTTCATAGGGAGATGGAGAGTGAGGGAGATGGAGGGAGTATACCTGACTGTTAAGGTCTTCAGAGGGAGATGGAGAGAGTATACCTGGCTGTTAAGGCCTTCAGAGGGAGATGGAGATTGTAGACCTGACTGTTAATACCTTCAGAGGAAGATGGAGAGAGTAGACCTGACTGTTAAGGCCTTCAGAGGGAGATGGAGAGAGTAGACCTGACTGTTAAGGCCTTCTGAGGGAGATGGAGAGAGTGTACCTGACTGTTAAGACCTTCTGAGGGAGATGGAGAGAGTAGCCCTGACTGTTAAGGCCTTAAGAGGGAGATGGAGATAGTAGACTTGACTGTTAAGACCTTTTGAGGGAGATGGAGAGAGTATACCTGAATGTTAAATCTTCTGAGGGAGATGGAGAGAGTAGACCTTACTGTTAAGACCTTCAGAGGGAGATGGAGATAGTATACCTGACTGTTAAGACCTTCCGAGGGAGATGGAGAGTGAGGGAGATGGAGGGAGTATACCTGACTGTTAAGGTCTTCAGAGGGAGATGGAGAGAGTATACCTGGCTGTTAAGGCCTTCAGAGGGAGATGGAGAGAGTATACCTGACTGTTAGACCTTCTGAGGGAGATGGAGAGAGTAGACCTGGCTGTTAAGGCCTTCTGAGGGAGATGGAGAGAGTAGACCTGGCTGTTAAGACTTTCAGAAGGAGATGGAGGGAGTAGCCCCGACTGTTAAGGCCTTAAGAGGGAGATGGAGAGAGTAGACCTGACTGTTAATACATTTTGAGGGAGATGGAGAGAGTAGACCTGACTGTTAAGGCCTTCTGAGGGAGATGGAGAGAGTAGAACTTGCTGTTAAGGCCTTCTGAGGGAGATGGAGATAGTAGACCTGACTGTTAAGACCTTCTGATGTAGATGGAGAGAGTAGGCCTGACTGTTAAGGCCTTCTGCGGGAGATGGAGAGAGTAGACCTGGCTGTTAAGGCCTTCAGAGGGAGATGGAGGGAGTGTACCTAACTGTTAAGGCCTTCAGAGGAAGATGGAGAGAGTTGTCTTGACTGTTAAGGCCTTCAGAGAGAGATGGAGAGAGTTGACCTGACTGTTAAGGCCTTTTGAGGGAGATGGAGATAGTGTACCTGACTGTTAAGACCTTCTGAGGGAGATGGAGAGAGTAGACCTGGCTGTTAAGGCCTTCCAAGGGAGATGGAGAGAGTGGACCTGACTGTTAAGGCCTTGAGAGGGAGATGGAGAGAGTATACCTGGCTGTTAAGGCCTTCAGAGGGAGATGGAGAGAGTAGACCTGACTGTTAAGACGTTCTGAGGGAGACGGAGAGAGTAGACCTGGCTGTTAAAGCTTTCAGAAGGAGATGGAGAGTGAGGGAGATGGAGGGAGTAGACCTGACTGTTAAGGCATTCAGAGGGAGATGGAGAGAGTATATCTGACTGTTAAGACCTTCTGAGGGAGGTGGAGAGTGAGGGAGATGGAGGGAGTATACCTGACTGTTAAGGTCTTCAGAGGGAGATGGAGAGAGTATACCTGGCTGTTAAGGCCTTCAGAGGGAAATGGAGAGAGTAGACCTGACTGTTAAGACCTTCTGAGGGAGATGGAGAGAGTAGACCTGGCTCTTAAGACCTTCTGAGGGAGATGGAGAGAGTAGACCTGACTGTTAAGACCTTCATAGGGAGATGGAGATAGTATACCTGGCTGTTAAGACCTTCAGAGGGTGATGGAGGGAGTAGACCTGACTGTTAAGGCCTTCAGAGGGAGATGGAGAGAGTATATGTGTCTGTTAAGACCTTCTGAGGGAGATGGAGAGTGAGGGAGATGGAGGGAGTATACCTGACTGTTAAGGCAGTCTGAGGGAGATGGAGAGTCAGGGAGATGGAGAGAGTATACCTGACTGTTAAGACCTTCTGAGGGAGATTGATAGTGAGGGGGATGGAGGGAGTAGACCTGACTGTTAAGACCTTCAGAGGGAGATGGAGAGAGTATACCTGGCTGTTAAGACATTGTTAGGGAGATGGAGAATGAGGGAGATGGAGGTAGTATACCTGGCTGTTAAGGCCTCCAGAGGGAGATGGAGAGTGAGGGAGATGGAGGGAGTATACCTGGCTGTTAAGGCTTCCTGAGGAGATGGAGAGTGTGGGAGATGGAGGTAGTATACCTGGCTGTTAAGGCCTCCAGAGGGAGATGGAGAGTGAGGAGGGAGATGGAGGGAGTATATCTGGCTGTTAAGGCTTCCAGAGGGAGATGGAGAGTGAGGGAGACGGAGTCAGGTATGCTCTCTCCATCTCCCTCAGAAGGCCTTAACAGCCAGGTCTACTCTCTCCATTTCCCTCTGAAGGTCTTAATAGTCAGGTCTACTCTCTCCATCTCCCTCAGAAGGCCTTTACAGTCAGGTCTACTCTCTCCATATCCCTCACTCTCCATCTCCCTCTGAAGGCCTTAACAGCCAGGTCTACTCTCTCCATCTCCCTCAGAAGGTCTTAACAGCCAGGTCTACTCTCTCCATCTCTCTCAGAAGATCTTAACAGCCATGACCACACTTTTCTTCTCCCACTGAAGACCTTAAAGGCCATCTCCCTAACAGTCAGGTTCACTCTCTCCATCTCCTTCTGAAGACCCTAACAGTCAGGTATACTTTCTCCATCTCCCTCTAGACCCTAACAGCCATCTTCACTCTCCAATTCCATCTAACAGGCAGGTATACTCTCTCCAACTCACCCTCCCATCTTCGCCTGAAGACCATAAAAGCCATTTACACTCACTCAATCCCCCGCTGAAGGCCCTAACAGCCAAGTACTCTCTCCATTTCTCCATCTCCTCTGAAGCTTGATTTGAATGTGTTTTACTTCATTTTTAGCACATGAGTAGAACTAGATTTGGGAGAAGGATGTAGGGAAAAGCAGGGGGAGTGGGGGGCAGGAAGCACAACTTAAAACAAGAGGTCAATGACCTTGAAGCTCTACTGATTGATTTTGATTTCAGGAAGTAGTCGCTACAAACTGGTTTTTTGAAAAATTATTTTTAGCCGTGGCAGCCATCTTGAATTTCCGGCCGACCTGAAATTTTGCTAGGATCAATTAGACATCAAGAGCAACATTCCTGTGAAGTTCATGAAAATCCGTCAAGTAGTTTCAGAGGAGTAGTCGCTACAAGTTTTCATTATATAATTCTATGTAAACAAAGATGGCCGCTGACAGCCATGTTTAACATCGAATCAAAATGTTTTTTGACAAGGACCAACATCATGTAATGCTGATCATTTTAGAAAAAGTCCCATATCAATATCACTTATAGTTTTCAAGAAGTAGTCGCTACAAACTTGCATTTTGAAAATCTTTTTTAGCCATGGCGGCCATCTTGAATTTCCGGCCGACCTGAAATTTTGCTAGGATCAATTAGACATCAACAGCAACATTTCTGTGAAGTTTCATGAAAATCCGTCAAGTAGTTTCAGAGGAGTAGTCGCTACAAGTTTTCATTATATAACTCTATGTAAACAAAGATGGCCGCTGACAGCCTTGTTTAACATCGAATCAAAACGATTTTTGACAAGGATCAACATCATGTCATGCTGATCATTTTAGAAAAAGTCCCATATCAATATCGCTTATAGTTTTCAAGAAATAGTCGCTACAACCTTGTATCTTGAAAATCTATTTATAGCCATGGCTGCCATCTTGAATTTCCGGCCGACCTAAAAAAAATTCTGGGATCAATTAGACATCAAGAGCAACATTCCTGTGAAGTTTCATAAAAAATCGTCAAGTAGTTTCAGAGGAGTAGTCGCTACAAGTTTTTACTATATAAATCTATGTAAACAAAGATGTCCGCTAGCGGCCATGTTTAAAGTCGCATTGAAATAAATTTCGACAAGAATCAACATCATGTCATGCTGATCATTTTAGAAAACGTCCCTTATCAATATCACTTATAGTTTTCAAGAAGAAGTCGTTACAAATTTATTTATTTTAAATCTATTTTTAGCTGTGGCGGCCATCTTAATTTCCGGCCAGCCTGACATTTTTCTAGGATCAACTAGACATCAAGAGCAACATTCCTGTGAAGTTTCATGAACATCCGTCAAGTAGTTTCAGAGAAGTAGTCGCTACAAGTGTTTACTATATAACTCTATGTAAACAAAGATGGCCACTGGCAGCCATGTTTAACATCGAATCAAAATAATGTTTGACTAGGATAAACACCATGTCATGCTGATCATTTTAGAAAAAGTCCCATATCAATATCACTTATAGTTTTCAAGAAGTAGTCGCTACAAACTTATTTTTTAAAAATCTATTTTTAGCTGTGGCGGCCATCTTGAATTTCTGGCCGACCTGATCTATTAGACATCAAGAGCAACATTCCTGTAAAGTTTCATGAAAATCCGCCAAGTAGTTTCAGAGAAGTAGTCGCTACAAGTGTTTACTATATAACTCTATGTAAACAAAGATATCAATATCACTTATAGTTTTCAAGAAGTAGTCGCTACAAACTTGTATTTTAAAAATCTATTTTAAGCTTTGGTGGCCATCTTGGATTTCACATCAACATGAATTTTTGCTAGGATCAACTAGACTTCATGGGCAACATTTCTGTAAAGTTTCATGAATATCCATCAAGTAGTTTCAGAGGAGTAGTCGCTACAAATAAAAGTTTACGGACAGACGGACGGACAGACGGACGCCGCACCACGGCATAAGCTCTGCTGATCTTTGATCAGTAGAGCTAAAAATAAAAAATTCGAGTTTTGAGTGGGGTGCGGAATGGGGGTGGGAGAGAGGCGGGGGTGGATGGTGGGGCGGGTGGGTGGGGGTGCGAAGGGAACATATATATGTGTAAAAAGCAATAAAAGAATTCACCAAAACAACACAAACATATGTAAAAAAAAAAAATCGAGTTTGAGTGGGGATGGGGTAGAGGTGGGCAGTGGGGGTGGGGAGGGCAACATATATGTGTAAGAAGCTATGCAAGAATTGACCAAAACAACACAGAAATATGGTAAAACAAAATAAAACAAAATAGATGGGGGGGGGGGGGGGGGGGGGGGGGGGGGGGGCAAGATAGCTATGTGTAAGAATTGACAAAAACAACACAGAAATATGTAAACAAAAAAAAAAGAGACAGAAATATGTAAAAAATAAATAAAGAAAAAAATCGAGTTTGAGTGGGGATGGGGTAGAGGTTGGGGTGTGGGGGTGGGGAGGGCAACATATATGTGTAAGAAGCTATGCAAGAATTGACCAAAACAACACAGAAATATGGTAAAACAAAATAAAAACAAGAGGCCCAAGAGGGCCTGTGGACGCTCTCCTGCTAAAACAGCTCTTATAGATTTAGATAGATATAGCTAGATATAGCTCTCTTCTCCTATAGATTTAACAAAGGAGAATACAATATAGCATTTTTCAACAAATCAAGGGCCATTACTCTGTTATTACTAACAAGATCTAGCTGGTTTTCGAAGTTTTCATTGATATACCGCGCTTTGCACAAATAGACATCATATGGAGGCTTCCTGCCAAATTTCGTAGAAATCCAACAAGCCGTTTAAGAGGAGTAGCGCAGACAAGAAATTTAAAATAAAAATGTCAAAGGACCATAACTCCGTCAAAAATCAGTGAACTGGAACAAAAGCGTGATATGCATAACTAGACATATTACCGATGCTTCCTGCCAAGTTTCGTCAAAATTCAACAAGGCATTTAGGATGAGTAGCGCCAAGAAGAAATTTTAAAGTAAGTGTCAAGTAATTAAAAAGATAATGAAAAGAAATTAAAAAAAAAAAAAAAAAAATAAAATCAATCAAAAAAAAAAAAAAAAAAAAAAATTAAAATAAAAAAATAAAAATAATAAATAAAATTAAAAAAATAATTTAAAAAAAATGTTACCCCCCGGAGCGCGTCCAAATTTGACACCAGGGTCACCATTTGAACAAACTTGGTAGAGGACCATAAGCTGATGCTACATGTAATGCATGAGAGCTCTGTGCCATGTGGTTCCAGAGAAAAAGATTTTTTACAGTTTTTGCCTGTACAAGCCTAAGTAAAACTGTGACCCCCAGGGTGGGGCCAAATGTGACCAATGGGTCACCATTTGAACAAACTTGGTAGAAGACCATAAGCTTAAAGCAAAGGCAAAATATTAAACCTCTGGCTCTTGCAGTTTCAGAGAAGAAGATTTTTTAAGTTTTTCCCTATACATGTCTATGTAAAACATGTGATCCTTGGGGCAGGGTCAAATGTGACCCAAGGTCACAATTTGAACAAACTTGGTAAAGGACCATAAGCTTATAGCAAATGCAAAATAGTAAACCTCTGGCTCTTGCAGTTCCAGAGAAGAAGAATTTTTTCTGTTTTTCCCTATACATGTCTATGTAAAACATGTGACCCTTGGGGCGGGGCCAAATGTGACCGTGACCCCAGGGTCACCATTTGAATTGAATTGAATTGGGGTTTTCAGGCGCACCAACACATGAAAAGGTTATATGGCGCCTAAAAGGCATGAACATGCCAGGCTCATCGTCCATGTACATCGAGATAAAATATGGAAAATGGGCCTAGAACCTTCTCACCCTGAACAAACTTGGTAAAGGACCATAAGCTTATAATAAATGTAAAATATCAAACCTCTGCCTCTTGTAGTTTCCGAGAAGAAGATTTTTAAAAAAAAAATCCTATATAAGTCTATGTAAAACTGTGACCCTCGGGGCGGGGACAAATTTGACCCTAGGGTCACCATTTGAACAAACTTAGCAGAGGACCATAAGCTGATGCTACATGTAATACATGAGAGCTCTGTGCCAGGTGGTTCCAAAGAAGAAGAATTTTTTCAGTTTTTCCCTATACAAGCCTATGTAAAACTGTGACCCCCGGGGTGGGGCCAAATGTGACCCCTGGGTCACCATTTGAACAAACTTATTAGAGGACCACAAGCTTATAGCAAATGCAAAATATTAAACCTCTGGCTCTTGCAGTTTCAGAGAAGAAGATTTTTTAAGTTTTTCCCTATACATGTCTATGTAAAACATGTGATCCTTGGGGCGGGGCCAAATGTGATCCGAGGGTCACCATTTGAACAAACTTGGTAAAGGACCATAAGCTTATAGTAAATGCAAAATATCAAACCTCTGGCTGTTGTAGTTTCCGAGAAGAAGATTTTTTTTTTTAAAAATCCTATATACGTCTATGTAAAACTGTGACCCCTGGGGTGGTGACAAATTTGACCCCAGGGTCACCATTTGAACAAACTTTGTAGAGGACAATAAGCTGATGCTACATGTAATACATGAGAGCTCTGTGCCTTGTGGTTTCAGAGAAGAAGATTTTTTAAAGTTTTTTCCTATATGTCTATATGAAAAACATGCAAAACCTCAATATACAAACGTTGGACCCCCGGGGCACGGCCATTTTTGACCCCGGGGACTTTCTTTGAACAAACTTGATAGTCTAGGCATTGGCGATCATTTTAAAAGAAAAACTGTTGAAATCTGTCCAGCGGTTCTGGAGAAGAAGATTTTTTAACGTTTCGACTATATATGGTAATGGCAGCCATCTTGGATGTAGCGCTGACCTAATTTTAACAAATCTAAAAAGCATTCATCTAAGGATCATCCATGTGAAGTTTGGTCAAAATTAGCCAAGCGGTTTCTGAGGAGAAGTTGTTTGAAGAAAAGTTAACGGACGACAGACAGACGACAGACGACAGACAACACACCATCCCATCTCTGCTGGCCCTTGGCCAGTAGAGCTAAAAACGAGTTTAGAGTGTGTGTTGGGGGGGAGGGGGGTATTTTGTGGCTTGTGGGAGTGGGGTGGAGGGGGCAACATATATGTGTAAGAAATGAACAAAACAACACAGATATATGTAAAAAAAAAAGAGTTTCGAGTGTGTATGTGTGTGGGGGTGGGGGTGGGGAACATATATGTGTAAGAATTGACTAAAACAACAAAGAAATATGTAAAAAAACACAAAAAACTTCAAGTGGGGTGGTGGGGGGGGGGGGGGGGGGGGAGGCGGGGTGGCTGTGGGGGGAGGGGGGAGGTGGGCAGCGGGTGTGAGAGAGAGGTGGGGTTGGGTGGGGGGGAAGCAACATATATGTGTAAGAATTGACTAAAACAACAAAGAAATATGTAAAAAAAAACAATGAATGAATGAATGGTGTTTTACGGCACGTCAACACATAAATAGGTGATATTGTGCGCAAAAATTGATGAAAAATGAAGTATTATTTAAAAATTAGTGTAAATATATAAAGATAAAACTATTAAAAAACAATAAGGGATGATAAGGTGTAATATAAACTATGTATGTAAATCAATAAATGCTCGTCAACGGGCATATAAACAAGTAAATATATATAAGAACACATTATAATGATTTATATAGTCTGATCTCTTTTAGGAAATCTAAAACAAGACTAAAATCTACAGTATTAAATAACTCTTTCGTACTATTAACATTGTAGTACCTTTGACGCATAGGATCAAAGTCTACACATTCCAATAAGATGTGTTTGACCGTTAACGGTGCACAGCAGGGTATACATTCTGGTAATTGCTCACCTTGTAATAAATATGAATGAGTATAACCTGTATGCCCTATCCTGCACCGGGCTAGGATAACTTCCTCTCGACGAATGGGTCTAGTAGAAGAACGCCATTCTCCGAGTAACGGTTTAATTGAATGGAGTTTATTGTTAACTGACAAATCCCAAGCGGTTTGCCAAGAGTTACGAATATATGTGTTAATACAACATTTAAAATCAGTATAAGGTAATTTGGTATTAGATATATGTAAATCTAATGCTGCCTTAGCAGCACTATCAGCTCTATCATTACCACGTATTCCTACATGGCTTGGAAGCCAGAAGAAAATAATAACATTATCAATTATAAGAGAATTGTACTTTTCTAAAAGTTGAAGCACAACTGGGTTATCATGTTTCATATTACCCAGCGCTTGAAGAGATGAAAGGGAATCAGAAAAGATTACAAAATGGTCATCATCAGATTCCTGAATATAATTTAAGGCAAGTTCAATTGCCTTAAGTTCAGGTGAAAAGATAGAGGCCTTGTCAGGCAGGCGGCTCTTTATGCTGTGTTTGTGAACAGCTGCTGCAGCTACTTTATCTCCATCTTTCGAGCCATCTGTGTAGATATGTTGAAAGTCACTGTATTTCGATATAATTTCATTAAATTTGCTTTGAAAGACAGTAGGGTCTGTACTGGATTTGTTATTATTACAAAGATCAAAAATAATTGTTGGAGTTTCCAAAGTCCAAGGTGGAATTTGTGGTACTTTGTACTTCGCAATCAAATTTAGGTCGATTTCAGTGTCTCTTAATTTTGGTTTAATACGAAGACCAAATGGTCGAATGGCCTTCGGTTTTCGATCAAAAAGAGGTCCACAACTAGAATTAAAAACGTTATCGAAAGTTGGGTTTGAAGGGTTAGACTTTAATTTAATGGCGTATTGAAGAGCTAATTTGTCTCGTCTATGAGACAGTGATGGTTCATTGGCTTCACCATATAGACTTTCGGCTGGTGATGTACGAAAGGCACCTAAGGCAAGTCGTAATCCTTGATTATGTATAGGGTCGAGCATCTGGAAGTACGACTTGCGAGTCGATCCATATACTATTGAGCCGTAGTCCAGCTTGGATCTGATAAGAGATCTGTAAAGTCGCAAGAGGACTTTTCGATCTGCTCCCCAATTAGTGTTTGCAACAACTTTAGGTAGGTTAAGAGCTTTAAGGCATTTGGCCTTCAAGTATTTAAGGTGTGGTATAAACGTTAATTTACAGTCGAAAATAAGACCAAGGAATTTTGTCTCATCCACTGCTGGTATTGGTGACCCATCCAGTGTTAGATGAGGGTCTTCATGATGTTTACGAAGTTGACAAAAGTGCATACAATTAGTTTTAGATTTAGAAAATTTTAAACCATTTTCATCAGACCAGGTCTGAAGTTTATTGAGACATTGTTGTAATTGTCTCTCGATAGTATTCATGTTTTTTGCACGATAACATATAACAAAGTCGTCAACATATAGCGAACAATCCACACCTGGATTGATGCATTTTACTATACTGTTAATCTTTATATTAAAAAGTGTGACAGATAGTATGCTGCCCTGTGGAACACCCATCTCCTGTTCATGAATATCAGAGAGGGTTGAACCCATTCGGACACGAAACTGTCTATCGTCTAAGAATTTCTCTATAAAAATGGGTAATCGGCCTCTAAGACCAATGTCATGTAGATCATTCATAATACCGTACTTCCATGCAGTATCATAAGCTTTCTCCAAGTCAAAAAATACAGCGACTAAATGTTCTTTTTTTATGAAAGCTTCCCGAATAAACGATTCAAATCGTATGAGATTGTCTGTTGTGCCTCGTTGGCGCCGGAATCCACTTTGATACTTTGTTATCAGTTTGTTGGACTCCAGGTACCAAACGAGTCTCTCATTAATCATTCGTTCCATGGTTTTACATATACAACTCGTTAAAGCGATTTGGCGATAATTTCATGCGTCCGTATGATCCTTTCCAGGTTTGGGGACTGGAACAACGATTGCCAAGAATCGGGATAGATTCCCGTCACCCAAACCTTATTAAATATATCAAGAAGGGTAGAGAGACAGGATTCAGATAAATGTTTTAGTAATTGATAATGGATATCATCAGGACCAGCTGATGTATCATGAGCCTTTTTAAGGGACTCTCGAAGTTCTTTGAGAGTGAATAATTTATTGTATTTTTCCAAGTTTTTCGACTTGAAGTTCAGCTTCTTTTGTTCTTTTTGTTTCCTATTTTTCAGAAAATTTGGTTGAAGAATTTTTTGAAAAAGTTTCGGCCAAAGTGTTTGTAATATCTTTGACCGATGTTATATCTCATTATCTGTTTTAAGATGATTTACAGAACTAGAATTACCGTTACCACTTATTTTCCGGACCATGTCCCATGTCTTCTTAAGAGATGAGCGAGAATTCATCCTAGAGACGTAAGATCTCCAGGATTTCCTCTTGCTATCCTTAATAGTATGACGGGCTTTCGCGCAAAAAACTCTAAAGTTATCTAAATTTGTTTGAGTTGGCCGCACGTTTAAATTATTTAATGCAGCTTTACGATCGCTGACTGTCTTTTTGCAGTCATCGTCGTACCATGGTTTATGTGAGCGTTGAGGATTTGCCGAGGTTTTTGGAATGGTTTGATCAGCTATATCGTGAAGAGTTTTGGTAAAAAGAGCAGTTGCGTCTTCGACATCCTCGAAAACGGAAGGCTTTAATTGTTCCTCGCAAAGAGATTGAAACATAGTCCAATCAGCCTTGCGAAGTTTCCATCGTTGCGTTTTTTCGAGAAGTGGAGGGCCAATATTTTCAAGAAATATGGGGAAGTGGTCACTTCCACAGAGGTCGTCTCCAACACTCCACGAAAAATCCATCAAAAGTGTATGATCGCATATTGTTAAATCAATGGAAGAATGAGAGCCTGTAGCAGGATGTAAATAAGTATGTGACTTATTATTAAAAAGACACAAATTGTTTTTGGCTAAGAAATCCTCATTTTCTTGCTTTATCGTTCATATCTTTACAACCCAGATGTAGTTGTGTGCATTAAAATCGCCCAAGAGTATAAAACGTGATGGCAATTGTGCAACTAGGTGATTTAGATCTTTAGGGTCTAGTGAAGAACTAGGTGGTAAATATAAGGAACATATTGTTATGTAACACTGACCGCAATAGCTTGCAAATTTGTTTTCAACGTGACAGAATTTTCAAGTGGGGTTGGAATGGAAGGGGTGGGGGGGGGGGGGGGGGGGGGGGGGGGGGGGGGGGGGGGGGGGAGAACATATATGTGTAAGAATTGACTAAAACAACAAAGAAATATGTAAAAAAAACAAAAAACTTTAAGGGGGGGGGGGGGGGGGGGTGAGAGGCAGGGGCGGGGGGTTGGAAGGGGGGAAGGTTGGGGGGAAGGGGAGCAACATATCTGTGTAAGAATTGACTAAAACAACAAAGAAATATTTAAAAAAAAAATAGATTTTCAAGTGGGGGTGGAATGGTGGGGTGGGGGGAGTGGGGTTGACAGGGGGAGTGGGGTTGAGAGGCGGGAGTGGGGGGGTGGTGGAGGGGCAACATATATGTGTAAGAATTGAATAAAACAACAAAAACAAGTGTGGGGCTGAGAGGTGTGGAAGGGGGGGGAGGTTGGGGGGGGGGGGGGGGGGGGGGGGGGGGCGGGCAACATATATGTGTAAGAATTGAATAAAACAATAAAAAAAACAAAAACAAGTGTGGGGGCTGAGAGGTGTGGAAGGGTGGGGGGGGGGGAAGTAACACAGAAATATGTACAAAAAAAGTTTCAAGTAGGGGTGGTTTGGCGGGGGCAACATATATGTGTGTAAGAATTGACTAAAACAACAAAGAAATATGTAAAAAAAAAAAATAAAAAAAAATATGTAAACAAAAAAATGTGGAGGGGAGTGGGGGCGAGCCCATGCCCCACCCAATATGGGTGAAGTAATAAGATGCATAATGCTATAACAAATCCCAAACCAAAATGATAGATATATACATGCTTACATGCAAACCTAGATCTGCCTTTATTGCACATGTTATGGGCCATCACTATTTGGGTTCCATAGGAGCCCAGAATTTGCAGAAGACAAAATTAATTACCCAACCCTTTACAACATACTATAAGGAAACCAATTCCAAAATTTAGTTCAGCTAAGACAACAAAATGCAAGAGATATAGACCTGTTAACACAGCTTACACGCAAAATTTGATGTGAAACTGACACATTTTAAGGGCTATCGGAATTTGGGTTCCATGGGAGCCCAGGGGTTACAGGAACCAAAATTACTTAAGCAGCCCTTAAGATAATGCTATAAGGAAGCTAATGGCCAAATATGATTGTGCTAGGGTAAGAATTGTAAGAGATATAGACTTGTAAACACAGCTAACACGCAAAATTTGAAAGGAAATGGGACCCATGACTAAAGAAAAATACACAGAAATATGTAAAAAAAAAAAAAAAAATATTGTGGAGGGGAGTGGGGGTGGGGGTGAGGGCGGAGGTCGGAGCCCATGCCCCAATATGGGTGAAGTAATAAGATGCATAATGCTATAACAAATCCCAAACCAAAATTATAGATATATACATGCTTACATGCAAACCTAGATCTGCCTTTATTGCACATTTTATGGGCCATCACTATTTGGGTTCCATAGGAGCCCAGAATTTGCAGAAGACAAAATTAATTACCCAACCCTTTACAACATACTATAAGGAAACCAAATCCAAAATTTAGTTCAGCTAGGACAAGAAATGCAAGAGATATAGACCTGTAAACACAGCTTACACGCAAAATTTGATGTGAAACTGACACATTGTAAGGGCTATCATAATTTGGGTTCCTTAGGAGCCCTTAAGACAATGCTATAAGGAAGCCCATGGCCAAATTTGGTTGTGCTAGGATAAGAAATGTAAGAGATATAGACTTACACATAAACCTGAACATGGGACGCCGACCCCGGGGTGATTACATAAGCTCTCTTATTCTTCGAATAGTCGAGCTAAGAAATGACTGACAACCAAAAAAAGAAAAAACACTTTTGCGTATGAATTTCATAACTTTTCAGATTTTAGGCACCGTGTGCGCGCCCACCTTGGGATCCACCACATGGTATACCTCCTATCATCCACAAGAATGGACACTTTCCCTTTTGACAAGTTGTGCTCCCAGTGGGATTCAAACATGCAGCAGTGAGAGGCAAGCACATTTTAGACACCGCGTCTTGACTATCCTTGCCATGAAAGCCCTCGTCCTTATGTCAATTCAATTCAATTCTTTATTAGGAAAAACTGTTTACATATGACAGGGAGTAACTATACAGGGAGGAGACACAGACCGTTTTATGTTGTCGCGTGTGTTTCACTACTGCTTGAAAATGACTACTTCCCGTTGTTGCGCACGTCTGTGAAAAACAGCAAATTCTTATAAATTATTACACTTACAAACTCAATAAATGTGCGAAATGTAAACATAAGTATTATTTATTCATATTGTGTCCTCCGATACAGAGTGTCAGGGGCGTAGCTTGGCCTTTTTGACGGCATAGGCCCGCAGTTAAAGTTATTATGCTAGTGGGGTCCTGGACATGCACCCCCGCCCCCCGATTTTTCTTTTTATGTTAGAATTCATTATGTGCCTGCTGACGCATATTTTAGACTTTAAGAAGGGCAAAGATAACTAAAGAAATATATATGAAAATGATATTTTCTGGTTACTACGCCGCCTATATAGTCAAACCCCCACCCCACCCTGTCAGGGGCGAAGCTTGGCCTTTTTGACGGCATAGGCCCGCAGTTAAAGTTATTATGCTAGTGGGGTCCTGGATATGCAACCCCGCCCCCCGATTTTTTTTTTATGTTAGAATGCATTAGGTGCCTGCTGACGCATATTTTAGACTTTAATAAGTGCAAAGATAACTAAAGAAATATATATGAAAATGATATTTTCTGGTTACTACGCCGCCTAAATAGTCAACCCCACCCCACCTCCGGGCCTACAGGGCCTACGCAGAGCTACGCCAATGAGTGTGTATTTGTTTGCATGTATAAAAGCACATTTTACCAGACGGTTCCGTGTAACAAAGATGGCGCCACTCAGCGCCAAATAAAAAAAAGTCACAGTGTATAGCTATTGCAAACGATATATGAGACTAAGCCTAAGGGTTATATTAGGCATAATTAAAAACAAAAAGTGAATAGTAGACATATTTATCTTCGTCAAGAAGGTAAATTCATGGTGGTGATTATAAGACAAAGCCTAAAAAGAGGTGATGAAAATGTTTGTGATGTTGATTATAACAGAAAGCCGTAAAAAAAAAAAGGCTGTAAAAACTGCCTATTTTGAGATGTTGGCTGAAATTTTAACTTTTCAAATGTAATGCGCTTACGATCGATTTACCTGTACCAATAAAATAGTAAATGGCGTCGTGATAGCGCGTCAACATAAATCGATAAACTAGAGCGTTTATGAACCCATGTCTCCTACCTGTATAATTACTCGCTGCATATGATACAGTTGTGATCCTAGAACAGATGAATACATATAAACAAGAAATGATTATGAATAAATATATATTGCAGTATAATTTAACTTATATAAATTGTCTCTACGAATTATGTCAGGACCTCCGTTTCTTAAAACCTGGTATGCTTTCATAACTTATATATTACCTTCAATACAGCACGTTATCAGTCATGATTGAATTGATTGAATTGGATTTTATAGTCGCACCAACAGCTAAGGTCATATGGCGAATTTCCAGCTTCCATTGGTGGAGGAAGACCCCAGGTGCCCCTCCGGGCAATTTTCGTGCACGGTTGGGCACCTGGGTAGAACCACCGACGTTCCGCAAGCCAGCTGGATAGCTTCCTCACATAGAGATTCCTATGCCCCTGAGGGATCGAACCTACAGCGGTGAGGGGCAAGTGATTCCAAGTCAGAGACGTTAACCACTCGGCCACGGACGCCCCTTATCAGTCATGAAGAACGTGTCTGATCGTGGGATAAAGTCTTCCGTTTCCCCACCCACCAAAAGCAATTGGAGGAAATATCATAAACCCCCCACTATTCATCTGAGCGATGTCATGTCTATATGAGTGCACTATATTATAGAGAAGTTCTTAAAATAGATGAAACCTAGTACTTACGAGGATAATGTCACTTTATTTTACCAGAATATACCAATCTCCGACACTACTTGGAAAAAATGATATGTCCTTCCGTGTACACACATTTTACGCTGGTCCCCGGAATTTTGTAATTGTGACGAAAAAGCGGAGTACCGTGATCGTTCGGTCTTTTACGGATTCCGATTTCTTACTTTGCCTGGTATCCCAATGATTACAAATAGGGTTCCCATTTTTTTAATTAAAGATCTAATGCATCTAATGATAATACATCGAAAACCGAATACCTTTAACATGCTTAATATATCTATGAACATATTTCAATAATGAATGAATGAAATAAATGAATCGAAAGTAGGATAACCCTGTTAGTTCTAAATGATATATGTGTCATTTTCAATATTTTAAATACCATGTTGTCATCAAGCTTTCTATTTTCTCTTAGTAATTACTATATAACAGCAGAGATGTAAAAAACATGGTAACATACTGGTAAGCTACATTATATTATATATCCTGCATCCTATTAGACTAACCTTATATAAGGACCCTGAAATGGACAATACCTACAAAAGGTAAGTGAAAATAACGATAGTTATGCAAACATGGTTTAATAGATAAGGTATCTGAAATCCCGTATACACATTAAACAGTTTTAAAGAAGAATGGCTAATAAAAAATAAAAAAATGAATTCGCATACTTACCGTATACTTCTCGTTTAAACATGTTGCATTTTACAAAGGGATAATTAAAACAATTGGGTTGATGTGTAAACAAACAAACAAAACGTAATGTATGGCCTCGTGTAAAGTGCCCCTTATGAATAAATGGGGTAGGTGGAGTCGTTTATTAGGGAGGACACGTTAATTCAGGGTATACTGTAAACCTAATATGAACAGAACATATATTGTATTTAACTTGTACATACGCCCATACGTACATGGTTATATACACATACATAAATGTTCATGCATATTATGCATGTTTACTGAGCAACTCTTTTTTAACTAGACTACGTATATAAACGGCTCTATAATCTTTATTAGTGAGTGAAATTATCTGAAATTGTACAGACAACAACATTAACATGTTTCACATTTTATTCCGTAATTTCAACAAAATTTATTGAAATTTGAAATCACAATTTAATTTTTTCCAAATCGAGCGAGCAATTCGAAAGTCACAAACAGTACGTAAAAGTAAGTCAACTAATTACAATACCTGATAGTGAGACATCCCAGCCTGGACCATGCCTATTGCTCGCGCTCGTTCTTCCATATTTAGTCTTCGCATTTTTAAAATATTGTGTTTTTATTGTGTGGATATCGTTTGGCTATAACAATTCGATTATAAAAATAAAAAATCAGCACGAGACAATTCAAAAAAGCAAATTTTCACAAAACGCACGTGCATTTCGTGTGAGGTAATGTGACAGCTATCGACCCGGTTTTTCTTTACACATATCCAGAGTGAATGGTCAAATGTATGAGTAATACATTTTAACTGTGAGTACGACATAAAATAAAAAAAAATATTGCAAAATAAAAATAGTCTAGTCAGAAGAGTTGCTCAGTATATAAAGCAGCGCGTTTGGTCACTTTGCTTTAGGTAGCGCCGTGGTGTTATGGTTAGCACTGCGGCTTAGTCAGGGATCGCGCGTTCAATCCCAGCCAGGACCGAATTTGGGTTAATTATCGAAATATTTCAAAAGTATTTCCTACCTTACCAGTCCTTCGGATGAGACTTGAAACCTAGGTCTGCTCGCTAAAATGCTTAGTGCAATACAGCGAGGATAAATAAACGCTTATACGCACGCACTTTGCTTGTTCACGAGTGTTGTTGATGACGTGCGATCTGTAACTGTTTGGACAGTGGCTTCTTTTGTTCAAAGTTCAAAGTTGATCAGACGCAGCGTTTGAAAAATTATGGCAGGGCTATATATACTTACTTCCTGATTGTGGTCTGATAAATTAACGATGACTTCCACAAAGATCCTGAAGTATTATCGAACTAATTAATAATAATTTAATAAGCTCTTAAAAACCGATATAAAAAATGAAAACGAAATCACGGACGCCCGGCAGTCGCTTAAGTTCGGTCGGATAACATCAACGGAAACTAAAACAACAACAACAACAACAACAACAGCCACGGCGGCCCTCCTACATAGCTCCTACATACATTTCAGCAGCCAACGGCTCGGTGAGGTCTACCGGGACCATCCACCGGCGAGCCGACAGCTCGCACTACCTTGCACTACCTTGCACTACCTGGCCTACCGTAATGATAATGAAATATGTTAGTAGCCCGTAGCAGACTCGGATGATTATTTCATTACCTAGCCAACATTCAAATATGCAGTTGTTACTGACCTGGGGAAGGCGAGGCTGATTGTTGCATTACTGCCCAGTCAACATCCAGATATTCAGTTTTTACTGACCCGCGGAAGGCACGGCTGATTGTTACTTGACCAATGCAACATCCAAGTTCTAACATCCAAATATACAGTTTTTACTGACTCGGGGAAGGCGCGGCTTATTGTTGCATTACCCAGCCAACATCCAAATATGCAGTTTTTAAAGGCGCGGCTATTGTTACTTGACCCAGCCAAAATCCAAATATTCAGTTTTTACTGACCCGAGAAAGGCGCGGCTATTGTTACTTGACCCAGCAAACATCCAAATATTCGTTTTTTACTGACCCGGACGAGGCACGGCTTATTGTTGCATTACCCAGTCAACATCCAAATATTCAGTTTTTACTGACCCGCGTAAAGTGTGGCTGATTGTTTCTTGACCCAGTCAATACGGAGCAATGAATGAATTGGGTATTACGGGGAACTAACGCAAAAAGGTCATACTGTAAAAACAAGCAGAATGGCATATCGTGCTGCAAATTGTAATGTTTTAAAGTTGGCTGATATCCATTTACGCTGGGCCAAAATCATTATTTTCTTCCACATTACGAGTGCTACATGAACATAGATAGGGTTCATGAAAACATTTAATGAGAAATGACAAAATAAGCATGCATTTTGTGGATTTCTACATGTACATCTATTCCAGGATAGACAATTACCCTATTTGTGAATGGGAAATACACGCGCATCACAGCAGAGAGGCGACCTTGTTTGCTTAAAAGTGAACTTTAATAAAGAGAATAAAGTGTTACAAATGTTACAAACAGACCTTGGTAATAGTCAGGTGAATATGCTCTCTTACAAACTACCACAAACACATTACATTTTGGTGGTATGTCACAACATTGAACTAATGTATTATAGCAACCACAGCGCACAAAGACAATGGAACCGCAGGTCCTCACAGTACCGTACACCGCAGGTCCTCACAGTACCGTGCACCGCAGGTCCTCACAGTACCGTGCATCGCAGGTCCTCACAGTACCGTACACCGCAGGTCCTCACAGTACCGTACACCGCAGGTCCTCACAGTACCGTACACCGCAGGTCCTCACAGTACCGTACACCGCAGGTCCTCACAGTACCGTACACCGCAGGTCCTCACAGTATCGTACACCGCAGGTCCTCACAGTATCGTACACCGCAGGTCCTCACAGTACCGTACACCGCAGGTCCTCACAGTACCGTACATAAACTATATCAAATGAGCAAGAAAGTCATAAACAGGGAACAAAACACAACATGTGAAGACAGAGTAATATATCTAGATGAAGAACTTTTTTTTTTTTATCTAATTTGAGTATATGCTGTACGATAGGATGGAGAGAAATGCGTTACAATTCCCCTTTTGCATAACTGCGCTGGTTTCCCATACCTTTAATATTTTGTTCGCTTACCTTTATAATAAAAAAAAAATACAATCTCGTCAAAAGGACAAATTTAAGATACACAGATTATACGTTTTTCAGTTAAATTTAAATGCAAGATAACTTATAATTCTAAAAATGTCAAGCTAGTTTCAGCCCTTGACCTACGATACACCACGTGATTGTGATGACATTTACTCATATGAAGCACGCATGTTAATGTTTAAATGCGGAAACTGATTAAGAGGGTCACAGTCATCCGGAAATTACGATATACACTTGTGCTGATATTTAGCCACTCGAGATGACGGCTAATAAAATAAGTAACAAGAAGTTGGAAGAAAACCACGCCCGTTGTTTTGAAAAAATAAAATTCTTAATCATTATTAGTATGTATCATATGGCGTATATATAGTATCATTGTCTCGCAGAGGAACTTTATAAACATACATTGCGTGTTCCCGCCTTAATTCCATCAAGCGACGGAAAAGCTTATATTAGCAGGACATTATAACGGCACAACAAAACACGTTTAAAAACATGTTTTACTGAAAAAATGCGAAAACTTGTTTTAAAATTACATATTAAATGTTTTAATTTTACAATATGCAAACTATTTAAGCCGAAATTAAGGTTTTATTTCATACCCCAGGCAACCCCGTTTTCGCTTCTTGGAGAATTGGGTATGAAAGTTAATACTCGGACCACTTAATGATCCATGGTACACGTAACAGGTTCAGAATGTAACAAGAGGATAAAAACATCACGTATAGTTTATGTCTCCTTTAATTGAAACACTCTACGTTAAATGCATACTTGAGAATATTTAGTTTAGTTTAAACCTATATATTTCGTCCACATCGATTTCGTAACAAGTACGAGTATTAATCACTCTCGATGGCTTCCTGGGTAGAACCAACACTAAACATGTGCTGGGAAGAACTTCAAAAATCTACAAGAGATAAAGGTTTAATATTATTTATTTATTATCAGCTTATGGAACCTCTACCAATTTTGTTCAAATGGCGACCCTGGGGTCAAATTTGGATCCGCCCCAGGGGTCACAGTTTTACATATTCTTATATATAGGGAAACACTTTTAAAAATCTTCTTCTCTGAAACTACAAGAGTCAAAGGTTTAATATTTTGTATTTACACTCAGATTATGGTCCTCTACCAAGTTTGTTTGAATCGTGACCGTGGGGTCAAATTTGGCCCCACCCCAGGGATCCCATATTTTACAAAGACTTTATAGGGAAACACTTAAAACATCTTCTTCTCTGAAACTACAAGAGCCAACAGTTTAATATTTTGTATTTGCACTCAGCTTATGGTCCTCTACCAAGTTTGTTCAAAGGTGCTAGCTAGACAAACTTGAGCCAAATACATCCCCCATTGAAATAAGAAGATCATGATCTAATAGCAGACTAGTAATGAGATGAAGTAATCAGATCGATAAATATCACATGGCCAGGTAATTAAAAAGTGATCATTGATATGGATTTCTTGTATATTACATTTATTACTATAATATACACTAATCTGCTAATATTACACCCAGTCTAGCCCTTTAGTCCCACTATAAAAGCCAATGCCTTAAAATGGTACTTTTTTTATTTACAAATCTGCTATCTAGTAGATGTTCGAATTTATGAAGATTTATATTTATTTAAAAAAATACGAACACATTTCTTCCAGTCGAGGATAATACATTATTCGACGGGGGGATATCAATTCATCGAATTTGCTTGTTATTATGATTCTCGAAGCTACCATTGAACCGTGGCCAGTTAACGACGTTGCGTTGTAAACGTTCGCCTCTCACCGCTGCGGGTTCGAATCCCACTGGGAGCTCGACTTGCAAGCGAGAAAGTGTCTATTCTTACGGATGGCAGGGTGTACAGTACTGGTTCTACCCAGGAAAAGTGGTTGAAAAATCGACCGTCATATATAACCTAACATGTGTTGAAAATGACGTAAAACGCCATAGAAACAAACAAAACCAAACCATTGAACCAAGTGAATGAGAGGCATAGTGGACGGCCAATACTTGCAGCTGCTCTTTATATTTGTATCAACAGTTTATTTCTTATATACGTATTGTGTCCGCAGGTGTATGTAAGGCAGTGACTTCCTATGTATACAACTATGTAACATCTACAATGCTGTACATAATTATGAATTGTTATAATAACATGTTTTTTTATTGTATGTAATGTTAAATCATCATGCAAAACGAAAGGAAAATACTACCTGTTTATATTATCCATTCTAAACATAGAATGCAATCCGAATTCACTCACTGCCAAGGTTATTACCATCAATACACACACACTAGATATAAATAACAAGAGCTGACGGAGAACTGCGTAGCTCGACTATTAGATTTTTCAGAGAATAATAAATAGATGCAGTATGGTCTCAATGAGTTGGTTAATTTAATGGGAATGTAGCGACACAGCCAAACCATCTTTATGATTGAGAGCTCTGAAAAAATTGAATAAGGGTCGAAAGAATTATCAAAATCGGATGATAAACAAAGAAGATATTATCATTTGAAGTTTCTGTTGAAACGGATATGGAAGCGGCCATTTTGAGAGTTATGACATCACGGTTCTAAATGACCATATATAGAATATTAATAAATATGGAAATTTACTGATTTATAGGGGAAAATGAAAAAAATGTATTCATTTTCAGTGATTTTCTTTGTTTTAAATGATATTAATCAATATTCCATATATGGTAATATGGAACTATGATGTCATAGTTCTAAAAATGGCGGCTCCCATATTCGTTTTAGAACAACATTTAAATGGTCATATCTTTTTTGTTTATTGTCCGATTTTGATAATTCTCTCACCCTTTTCCAGGTTTTTCAGAACTCTCAATAATAGAGCTTGTTTGAATGTGTCGCTACATTCCCTTTAAACATCGAGATGAACGTAGCTATATGTGTAATGACCAAAACAACACAGATATATGAAGAAAAAAAAAGAGAAAAAAAAGGTGAAGTATGAATAAAATGCATTTTACCTTGATCTGCCTTTATTGCACAATTTATGGGCCATCACAATTTGGGTTCCATGGGAGCCCAGAATTTGCAGAAGACCAAATGACTTACGCAACCCTTTACAACAGACAAGGAAACCTCTAAGGAAACCACAGCTTACAAGCAAAATTTGATGTGAAATGGGACACATTTTAAGGGCTATCAGAATTTGGGTTCCATGTGAGCCCATGGGTTACAGGAACCAACATTACGTATGCAGCCCTTAAGACAATGCTATAAGGAAGCTCATGGTCATATTTGGTTGTGCTGGGATAAGAAAGGTAAGAGACATAGACTTGTAAACACAGCTTATACGCAAACCTTGATGCGGAACGCCGACGCCAACGCCGATGCCGAAGCTGACGCCGTGGGGATTACATAAGCTCTCTTATTCTTCGAATAGTCGATCTAATAGTCGAGCTAAAAAGAATATACATCAGGCAATAATTAAAATTATGTTTGTTTGCCCGAACGCGACCGGTCCAAAAAATAATCGGTCTGACTCCAAACATTTTTCTCTCAATAAAACATGATTATTTTTTAGTCGTATTCTGTCGGATCCGCATTTTATACGGTCCCTTATTGTGTAGACGATCCGCATTTTATATCGAAATAAGTACACAAAGTAGTGTTCTAAGTCCAAACATTTAAACATTAAACAACATGCACAAACTAATCGGACATACATGCAAGGAAAAACAAGATTTTCCTACCTACCTACATATTTACCTACACATCTGTAAAATCTAAGTTCGGGTTTGTGTAAACTCAGATATTTTTCAGTGTGGCCTAAGTACTGTGCGTTTTTTTCATCCCAGGTTGAACCCTAGAAATGTGAACCTCGGTGGTACCAAATGGGTTTTATGTTCAATGCAGGGAATTCTCGAGGTAGACGCCGTTTTAAACCTAACAATTACCCATACAAGAGCATGACACGGAATTGTTCCAATGATCCAAACACGATTGGTGCAGTCTTCATTCTTCTTCATCAATGTCATTGTCAGCTTCTTTTGCCAAGTAACAGTTATATCAAACATACGTTAATTTAATTTGCTTTAGGTGACATCAACGTTCAAATAGAAAAAAAAGAAGGAAAAAAAACACGTAAAAAATGTTGTTGTTTTTTTTGTCGTTTTATTTTTCCCAGAATAGAAAATAGTGTATGCAGCGATAAGTTTGTATACTAATTAAAATAGAACACGTACGGCTTGTACGCTTTTTTCTTTTTTCTTTTTTGTTTAATGGTGTTTTACGTGATTTTTTAGCACATATAAGGCCACATATGACGGTCGATATTTTGTACCTACTTATTTCTGGGTAGAACCAATTCTGCATTCCTCAAGCCATTCGTACGAATCGCTTGTAAGCGGCGTGTGATATAGTTTGCTTAACCCTTAACCGCTAAGCACGACTATAATAGCCTTCGCGTCAATTGTAAACCCAGATCAGCCTGCCAGTAACTCGCAGGCTGATCAGATTTACAATGTCTGGCTGCTGATCAGTCCTTTCCCCAAAACACCCTTTGTCACATAAATGGAATGGTTTTAATTCAAAGAAAGAACAGTCCAAAACATATATGTAGCAGGTTCTGGATGCGATCAGGAAGCATCTTTGGTGTCAATTTATATACGAATATAACCTTCATACTGTTTTTCAGATTCATATTCAATGGCATATGCACTAAAGCATGACCAAGTATGCGTACAATTTAATTATTGTTAATGCAGTAGTTTGGTCTTGAAACCTAAAAGACTCGGCGGGTTTTGTTGTATTAATTATTAATAATAATTCATATGCTGCTTTAAGGCTTATATAAGTTTTTTTTTTTTTATTAAAGTACGTTTAAATGAATATTTATGATTCAGCAACAAGACGCAGCCGAGTCGCCGAGCTTTCCAGATCGAATTTTCATTAACAATAATTAACCCAAAGGTAACATACGGTTTAATTTAATGTATGAACCTTTCGCATGGAACTGAAGTACAGTATGTAGGTTTTATTTCTGTTTGGATTAACACCTATCACGCTTCTATATCGCCTCCAGCCCCTTTAAGTTAAAATAGTGTAAATGAGTCTCCATACCCCTTCCATAAAAGTGAAACTGCTGACAACCTGTTAAAAACTCAAATATGTTTCAATTCTGGGAAACTTAATTTATCATGCAAATAAACATATCTGCTATTAAACATCAACAAGGAAATAGGGGGTTGCTATCTTCTAAGAAACATTTCTTCAGCTGTATACTAACACCGAGTCAAAGGTCAACTTTATTTTATCCATTGCAATTTCATACCCTGTCTACTTTCACTTTTGGAATGTATATCAAAAACTGTCAAAAACATGTGACGAGCTGCATTTTCAAATATCAACCTACACCTTGAAAACCCTTTAAACTCAACGTGTCTTCTAGATCATTAACGTACATAGAAAACAAAAAAGGTGAGACACACTCACCCTGAGCTACTCCGAATGTACATGAGAAATCTTCACTAAGTTGTTGATTGTATTTAACTCTTGATTTGACATTACTATACATGGATTTAATGACATTTAGTATTTTGCCTCTCTCTCTGCATGTTCGTTGAAAACATGATACAAAAAAAGACTCCTCTGCTGCATGTCCAGAATACAGTTGAAGCAACAAAAAAAACAACAGGAAACTGCACTAAAAAAGTTTTAAAGAAAAAAATATTAGCACTCTTTAATACAGAACTATATTCGATTGCAGCAGGCTGATTTAGTGTAACTAAAGCTTTAAGTGGGGCGTGGTAAAGGTGCGTGGGTGTACGTTAATGACAAGCACACATCCTTTAAACTTGAAAATGCACAATTGCGTCTGATTCAACATTGGTTCAGTAATACATATATTTATAAATATTGCACTACGTGTTCATTCATTTGTTATAAAAGGTTTAACGACAAAGAAATTGTGCTTTTTATTTAAACAAAATAAATAAATAACTTCCTCCATTTTTTTTTTACAACTTTCAGGTATCTCAAATATGGAGGTTTTAACTAGGAAAACTGTAATAACGATAGTGGCCGTCTTATTTGTTTTCGGACTGACGAATGGGGAGCTGTGTTCCGCATCTACACCAAGAGAACAGACAGGTATCGTACACATAATTCATATGATAGTTCAAACATTTTGTGTTCCGGGGTTTTTATAATGTCAATATGTGCAGATGCATACATGTAACGCATGTAATATGGCTCGAAAGAACACACATTCGTTTCTCTGTAAATAAAGGCCAATCCATATTTTTCTAGACTGTTTTTGTGTGCAATATATGTATTTATCATACACCCAGAAATCATTTCTGGTGCCATTAGTTTGGGTTTACAGGCTAACTGGATTGTAAAGCGTATTTATTAAAACCGGAACATATATATAGTCGTATATAAAAATGAAAAATATCAATGACAATTTGTATACTGCTGCAGACGTATTCATGACAGATGTGACATGAAGGATACAATGAAAATACATAGAAGAAATGAAACACGAACTACTTTGTATTATGTTGTATTATGTTTGTCTTGTTTCCAATCCAATTATATAACTTTTATAGCAACTTTCTGAAAAAAGCAGTTTTTATAAAAAAAATGACCAGCTGGCATTTATTAAACAGTTATTTTCTAAACAAATAGTTTTTGATATTGAAAAAAAAAGTAGTTCCGGCAGTGAAAAAATAAAACTCTATATTTCACACGTATGAAATACCACTTTTATTTCATTGCTAAAATCCACTATTTCACTGTTAAGCATAAAATAAATGTGTATACTTCTAATTCAATTACACTAACATTTCATCAATGGCTTCACATGTTTGCTGACAGTTTACGAGGGTAAGTGTCACCAGACCTGACAGGACTATTTGTTTACTAACTAGTCCCTAAATAATTTAGAAACGTGGAGCTCTGCATGGGTTTTGATTGATTATATGTAAAGTATAGACAAATTTATTTAATGTTGAACACAGGATTTAAGGCGGTAGCCCTATTGTCAACCCTTGTGTGTTTGTGATGTCTTGATTTGCCTTTTATTCATTTTTATTTTATAGTTGTTTTTTATTTCTGTATAAGTTTTCACCTAAGTATATGCAAAAGCCGAACATAATATGTATCATTTACAGATCGCAACTATTCGAAACATGCACTTACTACAACAATCTTTTTTTTTATTTAATTTTTTGTTTGTTTGCTTTTTAAAGAAAGTGTAAGACTTCACAATGCCTTGAAGCAATGAGTGGCAACTATTGTCGCGTGGCGTTAAACCAGGTTCACCGTTACCTTATTGTCATTCTAATACAACGGGACAAAATCCTCGCCAGACTATCCGATACAATACCAGGCAACCGTGATTAATAGATGGTATACGAATAAAATATATATAGATAATCATATATATATGAATATAAAAAACTAAAACCTGATTTGTATTCAACGACTTGAAACAAGCCATTGCCTAACCATTAAACAAGTACTTGAATAAAATTATTATCAGCAATTGTATAGTGAGATATTTAAGATATTCTTTAATTGGTTTAACACAGCACTGTGAATGAATGTTCAAGGCGCCTGTAGTTCAGTTATTTATATTGGTCTTACTGTTTTAAAATGTTAATGAGAACGGTCGACGATAGCTGTTGGAAGAGTAGATGAATTTACAGTTCATGTTTCAGGCACACCTTCTTTCACGAATAAACAATCGGAATATATCCCAGTCAGATATGGACACTACGCTGAATTTCAGTGCTGTGCTGAAGGTGCTGACGATATCATTTGGTCCAAGTGGGACAAACCTACACAAACATGGATAATTTACACTCCATCATATACAGAGGACAACAGAGTTATATTCACAGAAAACCGCCAGACTTTGTTAATAAAAAGTATTATATATTCCGATGAAGGAAACTACAAATGTACCCCAAAGAAAGGCGATACGTTTTTGGGTGATATGGAGAGTCGATATTCTCTAAGTGTTATACAGTGTGACATGTTAGCAAGAGGTCCATATCCGGTTGCACCCCTTGCATGTAATCCATCTGTAACTAAACTGGGTGCATCCTTAACACTGCCATGTACAGGATATTTTGGATGTTCGGATGGTGAGAGTGACTTCAGAGTGGTTTCATGGTTTGTATCACGTGGAAAAGGCGACGATGATGATTGGATAGACGTGTCAAAGTACAGCAAACGTTACAAACAAATGACATTTTCGCGGTAAATATAACAGTTATATATTAAATTTTAATCTGTAAAATAACTCTATCTTGTGCTTTATTTCTTAAAAATGTGAATATTTTTGTAAGAATGTGCTCGCAGAAGGCCGAAATGCACGAGGTTGCAAATATATATTTTCAAATACTTGTTCAGCACAGTGGAGAAAACTGTAACTAATGTTATAATAACTTGTTGTTCAGTTTATTTGCATATGTTGCTAGTAATATCGTGATGTTTAATACATATATTGTAACATATCTGCAAAATGCAAAATTTCTTATTTCATATATATATAACAGAGAAACACTTATACTTTTACAGGGACGATGTAATTGTAGGGGCGAATCTGACCATTTCAGAAGTGACGACAGACGACATTAACCGGAAGTTCATGTGCTTGTTGGCGTCCCCACAGATTGTGCATGGGCAGACAAAGATTATTGTAGAACTGGTGACCGATAGTAAAGGTTGGTAGCTGCCACATAGACAATGACTTCATACCACAATATATGTTATTGTCTTAAAACAAATTATTTTACCTTTATCGAACTCCAGAACACAAGTATTTAATATTAAGTATCGTGTTGACTATATCTTTGTCTGAAATAAACGTTTCTTCTTCTTTTTCATTGTCGTTACTAAGTTTCATTGTCGTTACTAAGTCCATATCTTTTCCCTTTCAGGAAATCTTCAAAACTTAGATACGTCATCGATTTCTGTACCCGTTGTGTTTATAGTAGTAGCAGGAGTGGTGATGTCATTTTCTTTGATAGTTGTTTTTATTGCTATAACTCTGTATAGAGTGAAAAGGGCAACACTGACCAAACGTTACAAATCCAAACCTTGTGCATCACGTGACAACTGCAAGCAATGGACCTATGTCAAAACTGGTGATAGTATAGCCAATGTGTGACATTCTCATCTAATATAATAATCAAATCTTGACGGAAACTGTGTTTGTGTGGTGAAACAAAGCACACAAAAACAGTTTATAATATGCTAAAATAACATAGCGAATTGCACATTAACATAGCAGACTGGTAGTCACGAGTTAAACGTGTTATCTAGACCATGATTCTACGATGCGTGTTTAGCGCACGTGTTGGCGACGTAAATGTTTTCGTTTCGTTGTATTTATTCAGGAATGGATCACCTAATTGCATAAAACCACGGCAGAGCTATTTCATAGGACCAATTCTTCTTCGGAGTTTTAACGTAAACATATGTAAATCTGACAAAATTCAGACTGTCATAATTGAATGTGTTCGGTGGCGGAAGCCTGTGTTAGAACATATATATATATTTTGGATGACGAATAACATTTTGTAATTGACTGCAAAAATTACGCCGATTTAAGAAATATATATATACTTTGTAAAAAAAGTTTTGGACCATGGCAGTGTTCGCACCCGTACAATGATTTCTGAACCATGACATTCGACCATAACCCTTATTATCTCAGTTGATAATTCACAATAGATCAACAATCAACAATAATTATCGTTTACAATGAAAGTTTGCGAAAAAATAATAATCTTTTTATTGGTTACTCGAATGTGTCCGTAACTGTTACGTTGCATGGACTTTGCAACATTTTTTACAGACCCTTTGTGTGTTCGCGATATTTTTTTAAAATCAAATCTTGTTTGGAATTTAATGTTTCTGGTACCAAATTAACCGGGTAGGGTAGACCTTGGTTACTAAAAAAAGATACTTAAATTATATCCACTAGTTTTATATACCCTGGTCCAAAACTTTTTTTACCGAGTATATATTAAAAAATACTTTCGGAAATACCCAAGCTTCTTAAAATTTACGCAATTAATAAATAGCACATATATGCGATTCTGAACGACGAATACTTATAGATAAATACTAAAGTAACACAGAGAACTTGCCTTCAATTAATATTAAAAACTTGATATTTATATAAATAATATCTCTCGCAAAGAAGAATGCGGACTTTAAAAAATGTATTGTTTAGTTTTCCGTTCTGATCTTCTCTTTTTGTTTTTTATTTGTTCCGTATTTACCAAACTGGCTATTTAAAGTATACTGCTTATCACTGTTATTGTTTGTTTTTATAGAACACATCATGTCGTAGATACTCCTCAAAATAAATTTCTCCATATGCTTACCAGTGAAATTGACTTCCATACCATATTCAAACGGTTACACAGAATGTGTACGCAATGATGCATTAAACTGGACATTATCACGTCTTTCGCATTAGATGAAAGAACAAAATGTTGATAAACGTTGTTCTGTTAATTAAAAAGAGTCCGAGAGTTTTGATAATTTCTAAAATTCATTAATTTGCCCCAGAACTACAATACTAAAAGTTTTAATACGAATTGTTAATTAATTTATTACGTTTAAACAATACCAATTAAACTATGGACGCGAAATTTTAATTATCCCAGAAACTGACTAACCTTTGACACTTTTAATGGATACACCGAACAGCTTTGAAAAACGCTGATTTTTTTTATCCCATTCAAAATGAAGTAAATTTTCAAGACCTATAGTTGCATATTTGGCATTGCACGCTTATTTGTTGAGGTATTGTAAATGGTGACATAAGTTTGTTAAGGAATAGATAGTCATGAAAATAATACGAAATAACATATTTGGATGAAAAAATAAAGCATTTTATTGAAATTTCAAAATCTGAATTTTCATATTTATTTTTTTTGGTATAAAATGTTCCTTAAGAATACAAAAACACGAAACAGTTTCCATTTTTGGAATGCTATGTGTATTTAAACTTGTGCGGTGATGTCGACTTTAATCTTATTGAAATAAAGAAGGGATGGTCCTTAACTTATTTTGAGGAGTATATATAAGATTGAATGGATAAGTCAACAAATGAATGAATGAGTTGTTTCATCTGATGGAAAGAGAGAAATGCTATTTGAGTAATTTTGTTACAGATGGTATAATTTACTGTATGAATAAATTATGTTCATCTCACCAGTGATAATTATGTATTATGTTCATCTCACCAGTGATAATTATGTATTATGTTCATCTCACCAGTGATAATTATTTATTATGTTCATCTCACCAGTGATAATTATGTATATTAATGATTGAAACATGTTCATGTGCCATATTTGGCTTAAATAATAAATTAATACAAAAACATATTCCACCAAAGGACGAGAGGATTGATTGATTGATTGAATGTCATTTATGTTATTAAGAGCCGCCCCAGAGAGAGGGGGCTACCGCCCCAGAGATACATAGGAATCCGGGAACCGTGCCCTACTCTTATTATCGAATAGATTCCTATGGTTCTTTAACGTGTCGCGTGACGGATTCGTAAATATTGTCTTTTTTTGTGCAGACCTCCTTCTTGCCTGGAATTTTTTGTAATTGTTGATGGATTTCCAAGTCAGTAGAACATATTTTGGTAAACCAATGTTGCAGAAACGAAGTAAAATATATACCTGATCCAATCGCTGAGTGACATTTACGCACGGACCATTAGAGGTAATGGTCACGTGGTTCCGCCACCCTAAAACAAAATGTTCACATTTGCTAAAAAAAGTGCAAGAATAAAAAAAAAGATGCAAAGGGAGACAAGAGTACCCACAATTTAATTTAAACTTGCAGACAGTTATTTCCCTTCGATTATGAATGATTCACATCCGATGATACAGTTGAACAAGAGACCAAAGAGGGCCTGTGGACAGGGCCTGTGGACGCTATACTTGCTAAAGATTTGGTACTGATCATCCCCGTCAAGTTTAGTTGAAATCCGGCCAGAGGTTCAGGAGAACTAGTCTGCGTCATAATTCTGCCAACATTCATTTATCTGGAACACGGCAATGAAACTAGGCTTGGTGCTGATCATCCCTGCCGATATTTGTTGCAATGCGGCCAGGAAATCAGGAGAATTAGTTGGGACAAAGTTTGTGTATTAAAACATTTAAAGGGCCATACATCTGCCAAAAATCATTGAACCGGAATGTGGCGCTGATGTGCACAACTAGGCTTGATACGGATCATCATTGTCAAGTTTCTTTGAAATCTGAAAAGGAGTTCAGGAGAATTAGCCCGGAAAAGGTTTGTGTAACAAAAACATTTAAAGGACCATAACTCCGCTAAAAATCTGTAAACCGGAATGCTATGATGACATGCACAACTAGACTTGGTGCTGATCATCCCTGCAAAGTTTCGTTGAAATCCGGCCAGGGATTCAGGAGAACTAGTCCAGACAAAGTGTTGTATTAAAACCTTTAAAGGGCCATAACTCTGCCAAAAAACTTTCAAGCGATGATATGCACAACTAGACATGGAACTGATCATCCCTGCAAAGCTTCACTGAAATACGGCCGGAGGAAGACCTTTTCGTCTTAATGAGGCAAAATATGTAGCATTTTATTAACTAAATCAAGGGACATTACTCCGGTCATGTCAACGAGTTAAAATATAGCTATTTTAACTACATAAAGGGCCATCACTCTGCTGTTACTAGTTTGAGTAGGTTGGTTTTCGAATTTGTCTAAGCTTACATTAATATAAACTATCTGGTAAAGTTTGGTAAGGATCGGATAAAAACGATGGCACTATCGTCTCAATGGGGCAAAATATAGCATTTTTAACTAAATCAAGGGCCATAACTCTGCTGTTACTAGTTTGAGTTGGCTGTCTTCGAACTTGTCTAAGCTTACATTAATATTAACTATCTGGTAAAGTTTGATAAAGATCGGATAAAAATGAAGGCCCTATCGCCTTAATGAGGCAAAATATGGCATTTTTAACTAAATCAGGGCCACAACTCCGCTGTTACTGGTCCGATTTGGCTGGTTTTCAAACTTGTCCGAACTTTCATCAATATTAACAATCTGGTAAAGTTTGGTAAAGATCGGAGGAAGGCCCTATCGTCTTAACGAGGTAATAGTTAACGGACAGGTGACGGACGACGGACACCATCCTCTAAAGGCCAGTAGAGCTAAAAACCGAAACACATTTTTCCATTTTTTTATATTCAATGCAATTTGTATATGTTTTAATTAATAACTACACATTTTCATCACGCCAAAAGCGGAGTATTCGGTATTAAATGGAAGATGACAAAAACGCCTACATTCAGCGCAGAAAACGACCAATGTAAACATAGGCGGGGACCCAAGCCTGAAAAAAACGAAAACGTTTACCCGGAAAGATATACTCCTAATTTTTTAAATATTAACAGACGGGGGTCTTGTACATATGAAACCACTGTATGGACTTCTGGCATACTTTGCATTTAGTAACAGCATCGCGATTTCTACGGTAACTCATTCGTACCAAGCCAATATATGAAAATTGCTGAACAAACATTCAAAGGAAAATAAAGAAATTTGCACATGTCCTTTTAGGCAAATACAGTTCCAGTATTTGAAACCTATATGTGTATATGAAATATCAAACTACAGAATGAAGACCTGATTATGTTACACTTTACTAATTTTAACAAGAGTTATAGACCTTTTATGAATTTTGTTTTGTCCTGTGCCAGGGATAATGCGAATTTCTTGTGTTCACAATAGCTGCAGTAAACGGTTTCCGATTTCCACTAAATGTTGTATGGTGTTAGGCATTATACCTACAAGGCCTTTGACAAGTTCAATACTGAGTAAAACTGACACTTGCTTTAAAGAGTTATTACCCTTGGTTATTGAAAGAATAGGCACATTTTAGCTTGAGTACACACATTGCTTTGTGGCTTTCTGGGAATTTCTATTCATATATACATGATCATTTTGTGTTATACTTATATTGCCTACTAATTGCTATTCATACTTCCTAGTTTGTAAGAGGTTATAGCCTGGCTGGTGTAATTTTATTGGAATGAAAATAGGGTAAGGGTGAGGTATGGTGCACTCTAGAACCTGGTTTAACCCCAGCAGCCCAGTAGCCATTATGTCACTGACCATTCCAAGGAGGTACCCATATTGTCACTGACCATTCCAAGGAGGTACCCATATTTCAACCGTTTGAGTTTGCCATTTTGCATACTTTGCTCTTTTCTATCGTTGTGATTGGTGTTTGTCTCAAATACGTGTGTTTGGTTGATTGACTGTGTTCAGTGAATGTTATATTTCCTTCTCGACTTTTATACATAATTTGTTTCTGACTCGAAATAGGATATGGATCACATTTAAACTGTAAACATGATTCTATTACACTATTTAATACATTGCGTCCCATGGATCAAGGCGATACAAACCGTAGGAAAATATTCAAGTTCATGATGTGTTTGAGAAACGCTGACAAACTTCTTAACCAGAAGTTGCCTGTTCAATCAATCAGAACCTAGAATTGAACAGAAACACCAATGTTGGTTGGACAGTTAATGATCATATGTAACAAAAGTGCAAATTTCAAATAAATCATTTAGATAGTATTCAAGTTGTTTTGGAGAAACTCTGTCAGACGTCATACCCAAACAATGACGTCGCTCAATCGCCTTCCAACGAAACTAGTCAATACAAACCCCGTTATTTTTCTGATAAATACAATCAAACGTCTGTGACAAAATAGTGAACCAATTTGGAAGTTTACAATTTGATAAGACAGTAATTGCAGTAACTACTATTCTATTTCCAAGGTAAATTAAAGGTCTCATTACTGTATTAAGAAATCTAAAAGCTACCATCGAACGGATTCTAAATATCTGCCAGTATGTTAATGTTATTAAGACTTCACACTAAACGATATGGTTTAAACCCTACACAATTCAAGATAGTTGTTGCAATAACCATATTTCCTAAGTAAATTAAGGGCCATACCTATATTCCAAAATGGCAAAACAATATTATTAACATATACTGGTATCCTATTTTTGTATAAAATTTCCACCCAAAATGTTGTTTAATTTTCAACAAAACTTCATTAATTAACATAAACTCAACACAAAAAATGTATTTTCGTAGATAATCAGGGGCCATACGATACGAGAGGTTGGGTCCCAGCCTAACACGGGTTATTCACGGAAAAGGGATATAGAGGATCTGACATGAGTTGTCATTTCATACAAAATTGTATTAAACGAGTTCAGGAATGTGTTATTAAGCGAGCCTCCGGCGAGCTTAATAACAAATTCCTGGACGAGTTTAATAAAATGTTGTATGAGATGACAACGAGTGTCAGATCCGTTTTATCACATGGCTCGAAAACGACAAGAAACTACACATTATTGCTTGTGGTGAATCTACATACGGCGGACTGTTACCCTCACAACATCGCCGATTCAGTGCTATATCCACGGATAAAACGGGTGTTCCGGGACATTGACTAGACGAACGTACTGACACTGCACTTGATTTGGTCGCCTTGTATTACACATGGTTAATATTAGGAAATACGTAATGGGTATATTATACGGAATACAAGCGGTTCCATGTGATAAAAGCTTTTCTACTGGCACAACTATTTATGAGATAATTGTTTTTGATTTATATAGGGCAGCACTCTCATACACTTGATCGAAGTCCGCTTTTATATCCAGTGACGAACACTAATAGCGACCGAATTTTATATACACTCTCAGCTCTTCCTTTGCCAGTTACTGACATTCTTATACAATCCGCTGTAATACTTACCCAACATGACACGCACGTGCAAATCTTTTTGTTCATGCGTTAATTATTAAAATCGGTTAAAATTGCACGAAGTAATCGAGCCAAGTGCAGCCGTTCCAAAATGCCCTTCGTTACTTTGTCAATAACTTTCGAAATATTAAGTATACAACAATGAAACTTTGTACACAGCTTCAGCAACATCCAATTAAAAGCTAGATGTAGTCGATGGTGAACCATCGCAAATACCCAAATACCCACCTTCTTGCAAGTTGTCATGATGTGGGGAAGTCATATTTGGCTGAATTACACCTAGTGGTTTAGGAGGAGTTACACACACGCAACATTACACACGGATGTACGAACGGACGGACGGACAAGAATACATGATCCCTACTTTTTCTTGAGAAAAGGCGGGGATAAAAAAACATAGTTTAAAGGCCCGAAACTCTCTGACTCATATTTTTGAATTATATTCCTTTGTAAAAAAAAAATGTTTAACTGGCAACTTAACCTTGCCAATAACTTTCAAAGTCTAAGGGTTTATAACAATGAAACTGAGCATGATCCAAAGAACGTCCCATAACTCTGAATCGAATGGTTTCCCTTTGAAAAAGGTTTAACCTGGAACTTAACCTTGCTTTTTACAAGTGACAACTACGATGGCCCATTTGACTAACTTTTATTTCACTTCAATATCCCGAATTCTGAATTCCTAATTCCGAATTTCGTATTCCGAATTATGTACATTGGAAACCTCAGGGGTCGTGGGTTCACATCACACAGGAGACATATTGTTTTTCTTTTTATGAATATCGGCTCATGCCAGCCAGCCACATCCGGCTTACAATGCCCGAGTTTGTTGTAGTTCCGAATTCTGAATTCCGAAGTTTAAATTGTGATATTAAGGACATTAGCTATTATAATATCGTAAATTGGTTGTGTCCGTCGGTCCGTCCGTCTGTACATCGTCGTTGTTACTTTTCCTTTAACGACTTCTCAGAAACCGTCAGATCAGTTTGATCAAACTTCACATGGAGAAGCTATAGATCAATATTTTTAAATATATTTGTTGAGTCAAGATCCAGCAGAACATATTTGAAATATGCATAGACACTGTTGAACTAGGGTCTATTGCCCCTTCCCCCTCCCTATCCTCCCCCATCCCTCTCCGGCATTTGGAAACAGTATCGATGCATTATTATTTTAAATCGTTTTAATTTATCCTCCTCCCCCGCCCCACACACACACACCCTAAGGATGTGTTTGCGCTTTTCTTTTTTCTTTCTTTGTTTCTCACAGGGGTACTGGGGTTCTGGGGAACATGGCCAATTATTTTTAGGGATCTGGGGAAAATTGACAATTATTTTAAGGGATCCAGGGAATACTAGAATAATAGTGCTTTGGAAAGCTGAGGAACAATGATCCTGGGAACAAGGACGCCACCCTCTCCCCCAACCCCCACACGCACACGCCACCACCCCCATGTGCGTGCGTATGTCCGTATGCCTGACAACGCCCAGTATCCTTAATCTAGTACAATATGGTTCACACTTCTGAATTCCGAAAATCCATAAATGTCAAGAGTTATTTACCGGACAGGCGGAAAGCACTTATTTTTGACCTTTGGAGACACGGACTTGGAAATTACACACGACACGTCGTCTTGTTGTGGTGAGCATTTGTGCAAAGTTATTTGACAGTCCATCCATAAATGTCAGAGTTATTTACCGGACAAGATAGTGCGGACGAACGCACCGACGGACGGACTGACTGACACTGTGATAACTATATCCCTTCGGGGGGGGGGGGGGGGGGGGGGGCATAAAAAGAAAAAGAAATATGCCTCCTGTGTGATTTGAACCCACGACCCCTGGGGTTTCCAATGTACAGTACCCACTATTTAAAAGATTTACATAATTTGGAATTCAGAATTCAGAATTCAGGAAATTGAAGTGAAATAAAAGTTAGTCAAATGGGCCATCGTAGAAAACAATGCAACGAGTATATGCCCCTCTTGGTGGTGGTATTATTTGAACTCGACTTGTTCAGATAGAAACGCATGATGTTCAGATCAAACCATTTACGTTGCGTAACACTTATATTTTTCTAAGACTCTTACATACATCATCAGCTATGTTTAACAGCATGAAGAAGAATTGCATCATTAATACTGGAACTATCGTCTTTCATTGTATCATCTAGGTTAATATATCCACAAGTATATCTCTAAATGCATCTATAACACACTTTAAAGTATCACCGTCAAACTTCCTGATCAGTAAACTTAACTCATCGGTACATTGCCAGGCTGGAAGCTTGACTTGTTAGTGAGGAAGTGTAGATTCTTACGGATGGCGGGAGGCGTACAATACTGATTCTACCCATGAAAAGTGGGCGGTCTGTCTCCACCACAAAAAATCGACCTTCATATACCTTCGATGTGTTACAAAGAAAGAAAGAAAGAAAGAAAAGAAAGAAAGAAAGAAGAAGAAGAAAGAAAGAAAGAAATAAACAAACAAACAAACAAACAAACAAACAAACAAACCGACAACGAACACACAATTATAGGACAATACCGACATTCTGATCTTTCACTAATTTCAGTCTTCTACTCGATCTACTATTTAGCAACCAAGAAAACATTGAATGCGTATATATATAAATATCACTTATTTCGTACACGCAGTTACCGCAATAACTGCTCAAGTAGAACAGTTAGGCTATTGAAACCTCGCCGTTGCTCACAGAAAGATGCCCGTCAGTAAGGTAAAGGTCAAGGTCGAATGGCCGGATATGCATAAAAGCATTTCGCGAGATACCTGCCTAGGTTCGTTAAAACGATATTGGTAATTTGCCCTTGACAAGTGAAGGATGTCATTTTGGCTGTATCGACCGTCATATATAACCTTACATGTGCTGAAAATGGCGTAAAACACCATACAAACAAACAAACAAACTGTTTGGCTGTTGGTTCAGAAGGTAAAAGGTCATGGTCACACAGTCCGGATACGCATATACAACGACATTGCGTGATAACTGCTGAAGCTCTTCACAGTCCCATTGCGCTTGGAGACAGCCCGCTTTGAGGGGGCTATTTGTGTGAGCATATGACCTAAAAGACATTTTTTACACAAACTGGAAAGCATTTTTATTATTTACGCACACCTTTTGCTTAAAACTCTTAACGTCAAAACGACCCATATGCCTCGCTTTCAAGGTTATAATGAATTGTAATATAATAACACTTATTTCATACACGCATTTCACGCAATAGCCACCGACGTCAAGGCTCTTGAAACTATACTGTTGATTGTTGGGTCCCAATGTTGCCATGGCCGGATATACATAGAAGGATTATACCCGCTTGTGAAATATCACGGGTACGTTGCCTTTGGCAACTGAAGGAAGCCTATTGGCTCTTGTGATCTGTAGATCAAAGGTCAAGGTCACCAAGCCTCGGAATGCATATACACACCGACATTGCGCGATAACTACCAATGTTAACACCTATGATCTTGATACTTCAGTCACACTGCCCTTGGTGACCGAAGACAGCCTGCTGAATTTGGCTTAGTAGGTCAAAGGTCAAGGTCGCTGATACATTTCATAATTGTTTGACTGATACTTTACATAATTGTATAGTATCTGTCTGGTACACACTTCATATTTGCACGGTTGATAATTTTTCATAATTTTATAGAATATGGGTGGTGCTTTAATACATAATTATGTTTTATCGATAGTCTCTATATTAATATATAGGTGTGACAGTAAATGCTAGTTTAGTTTTTTATTGTGCAGACCTGGGTGAAAGTTAGGTGTGACAGAGGGATCAATGGCTGCGAGCTTTGTTTTGGTAAAGTCGGATGTGGTTAATTGTGCTAGTGATAAGCCTGTGACAGGTATGGGTGTTTTGTTGTTTTAGTGATTAGAAAGAGAGTGTATGAATATTTGTAGAAATTAGGAAGTATAATCTAGGAACTTGTACGGTACACACAGAAAATAAAGTCTGGTTGAAAAGGACTTGCGTTTGAGTTTATATAATTTTATATATACTTTATACAGTCTTTTAAGTCATAGAAAGACTCACTGGCGGTAACACTGCTTGAATATTTGAAAATCTGAGACAACTGATTGGTTGCAAAAATAGTGTAAACACTAACCCGTGGAAGTCAGAAGCCGGAAAGCAATAGTTACTAGCTTGCCATAAGTTGAAACAAGCAAAACTAATGTTTAACCGTATGCTCGAAATTTACTTTTCTTATCCACTGGCTCGTAATGTACACGCATGGGTATATTTGTTTACCGTATGAAAGCAACACAAAGGTTTTGCTAAAGAGAATTGATCTTTTTGTGTATGTTATATTGACTGTCAGAAACAAACTTGAGTACTGTTTAAAGAATACATTAAAATTACTTCATTGCTTACACATGAATTGGTGATCAATAAATAGGCTTAATGAAACTATTGGACTTAAACATTGACACAATCTTCCTATGGCTTACAGACCAACGGATTTCTTTTTTGTATAAATGGGTTATTTGTTTGTTTGAGGTCCGAGGGAATGTTATTAACACTTTACTGAATTAGTGATACAAACCTTGAGTGCATTTTCAGTTTCTAAACATTTTTAATTATGAGATCATTTGTGAAGACATGAGAGTCTTAGTTCCGGGTTAAACAAAAAAAAAAGCAATTAAATATTTAGCAGTGTCGAACACCCATTTAATATTCTATTGTATGACACACGTGTAATACAACCTGGAACGATTTTGATTGGTTCAGTTAAACCTGTAACACTACGCACGTTTACTAACTGAAACTATTTTATTTATTAAAAATTCACCCAGATCTAAGTCATAAACTTATTATTTGTGACAGCTTATAAAAGTAATGCACGTTATACAAAACTTTGAGGTAAAACACGAACTCTTTTATACGCAACGTTATGTGTGAGACGCGAGGTTACGACGTCACATATTTTATGACGTTTTGGCACTGAAGTGTGTCTGACGTCGTGGCGGTTCTATGTCCATCTGAATTATTTTTTACTGATTAGATTGCAATGTTATGTGAAAAAAAGGATCTTAAAAACTCGTTCCCATTCCATATAAGATTTATGAAACTCGTTATGAATTATTTTGAATTTTAACTCGCCAAAAGGCTCGTTAAAATTAAAATAATTCATTACTCGTTTCATAAATCTTATATGAAATGGGAACTCGTTTAAGATCCTCTATATATTAAGAAATAGTTTTTGTACATCAGGAGTATGTGGTGAATTAGGTAGATATTCTTTATTTATAACACGTTATATAAGAATTCTTAAATACTGGTTTAAATTATTGAAAACAGATAACATAATATTTAAATAAGCATTTACATACCGTCACTAAAAGATTGTGAACATGGGTATAACAATTGGGCATATAAAAAATATGTTAAACGAATACAAATGTCTGGAATGACCCAAATTCTGTTAATGCTAAATACTTTATAAATCCGTTAAGACAAACAGTTGATTGTTTTATGCAACGATGGTTTGTAGATGAGGAATTAAGAGTTGATTGTTTTATGCAACGATGGTTTGTAGATGAGGAATTAAGAGGAATTAAGAGTTGATTGTTTTATACAACGATGGTTTGTAGATTAGGAATTAAGAGTTGATTGTTTTATACAACGATGGGTTGTAGATGAGGAATTAAGAGTTGATTGTTTTAAACAACGATGGGTTGTAGATGAGGAATTAAGAGTTGATTGTTTTATACAACTATGGGTTGTAGATGAGGAATTAAGAGTTGATTGTTTTATGCAACGATGGTTTGTAGATGAGGAATTAAGAGTTGATTGTTTTATGCAACGATGGTTTGTAGATGAGGAATTAAGAGTTGATTGTTTTATGCAACGATGGTTTGTATTAAGAGTTGATTGTTTTATGCAACGATGGTTTGTAGATGAGGAATTAAGAGTTGATTGTTTTATGCAACGATGGTTTGTAGATGAGGAATTAATAGTTGATTGTTTTATACAACGATGGTTTGTAGATGAGGAATTAAGAGTTGATTGTTTTATACAACGATGGTTTGTAGATGAGGAATTAAGAGTTGATTGTTTTATACAACGATGGTTTGTAGATGAGGAATTAAGAGTTAATTGATTTATGCAACGATGGTTTGTAGATGAGGAATTAAGAGTTGATTGATTTATGCAACGATGGTTTGTAGATGAGGAATTAAGAGTTGATTGTTTTATGCAACGATGGTTTGTAGATGAGGAATTAAGAGTTGATTGTTTTATGCAACGATGGTTTGTAGATGAGGAATTAAGAGTTGAGTGTTTTATGCAACGATGGGTTGTAGATGAGGAATTAAGAGTTGATTGTTTTATGCAACGATGGGTTGTAGATGAGGAATTAAGAGTTGATTGCTTTATGCAACGATGGTTTGTAGATGAGGAATTAAGAGTTGATTGTTTTATACAACGATGGGTTGTAGATGAGGAATTAAGAGTTGATTGTTTTATACAACGATGGGTTGTAGATGAGGAATTAAGAGTTTATTGTTTTATACAACGATGGTTTGTAGATGAGGAATTAAGAGTTGATTGTTTTATACAACGATGGTTTGTAGATGAGGAATTAAGAGTTGATTGTTTTATACAACGATGGGTTGTAGATGAGGAATTAAGAGTTGATTGTTTTATACAACGATGGGTTGTAGATGAGAAATTAAGAGTTGATTGTTTTATACAACGATGGGTTGTAGATGAGGAATTAAGAGTTGATTGTTTTATGCAACGATGGTTTGTAGATGAGGAATTAAGAGTTGATTGTTTTATGATTGTTTTATGCAACGATGGGTTGTAGATGAGGAATTAAGAGTTGATTGCTTTATGCAACGATGGTTTTGTCACAAAATGTCACGGGTAGAGCGTACTGGTCGTATATAGCTCTTGTATCGGTTACACCCAAAATCTATTGTTCGAGTTGAAACAATTTCACAATATTCATGATCTATTCATGTAACACGTAAAAGCGTGCACATTTTAAGTGGCCGCCAGAGAGGCCGTGTCATAAGTTTAGTTTTGTGCTAATGCATGTTAACGTATAGGTATATTTTCCTTAAACGGCAAAATTGTATAAGGGCCTCGCGTGTAGATTCAATACTGTAGATTTAGCCACGTTTGTCACGGACTGAACGGGGCAAATAATGATTTGGGCGTAATGTTTGCTATAAAACCCATTGTCTTCTAGCTTTCGCCGGGATCATCGAAAGTACTTTGTTGGAACAGAGATTGGACGGCAAATTTCACAGGCAACATGTGGTTAGTAGTTTTATTAAACTTTTATCGTAGATTTGTATTCAGTGGGCGGCGCCATCTTGTTTGGCGGTTACGACATCCGGTTAGCATTGATGTTTCTCAAACATAACTTTAGACTAGCATATGAGTTTGAAGTTACTTTATTAGATGTAATTATTGTAATTGATCATTAATTGTAAAACAATATTAATTTGATAACAGTGGATAATAGGTGCATTAGTTAACGTTGGCGTATAACTCAGTGATTGTAATACACGATTGTTAACATTGCGTGCAAACATAACTCAGTGAGTGTAATATATGAGTTATTTGATCATGTTTATATTACATGTATTAGGGGCATTGATTAACAGCGACGTACATAGCGTATACATGGCGTTGTAGAATATGTATACATTGCTACTCATCATTAGTACAGCTTACATATATTGATTGAATAATGATTTGTTTGGGTAATGATAATTATGCAAGATTGTTATGTTTGTAAACCGACAGCTAAAACGTATGTATAATTACAGCCTAAGCCATCCAGGATATAAGCCATCCAGAGTTGGAGTAAGCCATCTAGGTTTGGATATCCAGGAGTGGAGCTAAGCTTCCACGACTAACGTTACAAGCGGTGGAGACGGTCCCCGTACCTGCGCAGCCAGGTTTTACTAACGACAACCCCCGGGACACAAGGTGGGCCCGTTACCAGTCCTCACTGGAGGAATATCATTCACAATCTCAGTGGAGATTAACTATCATTGCATCGCGTCATCAACCCTTACAGAAGGCATTTGATGACAATCATCCATTGAATTCGCGCATCATCATCTTCATGAGCTCTCGCGCATCACAGTTATCGCGCTAGATCAACATTGTTATAGCTTTAACAACACTTTAGTGTCTTAGACATTCAGTATTTATAACAATACTAAGAACGTCTTAAACGTTCAGGAGAACATTCTTTTCATAGTTCATTTGTGTATTCGCTTGTTTTTTTAGATAATTGTATATATATTAAACATATTTTAAAAGTTGCATTAAACTTATGTAAATGCATTCACCGTCATTGATTCTTTCCTGAGTTAGCCCAACCACTAAGGTCATCCTGTGACAACTGGTTTTCAGAGTAGTGGGATATTTGGCGACTACGGAGGGAAAGAATCGATAAGTGATCTTTATGATGATATACTAAATCTCTACTTATTATTTTAGAATTGTGTACCACCCTCTGATCCGTCAAGGCGACTGTCGACGATCACGGCCACAGCTTGGAAGACAAGTCAAGACACGACAAGGGTAGGGTGAGTCCAAACTGTTGTTTTGTCCGTTCTTTCCTTGGCGCGAGGTCGCAGTGGTCTACACGAGTGGGTCTGAGGCACTTTTGCTCAATAATTTGGGTGTTTGTTTTTACCTCCCTTGATATACATATAGTATCCAATTAGGTTGGCGAACAAGACGTTCTACTCATGTTGTGACACTCGAGTATACTTATATTGATGGGAGAAGTAAATATACATGTACATGTTATACACATTTCGATGATTGTTTAAGGTTTATGTCCAATATCAAATTAAGATATTTTATGTAGTGCATATGTTTTGTGGAAGCTAGATACTATCTACACATAATCGTTAGTAGTTAGCGCTAGTACTAATGTGTATGTAACTTGTCCGATGATGATGCCCAGGTATTTACTGAGGACACAGTGACTTACCATTAGTAGTTAGTTGAGTAGAATTATTAGTGACGTGTGTATTGTAATTATTGTAGTGTGTAGTTCACAATGTCTATAACCATGACGTCCATAAAGGATCTTACGGAAATGGGTAAGGAGTTAGGTTATGCTGGAGAGGAGCTTAGAACCTTTGTTAAAGACGAACAGGCTAGGGAAAGGGAATTTAGACTTAAGGAAAGAGAATTGGAGAAAGATAGGCTAGAATTCGAAAGTAGGTTAGCTAAAGAGAAGCTAGAATTAGAAGGTAGATTAGCTAAAGAGAAGCGAGATGATGATAAAGAGAAGCTAGATGCTGATAAGGAGAGGTTAGAATTAGAAAGTAGATTAGCTAAAGAGAAGCTAGATGCTGATAAAGAGAAACTAGAATTAGAAGGCAGGTTAGCTAAAGAGACGCGAGATGATGAAAGTAGAATAGTAAGGGAGAAGCAAGAGTTAGAACATGAGAGGTTCGAAACAGATGGTAGACTAGCTAAGGCTAAGATGATAATGGAAAGGGAGCAAAAGGAGTTTGATCATAAGTTAGCTTTAGAGTTGGAAGCAGCTAAGACACATAGTAAGGACAGTGGAACTGTAGGGAAAGATAGTTATTCTGGGAAGTTAAAAGGTTCGAAGTTACCATACTTTGATGCTGACAAAGATAACATGGACAGTTACTTGTTACGGTTCGAGCGTTATGCTGAGTTACAGGAATGGACCAAAGATAAGTGGGCAGTTCATTTAAGTGCGTTATTGAAAGGCAAGGCCTTAGATGTATTTTCTAGATTACCTAGTTTAGATGCTCTTGACTATGACAAGTTAAAGGATGCTCTTTTAAAGAGATTTGAGTTAACTGAAGAAGGTTTTAGAAAGCGGTTTAGAGCTTGTCTGCCTGAGAAAGGCGAGTCATTTATTCAGTTTATTAGTAGGTCTAGAAATTACTTAGATAGGTGGTTAGAGTTAGGGAAGGTAGCGCAGACTTATCAGGGCCTCATAGATTTCTTGTTGCGGGACCAGCTATTCAATGTTTGTAGTAGAGATCTGTTCTTATTTCTGAAAGAAAGAAAATTAGCTAGTGTAGGAGAAATGGCAACACAAGCAGATCAGTTTGCCGAGGCTAGAGGTGGAGCTTATAATGTAGTGTCGAAAGACAGAACTTTTAGAGATAGGCAAGGGGACGATCATAAACAGAAAGGCCAGAGTGGAAACTATAGAGGTGGAGGAAGTTCGATGGGTGCTAGAGGAGGTAGCAATAGTGGTAACATAGGTAGACCTTTTATTCGTTGTCGTCACTGTAATGGGAATCATGCTTCACATGAGTGTAGGAAAGCGGTGAAAGTGTCCGCTGTCGTAGACAATTTTAGTGAAAATAGTAGAGTGGACAACAATGTAGGGAGTCAGAACCAAGGTTTTAACAACCCATGGAATTTCGGTAGAGGTAGAGGTGGTCAAAACCGAGGTAGAGGTAGAGGCAGAGGTAGTAATAGTCCGGTTATTAAAACCGAGAGTAGTAGCTGTTGTGTTAAAGCGGATGGTGTAATGGCGAAGATCGGAACATGTCTCTTTCCGTATGCAAATCTTCCAACGGCAGATGGTAGAGTGAACGGCACGGACGTAATTGTAATGAGGGATACAGGTTGTACAGGTGTGGTAGTTAGGCGTAGTTTAGTTACGGATGACCAGTTGGTAGGTAAACAGTCACCGTGTATGTTGCTAAATAAGTCGGTAGAGCACGTGCCAATAGCGAGAATAGAGGTAGATACACCTTTCTTTAAAGGGACTACAGAGGCACTATGTATGGACGACCCGATGTATGATTTAACGATGGGGAACATAGAAGGTTCAGTACTTCCGGTAATGTCCGATTTTAGAAGTAGCATAAGTAATGCCGTAGAGACTAGAGCGCAGGTTCAGAAGCAAGCTCAGGCTTATAGAAAATTAAAGGTTCCTGCAGCCGTAGGTGACATATCTAAAGCGGAGTTTATAGAAGCACAAACTCAAGACGAGTCATTAGGTCCTTGTAAAGTGAAGGCCAAGGACGGTGTAGTGAAGAAGTGTAAAGGGTCCGGTAGTTGTAAGTTTGTACATAAGAATAGGTTATTGTACAGAGAATTTGAAGATAGTGGTAGTAGACAGTTTCACCAATTAGTGGTACCTACCCAGTATAGAACGACAGTGCTTAAGGTAGCTCATGAGTCGATTATGGGAGGTCATTTAGGCGTAAAGAAAACGTCAGATAGAGTATTGGCAGAATTTTATTGGCCAGGCGTTAGTGGAGATGTAACTAGGTATTGTAGGTCCTGCGATGTATGCCAAAGGACAGTACCAAAAGGTCGAGTGACCAAAGTACATTTAGGTCAGATGCCACTGATAGATACACCATTTAAGAGGGTAGCCGTAGACATAGTTGGACCAATTTTTCCAGTGTCGGATAGGAAAAATAGGTACATTTTAACCATGGTAGACTATGCAACTAGGTATCCGGAGGCAGTAGCATTGCCCTCAATTGAAACTGAGAGAGTAGCTGAGGCATTAGTTGATATGTTCAGTAGGCTAGGTGTACCAGAGGAAATGCTGACTGATTGTGGGTCACAGTTTACGTCAGAACTTATGGCTGAAGTAAGCAGGTTATTGTCTTTGCGTCAAATCATGACAACACCATATCACCCTATGTGTAACGGGTTAGTCGAACGATTTAACGGGACGTTAAAGCAAATGTTACGGCGTATGTGTACCGAGAGACCCAAAGATTGGGACAAGTATCTCAATGCTTTATTGTTTGCATTTAGAGAGGTTCCACAAGAGAGTTTAGGATTTTCTCCGTTTGAGTTATTGTACGGTAGGTCAGTTAGAGGTCCCATGAGGATTCTTAGAGAGATGTGGGCAGGTGAAGTAGATAGTGATGAGGTTAAGACTACATATCAGTATGTTTTAGATCTGAAGGAGAAACTAGAGGAGACTTGTAAGATAGCTCAAAGTCAGTTAGTTAAGGCAAGTACCAAGTATAAACGGTACTATGACCAAAAAGCTAGAGCTAGGAAGTTTAAGATAGATGACCAGGTGTTACTGTTACTCCCGACCGACAATAACAAGTTGTTATTACAATGGAAAGGTCCGTTTTACGTTAGAGGGATAGTGAACACTATGGATTACCGTATCGAGATAAACGGAAAGTTAAAGACCTTTCATGCGAATATGCTGAAAGAGTATATAAGTAGAACCGATAATGTGCAACAAGGGTGTTAACCGTAGTTAATGTTGCAGTTATTGAGGATAGTGAGGAAGACAGTAGTGAGGACACTAGTCCCATGTATTTTCCCACAAGTGTAGGTAGGGAGACAGCAGCCGATGTAGACATATCGGGCATGCTTAGTGTAGCAGAGAAACGAGAGGTAAGTCGTTTAGACTCTGAGTGTAGTACTGTTCGGTCCGATAAGTCGAGACCAACAGATGTAGTGCAGTGTAGCTTTAAGCACACTTTAGCAAAGCCGATTAGGGAAACGAGAGACCCTACTCCATTTCGCAAAACAGTATACTGGTAATGCGATGGATGCAATGTGTAAGGTTGGAGTTCTTGTAGTGACAGGAAGTAGTGTTATTAGTAACCGTAAAGTCGGGGTAATAGATCGTGGAAAGCACAATATTGGGACAGACTATTTAAGTCGCCGCACATAATGACCGGTTTAATACAATAGTGTATTGCAGTGTATTGTACAATAGTAGTATAGGTTACGACAGGGTAGTGTACAATTGTAGAATAGTGTTGAAATTGTAATTACATATTATATTAGGTTATAACTGCAGTGGTAATAGTTAACATACTCAAGCGATTGAGCGATCAGCTTGTACGTTTTGTCGCTCATTTGCTCAGAAGAATTAATAGTTTCTTAACGTGTAAATATTAATTATCATTTTGTTGAATTTTAAAAGTGTAGCACTTTCTTTAAGTGGGGAGATGTTGTCACAAAATGTCACGGGTAGAGCGTACTGGTCGTATATAGCTCTTGTATCGGTTACACCCAAAATCTATTGTTCGAGTTGAAACAATTTCACAATATTCATGATCTATTCATGTAACACGTAAAAGCGTGCACATTTTAAGTGGCCGCCAGAGAGGCCGTGTCATAAGTTTAGTTTTGTGCTAATGCATGTTAACGTATAGGTATATTTTCCTTAAACGGCAAAATTGTATAAGGGCCTCGCGTGTAGATTCAATACTGTAGATTTAGCCACGTTTGTCACGGACTGAACGGGGCAAATAATGATTTGGGCGTAATGTTTGCTATAAAACCCATTGTCTTCTAGCTTTCGCCGGGATCATCGAAAGTACTTTGTTGGAACAGAGATTGGACGGCAAATTTCACAGGCAACATGTGGTTAGTAGTTTTATTAAACTTTTATCGTAGATTTGTATTCAGTGGGCGGCGCCATCTTGTTTGGCGGTTACGACATCCGGTTAGCATTGATGTTTCTCAAACATAACTTTAGACTAGCATATGAGTTTGAAGTTACTTTATTAGATGTAATTATTGTAATTGATCATTAATTGTAAAACAATATTAATTTGATAACAGTGGATAATAGGTGCATTAGTTAACGTTGGCGTATAACTCAGTGATTGTAATACACGATTGTTAACATTGCGTGCAAACATAACTCAGTGAGTGTAATATATGAGTTATTTGATCATGTTTATATTACATGTATTAGGGGCATTGATTAACAGCGACGTACATAGCGTATACATGGCGTTGTAGAATATGTATACATTGCTACTCATCATTAGTACAGCTTACATATATTGATTGAATAATGATTTGTTTGGGTAATGATAATTATGCAAGATTGTTATGTTTGTAAACCGACAGCTAAAACGTATGTATAATTACAGCCTAAGCCATCCAGGATATAAGCCATCCAGAGTTGGAGTAAGCCATCTAGGTTTGGATATCCAGGAGTGGAGCTAAGCTTCCACGACTAACGTTACAAGCGGTGGAGACGGTCCCCGTACCTGCGCAGCCAGGTTTTACTAACGACAACCCCCGGGACACAAGGTGGGCCCGTTACCAGTCCTCACTGGAGGAATATCATTCACAATCTCAGTGGAGATTAACTATCATTGCATCGCGTCATCAACCCTTACAGAAGGCATTTGATGACAATCATCCATTGAATTCGCGCATCATCATCTTCATGAGCTCTCGCGCATCACAGTTATCGCGCTAGATCAACATTGTTATAGCTTTAACAACACTTTAGTGTCTTAGACATTCAGTATTTATAACAATACTAAGAACGTCTTAAACGTTCAGGAGAACATTCTTTTCATAGTTCATTTGTGTATTCGCTTGTTTTTTTAGATAATTGTATATATATTAAACATATTTTAAAAGTTGCATTAAACTTATGTAAATGCATTCACCGTCATTGATTCTTTCCTGAGTTAGCCCAACCACTAAGGTCATCCTGTGACAGGTTTGTAGATGAGGAATTAAGAGTTGATTGTTTTATACAACGATGGGTTGTAGATGAGGAATTAAGAGTTGATTGTTTTATACAACGATGGGTTGTAGATGAGGAATTACGAGTTGATTGTTTTATACAACGATGGTTTGTAGATGAGGAATTAAGAGTTGATTGTTTTATACAACGATGGTTTGTAGATGAGGAATTAAGAGTTGATTGTTTTATACAACGATGGGTTGTAGATGAGGAATTAAGAGTTGATTGTTTTATACAACGATGGGTTGTATATGAGGAATTAAGAGTTGATTGTTTTATACAACGATGGGTTGTAGATGAGGAATTAAGAGTTGATTGTTTTATACAACGATGGTTTGTGAATGAGGAATTAAGAGTTGATTGTTTTATACAACGATGGTTTGTGGATGAGGAATTAAGAGTTGATTGTTTTATACAACGATGGTTTGTGGATGAGGAATTAAGAGTTGATTGTTTTATACAACGATGGTTTGTGGATGAGGAATTAAGAGTTGATTGTTTTATACAACGATGGGTTGTAGATGAGGAATTAAGAGTTGATTGTTTTATACAACGATGGTTTGTGGATGAGGAATTAAGAGTTGATTGTTTTATACAACGATGGTTTGTGGATGAGGAATTAAGAGTTGATTGTTTTATACAACGATGGTTTGTGGATGAGGAATTAAGAGTTGATTGTTTTATACAACGATGGTTTGTGGATGAGGAATTAAGAGTTGATTGTTTTATACAACGATGGGTTGTAGATGAGGAATTAAGAGTTGATTTTTTTATACAACGATGGTTTGTAGATGAGGAATTAAGTAGTGTACTTGAATTATATAATAACTGTAAACTGAGTTTTCATTATGAATCATACCTTGATATTTTACCATGTAATCTCAGACCATATTTAACACAATTCAGAATATCAGCACATTCGTTAAGAATACAGACGGGTAGATACTCTCGCAATAGAATACATTGAAATGAAAGATATTGTCAATGCTGTCACAGTATTGATTTGGAAGATGAATACCATTTTATTTTGATTTGTCCTTGTTACGCAAGAATCTGGACAATTTACATTAATTTTTTTTATTATATTAGACCTAGTATGTTTAAATTCTAAGAATTACTGCAGACACAGGATAAGAATATTGTTATAAAGTTAGCAAATTATCTAAGTACAGCTTTAGCTGTAAGGAATACAATCCTGGTTAATTAAACAATGTTTAGCTCTGTATTTTCATCCTCATGTATCAGTTATTTAACATTAATATTGCTCATAGCAAACTTTTGTCTAAAATCACTGGACTTATTACGCATGAAAAGTCATGTATGTATATATATACAAGTTAAATAAAATATATGTTCTGTTCTGTTCTGTTATTCCACGTTATGTTTTTCTTATAAGTAAATCCTATATTGGAGCGTACAAGGGTTATCCAGTAAGAAGGTGGCCTTTTGATGCTTTCTTCCATCTTCACATACAGGACATCAGGATATTATTTGTATAACAAATCGTCTGGTAATGGTTTTAGTGCGAACATCCGTTGAAAACAACAACTTCAAATCTACTTTTTGTGTTGCCTGCGTAGCATGGCAGACACTTAGGGATCACTTTGTCCGTCGTCTGTCGACGTCCGCCACACTTTAACCTGCAACCTAACCTTGGCCGAAACGGTATTTGACCTATGTTCATAAAGTTTCAAAAGCATCTTCATTTTTGCTCAAGGAATGCCGTTAAACATGTCCAATAACTCTGACTTTCGGTTTGGCAGTGTTATGCCCCTTTTCCCCTAAAACTTTAACCTGCAACCTAACCAAGCTCATTTGTTTCCGTGGACATTCTTTTAGTTTAATCTAAATATCTCCTCTCTGCTTCTGTTTTTCACTGTGACATTTTGTTGAATATCTAGCAAGAACTTAGGGCTTTTTTTCAACACATTAAAAAAGGTTCCAATTCATGATAAAATGTCACATTAATAGAGCACCTTACATGAGTACTCATTCATTATTGAATTTATTAAACGAGTTGGCAAAATGATAAAATGTGAGGCTCTTGCCGAGCATTATTTAATTTTGAAAACGAGTTTAATAAATTCAATAATGAATGAGAACGAATGTTAGATTCTATTTATCACATAACTCACATATCGATTTTTTTTTGCATTTTGCCTGTCGCTTTAACACGTCAGTAAACGTACATTAACGTGACGTCCATGACGTCATTAACGTTATGTTATACCACTAGTGGAATATCGAAAATATTGAATGGTGTTATTATACTCCCACACCGCATGTTATGTGATAAATAGAGAATAATTAACAGCATAAATTTGATACTGAATTTATGTCACGAGGGAAAAAAGTGGTATTTGGTTAAAAAAACGAGTTCGAAGAACGAGAAAAAGTGGTAATTTGGTTAAAAAAACGAGTTCGAAGAATGAGTTTTTTTAACCAAATTACCACTTTTTTCCTCGAGTGACATAAATTCAGTATCAAATGTATGCTGTTAATTATACTGTTTATTATATAACTTTATGTAAAAGAAGAAATTAAAAAATATTTTAACTTTAAACCAGTTTGTTATTTAAAAAATATGTTAAGAAAGTAGTTCCGGCAAAGTTATATCATCACTAGTGATGATATAAAAAAGTTATATCATCACTATAGTGACGATATAACTTTTTTGTGTGATACTAAAATTACGTCATTCATAGTTCAATGTAAATTTAGGACAGTTATGTAATAAATGAAGATATATCAGTGGGAACGCCAGGAACTAATTATTCAGCTTTTTTGATCATTTTGATACTCCGCGACAGGGATTATTTTTTTAGTGTTTGCCGGACTATTTCATTAAAAAAAATCACAAAACACCGCCATTTTCTTTTTGTGAAAACGTCGATTCAGACCGCAGTTATCAATTTTACGCGTACCTAGTTTACAGGAGTGAACACTTTTTGCAAAATGTCAGTTTTGGATTACGTCATCAATACGTAGAATGTGTTTACACGTTGGTAAACGTTGAATCCACTGAGTTTTGATAGCGATATCTGATGCAGGGTGTTCGCACTGGGATAAACAATTGGAAATATACAGTTTAATTACCAGTGAAATATTTCTCGAGGGAGAGAAATTGCTCCGAAATAACTGTCAAGCACTCGTTCTTGAGTGCTTATATCGGGGCAATTTGCTTTAGCACTCGTTCTTATATCGGGGCAATTTGCTTTAGCACTCGTTCTTATATCGGGGCAATTTCTCTCCCATATTTTGTGATGATTTAAACGAAAAAAGAAACAACTCTATGTTTGTTATTTTTCTTTCATTCCTTATTTCGTTCTTAGTGCGCAATGATACATACGCCTTTTTACACCAGTGCACGAGAACGCCAAGACGACGTTACGTCATACAAACAAAACCATTCGCAACATCTCGTACACTGCTTCGCAGCATTACTCGAATGTAATACACATTTCCATAGTCTTGGCCAGCTAGACCGTATCATGCATATGTCTTACTTGCAGATATCGGTCTGGGCAGATTAGGCCAATTAAAGCGCCCACTAGCGATTACTACAATTTATTCGAGCGTTTTTTTCCACGTGCATAAAGTTGACGTTTGCGTGACGTCATGATGTAAATAAACGTACAACATCAATTGTTGATGCACCTGTTACCATTTTGACGTCACATGCTGCTTCTCAAAAGTTGAAAGTAAGAAATTATTATGAAATTAATTTAGAAATAAGTGTTTTGAAAGTCTCGTTGGATCTCTCAAAATCTTGCCAAAATCGCCCAAAACGAGAGGGCGATTTTAAACGGCGTAGATCTAGTTTCCCAAGGCCCTGGTTCTGGATCCGTGTAGCATAGCGTAACGGAGAAATCAGAAGCGGGCCTGGTGACCGAGGCTAACATTTCCATATTGGTTACGTTATCGAGCCTTAGATTCCCGCCAAAACTGCCAAAACAAATTTGCATTCAAAATCAAAGTTATCATCCAAATGTTGCAATGTTATTCAGCCGATTGCTCCATCAATAGTTTATTTACATGAAAGCAGTGATAAAACCTCAAAAAAACAAAACGCGCAACGCATGTTATACATCAACACATGTGGCTAGCGGCCATTGTTTACTAGTGTGCCATTGCCTTCCGGCTAACATAATGTCAATATTTTGAACATACCGAAGCGCCGTGATAATCACGAGGCGGGATCCCGAGGAATGACGGGATTGGCCGAGCGTTTACTATTGAAACAAAACAAGTGGAATCGGAACTCTTCGTTAATTTCCGTAATCGGTATTCTGACGACGACGTCCGTAAAACAATCTTCATTTGGCGTTCCAGCCACTGACGGAAAAGGCCTAGCAATGTTCCGTAGAGCAAACGAGTAGATATAGCTTTACTATTCCCAGTATTTCCTATACAAATCACAGACAAATATGTAATATATAGAGAGTAATTAATGGGTATTATGGGTCGAAGGCCTAATACATTGTATTCTATTTATCATGACTTCGTTGAACTGTCAACTTCCAACTAACTTACTACGCTGTTTCCCAGGGAGTTGTTTTCTCATTTTGATGTGTTCATGCACGTCTTTCGCTTAAACTTGTGTAGATCTACACGACATTTTTTTCCGAAATTTGATTTAAAATGAATGCCATTGTCAAAGACAAAGATATAGAACCAACCTTGGATAAAATAACCACGTGTGACCATTCATTTTCTGAATTAGACAATTTAAAAATTATAAATTTGTTAAACTATCTTTATGGTACATGTATTTCTTTATATTTTACTTCAGTCTATCTATCGTCTCTTTTATTTCATCTTCTTAACATTACCACTGAGTCAAGTCATTTCCGTCAAGTTATTGTCAAAGATGACAGCTCAACGTACACATGTAGATAAATCGGAATTAATTTGGCGCGAAAACAGGATGACAAACAGACGACAAACCATTCGAGTGACACATCGTATACAAACGTAACTAATCGATAATTTCCGTATCACTCCGTTGAAAGAACTATAAAGAACATTCTATTATTTCCGTGATATGACATTTTTTCACCCTATATTTCACGCATGCGATAAAGCTTTATTGCCCGGCAACTACATCCTGATTGATATGACTAGCTTGGTCTATGCCGTATCGTACATTCAAAAACAACGTATTTATATGATAAATGATTTTAGCACCGAGGTGTTCAGGTGACTGGAAATCACCATACATTTTGAAAGGCATCAGGAGTAAAATGCTTAATTATTAACCTTGGTGCATAACCAAGGATATCATATGTTACTGTGCAAATGCATTTCTTTGTAAATACGGATATTTTTAGGCTGGGGTGAAGGTTCAGATACACGGGACTGTCCGGTTTACGTCCCCATCCGACAGACGATGCTAGTGGAAATGTATTACATGAACACCGGCGCTACAGTGAAACTTGAACCAGGGATCCCCAATCGAACGTGTTAGCCACTGGGCCACAGCATCCCCTTAAAAGATTCTACGTCAACGGTCATTTTATAAATTAACAACTCCACGATGTGTAAACAAACTTTTATTCAGGAGCATGTATATACGATTACAGTATGTGCATCGCATATCATTATGTAAGTGCAAGAAAGAAAAGTTGGTTTATAGCAAGAACGAATATGTTGTACCATAACATCTTATGTGTTTTCGTGTCTTTGTAGTTTTACGAGGAGGCGGTTGTTCTAAATTACTAAATTCTTCTGTGAGCAAGCATTTTAAAAAATGGCATGCGTTATTTTACATACATTATTAGAACGATCAACAATTTGTTTCAAAATTTCAATTTTACTGGTTCTGTATTTTACTGGTTCTGTATCGAAACCAAAGCACAAAATCGAAATATACCATATGGCACAATCTATTATGGGATATAACTAGCCTTTCCATTACACATTTGTTTCTATTGCTTAAGCTGCTATGGCCTTTACTCAGCTCTTCCACAAATAAATATACACAACATAATTTCCAGAATTAAATATACAATGAAACTAATAAAAATGTTGAGTAAAAACAAACACATTCTAGTAAGTATTGTCAGTGACCTTCGTACATCCGTGCGTACGGAGGTCAGCTGATGGCATTACTGTATGTATTGTCAGAGACCTTCGTACATCCGTGCGTACGGAGGTCAGCTGATGGCATTACTGTATGTATTGTCAGAGACCTTCGTACATCCGTGCGTACGGAGGTCAGCTGATGGTATTACTGTATGTATTGTCAGAGACCTTCGTACATCCGTTCGTACGGAGGTCAGCTGATGGCATTACTGTATGTATTGTCAGTTGTCAGAGACCTTCGTACATCCGTGCGTACGGGGGTCAGCTGATGGCATTACTGTATGTATTGTCAGAGACCTTCGTACATCCGTGCGTACGGAGGTCAGCTGATGGCATTACTGTATGTATTGTCAGAGACCTTCGTACATCCGTGCGTACGGAGGTCAGCTGATGGCATTACTGTATGTATTGTCAGAGACCTTCGTACATCCGTGCGTACGGAGGTCAGCTGATGGCATTACTGTATGTATTGTCAGAGACCTTCGTACATCCGTGCGTACGGAGGTCAGCTGATGGCATTACTGTATGTATTGTCAGAGACCTTCGTACATCCGTGCGTACGGAGGTCAGCTGATGGCATTACTGTATGTATTGTCAGAGACCTTCGTACATCCGTGCGTACGGAGTTTAGCTGATGGCATTACTGTATGTATTGTATGTGAAGTTTAGTTTAATTTCAAGTTCTATTAACAAAATAGAATACACGATACAGAAGGAAAATATAATACTCCTCAAAGTAATTTAAGGCCCCTGTTTGATTTTGTGATTTTCTTAAGTGCTGTTATTGAACGATTTGCTGTATTTTCGCAATTTTTAAGTTCAGTTGTATTTTTTTAGACTGTATTATGACACATATGTATCAACTTTATATACGAATATGAACTCCAAAATATTAAAAATTAAGTACTAATAACTGTTATTTTGTGTCGTCCTTGAATTATTTTGAGGAGTATATATATAGGTATCTAGTAACAATCATATGATGCTAGCCCATACGGACGCGTGTACGGGCCTTGAGTTGTCTTGTAGTAATGTGAAATACTTTTATATCGCAATTTCATATTGATTCAACTAATGTTCAAAACAAAGTTGACACACTTCCGACATTAAAGTACATGATTATATAAAAAAATGTGTCGCAAAAACAGTACTTATAAAAGCCATGACCTACTTTCTGAGGCCATCACATTCCATTGCGTATTAGGCATACACGTCCTAGTAGTTTGACAGTACATGTACTGCTCGTTTACATATGTGATTACACAAAGTAAAAGTAACGTTTGCCTTTGTTGCATGTGAAAAAGTATATCGAATTACCACTAGACAACTCAACATCATTCCTTCGAAAACAACACGCCGATGGCCCTTATACGCGTCCGTAAACCCATATTCGTTTGTTTGTTTGTTTGTTTGTATGGTGTTTTACGTCATTTTCGACACATGTAAGACCACCCACGTTCCTGAGTAGAACCAGTACTGAACACCTCATGCCATTCGTAAGAATCGACACACCCTTACTTACAAATTGAGCTCCCAGTGGGATTCGAACCCGCAGCGGTGAGAGGCGAAGGTTTAAACCCATATTCGAATGTGTGTTGTGCTTGTATGACATAGTTATGGTGGGTAGGGACTGCCAAAGTGGCTCATGCCGTCATGGCTGTAGTAGAATGTATGACTATTTCTTCAGCGGTGTGAGAGTCAGATGGAATGTACTCAAGGTCAGTCATTGTGTCCTGCCGTGAGAATTATGTATTTTATGTTTCGTATAGTCTATAGCGTAATTACTTAAAGAATGGCACAGTTGATTTTAATGATTGTGTGTAATGCGGTTTTTAAAGAGACGATACTTGAATAAACCATGCACTCTAACTAACCCTTTTTTTATTTATCTGATGGTTTTAAGTGTTTGCCCGTGTGTGTGCGTGTGTGTGTGTGTGTGTGTGAGACCTTTTTTATTTATCTGATGGTTTTAAGTGTGTGTGCGTGTGTGTGTGTGTGTGTGTGTGTGTGAGACCTTTTTTATTTATCTGATGGTTTTAAGTGTGTGTGTGTGTGTGTGTGTGTGTGTGTACGTGTCTTATAATTGGAAACTTAACAGAGCATATATTCCTTCTTTTTTTCTAGAATACGTACGCTTGACTGTTAAATATGTGACATGTATATTTGTACGTAATTTCTATTCCAAACAATCTACATAGCTTTACATTTACTATTTCAGACATAAATATCAGACACACACATGGACTTAACACAGTACACATTGTAATATATGTTTGTACTATAAACACATTTCTATGTCCTAAAACCACGCAAACGGCACCAGGCCAGTAAAACATAAATAAACAAATAAAAACAACTATTGTTCAATTACATGTTCGCACTCATTGTTTAAACAATGACGATGCCTCTTCTTCATTAACACAGATATGAGCAATGTCTTATCCATATCATCAACAAATAATTGTAACAAAATATAACAAAACAGGTTTTATTATACTAAACATCATACATATATTTGCAAATTCGTATCACCCTATGCCATTAACAATTTCATGCATTGACTGGATTTGTTTTGTTTTCAAGCTACACACTCCTGACTGTAGCTCTAGTCTTGAAATGTTTAACGTATAAATCAACGCCTTTAAGGATCTATTTCCAGTCTTATTGTTTTTAGTCGGGGAGATAATTTGTATAAGTAACTGTAAGTCACTGTTAGACATACATTTGAATGAGACAATTGTGGTATTGTTTCAGTTGATGAGGCCCTGCCAATGCGGATTTTGTATGAAACCAGCATATTAAAACATAAAAGCAGTGTTCTATTAGTTGTGTTTTTTCCCCCTAAAAACAATGAATTATCAACACAAGACTGAATGTAAGACAGTTTACTTGTTACGTTTTTCCGTCTTCATAAAAGTAAAGTTTGAAGTATTATATACCCTAGATAATGTTCAAAGAGAAAACTTTACTCGGGCCTCAGTTTATATACCTTAGATAAGCGGTAATGTAGCAGTACATAAGCAAGCTTTCCATGCCTTTTCAGTGATCATTTTGCGTTGAGAAATAGTTCCTTAAAACCATAAATTCCGTAACTTATTCGTTGCTTTTTATTTATGTTACAACGTGATTTGTTTTTAGATACAATACACTAATGATATATTGTATCATTGTACAAAAGTCGGATGCTTATACTTGCCTTGAGAGTCTGTTTGCGTGTGCATGTGCGTGTGTTAACATTTAACCCGCTAAGCACGACTATAATGGCCTTTGCGTCCATTGCAAACTCAGATCAGCCTGCGAGTCATTTCCCCCAAAACACCCCTGCGTCACATACATGGAATGGTCTTAATTTATGTAGCGGGTTAAGGGTTAATGCCCGGTTTTATGAACAACCTCTTAGACATGCGATTTAAACTGAGACTCATGCTGTGGTAACATTTTAATAATTATTAAACGTGTTGATCATCAGTATACTTAATTCTTCATTTCAATTTCGAACAAGAATCGTATAGCAGTTTTTTTTAAAAAATAACTTAGATGTGTAAAAATCCATTTTGGAAAAAAACAACATATATATATATAAATAACACATGGAAATACCCTGTTTTAAAAAGTGTTCCTGCCAAGCAAGTTGCATATACTGCGAATATTAATACAAGTATATACTTCTCCCCTGACCATTAGAGATACGTGCCTACAATTCTTTAAGACTTTGAATATTTGGATTATATTATTACAAAGCTGGTAAACGTGCCTTTTCAATATGTAACATTAATCAATTTTGGAATTTGCAAATAACAACACACTGAGTCAAAACTAGATAAATGGGTTTGTTAGGTAATAAAAGAACACACGGCAATCTTGAAGCGTTTTTTTTTTATCACGCATTATATAATTTAATCAAATTTCGAGTTTTTATTTTATTTTTTTCGTTATCCTACCAAAGTTTGAAATGTTTTGTTGGTGCATTATAATCAGGTAGTAATATGTAAAAAAACACAGATAGTTTTATACTATTCTTATAATTAATATTAATGATTGAACAAACGCAAGTTATGCAGAAAAAGTTAAGGGACGCCGCGAGTTTTAAAAATAATCAAAATTGCCGAGTGTGCCTTTAACGTGTGATGATATTTCAATGATGAAAACTCTGGTATAGCCGAGAATGAAAGTTACAAAGTTCACAATGGTTGCTACAACTGGGGAAGGTAAACAGTTTTGTAATGTGCCTGTATAAGTTAATGTAAATAAAGTGAGTGCCAGCGAATCAATAACCTGGCGAGGTTAATAGACACCAACAAAGGACCGACTAGGTAAACTCGATCAAATAATCGATCATCAAGTGACACTATTTAATAACTTGAGTATTGGAATCACGAGTCCTACGGTGGCTTTGGGCGAATTTCAATACCTAACGAGAGCAAGACATGAATATTTCAATAACCATCGCTGTGATGAACGTTGACTTACAAATGATTGGGACATAAAAGAAACACAACATCGATACTGAGAACCCTGGTTGGTTTACTCAAAGTGTTGCAGGTTTACCACCACTAATTACACGTAAACCTCGCAGGTGTAGCCGAATGTAGTTCCTATAATAAAAAGTAATCCCTCATATTTTGATGGAAATGGGCATTATAAGTACGGGAAAACTGCCCATTTCTGTTCGATTTTGTGGTTGTATGTATAAGAAGCGTATTGATAGGTTTTACTGGATAACTGATGAACATTTTCGAAATTTCGACTCTATGCTTACACTTTGTGATCAACCAGGAAAACAGCGGTACCCTTGACCTGTTTAGTAAACAAACAATAACTTTCTTACATGGCTTGTGTCCCCACCTTTTCTGGTGATTATTTTCAAGTGGAAAATTAGTTTTCTATATGAAAATTACACTGCTGTATTATCCATACTTGAGTTTAAGTTACAGCAAATCATTAATATGTGACACTTTAACATTGGTGTCTATGGGGAAAATAATTAGTAGTGGTTTCATACCTGCAATCGTTAAGCTTTTATTGCGCAGTCTTCATATTCTCAACATGTCAAAGATAACACACTTGTCTGATCTAATTTGCATATTTGACAACTTCTTAAATGTGCGTATGTTCACCTTGTATATACTAGTAGTTTACTTTGTTGTTCATCTTGTATATACTAGTAGTTTACTTTGTTGTTCATCTTGTATATACTAGTAGTTTACTTTGTTGTTCATCTTGTATATTGTTTATTTTTTGGGCTTTCACTATTTGATGTTTACCCCGCTTCGTCACATTGTAACTAATGGAACGTTCTGTAAAGCAAACACGGAGTGCATTAATCTATAATGCGTTTAAGGTCTTGTCACGTTATGCATCATTAAAACAACGAATAGCTACAAAAACTCAGTAAAACACTATAGTCTCTCTCTCTCTCTCTCTCTCTCTCTCTCTCTCTCTCTCTCTCTCTCTCTCTCTCACTCGCACGCACGCACGCACACAAACAACGCGGTCTTGTCTATTTACAATTAGTAAATTAACATGAAATGAAACTAATTCATAAAACATATCTTCAGAATGACAAACAGTATAACATTTGCCAACACAAATATCTAAACAAAATTAACAAAGACATTTGCATAATTTCCCAGCAGCTGAATTTATAACATTTCTAATAACTAACATTTATATCGAATCGATTTTACTGTTTGGTTCAAATTCGTTCGTTAAGAACATGTCAGTTGTGTTGGTATTGAACTAGCCATTTCTCCGTTTGTTGAAAACTGGACAGTATCACTTATAGAATTCGTGGTCGTTTTGTAAAATGATTTTTCAAAACGTATCTTAACGCGAAACTCACTGAAATCACGATTCCAAAAGGAAACTGCTTTAAAAAGGCTTAAAAAAATAACGAATTTCAACTCATCAGCAAATGATTCAATATTCTTACGCTTCACAAAACATATCATATGTACATACTCAGCATAATCAAATGTTTAAAACGATATGCATAATGCAATTTTCTAACAAAAAAACACTCACCACGGAACAACATCAAACATAAATGCAATATGCATGCGTATGCAAATGATTAGCACACATGGGTTTACTGCTCACTGCGTACATGCAAATATAGACATATAGATGTCTATAAAACATGGTTTCATTGCATACAGCGTACATGTGCTTATATATATCTATAGAAAATTGCTATCGCTGTATACAACTCATGTGTGAATATAGAAGTCTATAAAAAACATTGTTTCTCTGCATACAGCGTACATGTGCTTGTGGAGATCTATTGTTTCGCTGCATACAACCTACGTGTGAATATAGATGTCTATAAAACATGTCATACACGTGTCTACAGATGTCTATGAAACATTGTTATTGCTGTATACAACATACATGTGCACATAGATGTCTATAAAACATTGTTATCGCTGTATACAAAATACATGTACATGTGCATATAGATGTCTATAAAACATTGTTATCGATGTATACAAGATACATTTACATGTGCATATAGATGTCTATAAAACATTGTTATCGCTATATACAAAATACATGTGCGTATAGATGTCTATAAAACATGACATACAAGTGCTTATAGAGATCTATAACACATGATTTCTCCGCATACTGCATTCATATGACTATAGATGGATATAAAACATGATTTCACTGCTTAATTCATTCGTAAAAGCAGAATATCGGGTAATTCGACGTCACATGCCATGCAGTCTCTGCCAACAAAATACATTAAACGTGTCCTTCCTCGTGGGAAAATAAGTATAAATGCGAATGTGTTTTAGATAAATATAGTTTCAGAATGTTTTAAATAATTAATGCAACTTTAATAAACGCTTTCATTAAATGTGACCCTCGTTGTTTGTTACATTGACGTTCAACAATCCATTATCTCTTAAAGGGACACACGGCAATATGAGTTTATTTAAAACTAGTTTTCTAAATATATTTTCAAATCATTATTAATAATTAGTTACATACATATCGTGTATCACTATAGTTACATACATGTCGTGTATCACTATAGTTACATACATGTCGTATATCACTATAGTTACATACATGTCGTATATCACTATAGTTACATACATGTCGTGTATCACTATAAGTTGATTATATTGAAACAGTAATACAGTTTAACCTAATATACCTTATGGCAGAATAAGGAAAACAAGACACTTGAAAATTAGAATAATAAATCCAGGCGCTAATTGTCAAACATACATACCTTGACACGATTATCGTGTGTCTCTTTAAAGATGGTTCCATTCTTGCAGATCACTTCAGATGTTAACTTAGTAATTCTAGTTATATTAAAAGGCCCACGTTTGATACACGTTGAATTACTAGATTATTAACAATAGCTGCACAGACTTTAAAATACACCCGCTCTGTCATTCACTCTAGATTTTTTCAATTTACATGCAATTCGCACTAATTGACAGAGTGTCCATCTGAAGTTACCAAATACAGCAAAATGACAAAAATAATGAAAATGATTTAAAACTAACATCAAACCAAATTGATACTGTTTTTTACTTTTTATTCTCTCTCTCTCACACACACGCGCGCACACTCAGCTAATTTTCTTTCCAGATTTTACAGTGTGCCCTGTTTTTACAGTGTGCCCTGCTCACCGTCTATGACGTAACCGCATGCTTTCGCTTCACAACTATTCGACTTCCGGTACACAATACCCGTCTATGGTTAGTGTGTATACCAGCCCATCGTGTGGAGTACTGTTACAGCTTATCCGGGCTTTATAAGAGGCGCCGACTACAAAGTCGAATGTTGCACCCTCGGCTGAGACATTTGTCTGTAATAGGAAATACAAGTGATCATAACAAACAGAAACACGGTAAAACGTTCTCATGTGATGTATTGCGAACGATATTGGAGTGACAGGCGATGGACATAGTTGTGAATTTGTTGAGAAATTCATATTCTTTTTACTATGCCATTGTACAGAAAAAATCTGACATACACCAGCAAGTCGAAATCTATGATATGTATATGTTGTTTGTTTATTTTTAAAGAAGCATGAGTCCTAAGAAAAAAACATGTTCTTTACCTCGGAGGGACTCGCCTCCAGTATGGGTCTAAAATTAATCTTTCTGCGATTAGTCTAAAAACTTATGTAACTTTTTACAAATCACGTGTAAACAAACAAATATGGTCAAACGTGTCGAAACTGTACACGTCGGCTGCATTGAGCACGCCGACATACGCATCAGAGTTCTTAATACACTGCATTTGTTTTTGTATTAACTTGCTAAAGATGAAGAGGAGTTCAAAGACTTGTGGCAATGATAATTGAAAGAAGACATATGACCCAAAATGAAATCAGACTTTCTAAGGAAGATGCCCGACGGTCAAACGGGAGAAAGAAATGGGAATGCAAGGTACCTAGACCAGAATGACCACTACAGAGAGAATATTGATATGGAGGTACGACCGACAGTATGAATTGACAGAATACAGTTATTCCGAGATTAGTATTTGATCTTCTGCCATCACCAACAAATCGTCACAGATGGGACTTGACAGAAGAAACCTAATGTCACATGTAGGAACGATCAGCATGTCAGGAGGCTTTGACTTAACTCTGATACAAATGGAGGCATGGTATGGTACTTCGTGAGCTTACAGACATCTTTGAGACAGAAATAAGAAATAAGAGGCCCCAGTGAAAGGCAGTACCATCCTATATCAGCTTTGCCAAAGAAAGACATAAAGGCCTCAAACATCACTTTAACAGGCTCAGTTCTACATGAAGTATAGCAGTGAAAGATGAAAGCAGTGCGGAGGCCTTCGAGTGTAAGACCGGGAAATACACAGAGCTACAATAAGGTGCAGAACATGTGTTTGGCGTACTAGCTGTTTCCAGTAGAAGTAGGATGTAGAGGGTTTCCTTTCCGGTCTTTATCGAAAATGTTCAACAAAATAGGCATGAAAGGCAAGGACCGGAAAGGAGCCATACAGAGGCTAGGTCAGGCAGCAAAGAGAGCGTCCAGCTGGATGTCGATAAGAAGAGAAAAGCTGGAGCTATCCACTAACAGAGGAGTTGTCCTCGCAAACTGTATTTAGCACATTACATATTTCATCATTGCAGAATATACGAACTGTGTGTCTTGTATCGCAGATTTATTTTTGTATTGCTTTGAAAGAGATATCATGTTGAGCCGTTTACCAGACACTCAGGCAGATGCAATTGAATGACACCTCTCGGTATTTGGATGATATACTGAACACTGGCAACCCTTCTACTATGGTTAATACCATTTGTAGCTATCCTGAAGAACTTTAACTTAACAAAGCTAACTTTCTGATACTCTGATTCTGTTCTCGATTTACACCTCTCTGGAGGATGAGCCTGGCATGTTCATTCCTGTTAGGCGTCATATAACCTTTCACGTGTTGGTGCGCCTTAAAACCCCAATTCAATTCTTGTTGCTCTGGCTTCTGCCTAGTCATTGAGTACTCGCTTTGTAGCTTTCTGTGCTTCTGTTTTTATATTCATATATACATGATCATCTTTGTGCTATAATTATATTGCCAATTAATGCTGCCTAGTTTGTTAGATATATAGCCTGGCTGGGTCTCGTTGTACTGGGATGCCAATAGTGTAAGAGAGAGGTTTGGTTCACCATAGAATCTGGTTTAAACCCCAGAGCGGCCTTTTTTTGTCACTGACTGTTCCCGTGCGGTAGCTCCATTGTCAACCATATTATGTGTATGATGTCATACGCCTTGTCTTTTATTTATCCTTGAATTTGTTGTTTGTTTTTTTGTGCGTGTTTTCGGTTCAATTGTCTAATTCCACATTTCCTGTTCGAAATGTTTTACCTACTTTTATCTACAATGATGAAAACTGCTAAAGATGATGTACCTACCATAACATCTGAAACTTCTTCATCATTGCAGAATATATCAACTGTGTCTTTATCTACAATGATGAAAACATAGTTATGGAAACCGACAACATACCTGACCAAACATGTTATCAACCAGAGCATCGCATTATGTTAAGGTAGAGTATTACACAATGTTAAGGTAGAGCATTACACAGTGTTAAGGTAGAGCATTACACAGTGTTAAGGTAGAGCATTACACAGTGTTAAGGTAGAGTATACAATGTTAAGGTAGAGTATTACACAATGTTAAGGTAGAGCAATACACAATGTTAAGGTAGAGTATTACACAATGTTAAGGTAGAGTATACAATGTTAAGGTAGAGCATTACACAGTGTTAAGGTAGAGCATTACACAGTGTTAAGGTAGAGTATACAATGTTAAGGTAGAGTATTACAAAATGTTAAGGTAGAGTATACAATGTTAAGGTAGAGCATTACACAGTGTTAAGGTAGAGCAATACACAATGTTAAGGTAGCGCAATACACGATGTTAAGGTAGAGTATTACACAATGTTAAGGTAGAGTATACAATGTTGAGGTAGAGCATTACACAGTGTTAAGGTAGAGCATTACACAGTGTTAAGGTAGAGTATACAATGTTAAGGTAGAGCAATACACTATGTTAAGGTAGAGTATTACACAATGTTAAGGTAGAGTATACAATGTTAAGGTAGAGCATTACACAGTGTTAAGGTAGAGCATTACACAGTGTTTAGGTAGAGTATACAATGTTAAGGTAGAGTATTACAAAATGTTAAGGTAGAGTATACAATGTTAAGGTAGAGTATTACACAGTGTTAAGGTAGAGCATTACACAATGCTAAGGTAGAGCAATACACAATGTTAAGGTAGAGTATTACACAATGTTAAGGTAGAGAATACAATGTTAAGGTAGAGCATTACACAGTGTTAAGGTAGAGCATTACACAGTGTTAAGGTAGAGTATACAATGTTAAGGTAGAGTATTACACAATGTTAAGGTAGAGTATACAATGTTAAGGTAGAGCATTACACAGTGTTAAGGTAGAGCATTACACAGTGTTAAGGTAGAGTATACAATGTTAAGATAGAGTATTACAAAATGTTAAGGTAGAGTAAACAATGTTAAGGTAGAGTATTACACAATGTTAAGGTAGAGTATTATACAATGTTAAGGTAGAGCATTATACAATGTTAAGGTAGAGTATTACACAATGTTAAGGTAGAGCATTACACAATGTTAAGGTAGAGTATACAATGTTAAGGTAGAGCATTACACAGTGTTAAGGTAGAGTATACAATGTTAAGGTAGAGTATTACACAGTGTTAAGGTAGAGCATTATACAATGTTAAGGTAGAGTATACAATGTTAAGGTAGAGTATTACAAAATGTTAAGGTAGAGTATACAATGTTAAGGTAGAGTATTACAAAATGTTAAGGTAGAATATACAATGTTAAGGTAGAGTATTACACAATGTTAAGGTAGAGTATTATACAATGTTAAGGTAGAGCATTATACAATGTTAAGGTAGAGTATTACACAATGTTAAGGTAGAGCATTACACAATGTTAAGGTAGAGTATACAATGTTAAGGTAGAGTATTACACAATGTTAAGGTAGAGTATTACACAGTGTTAAGGTAGAGCATTATACAATGTTAAGGTAGAGTATACAATGTTAAGGTAGAGTATTACAAAATGTTAAGGTAGAGTATACAATGTTAAGGTAGAGTATTACAAAATGTTAAGGTAGAATATACAATGTTAAGGTAGAGTATTACACAGTGTTAAGGTAGAGTATACAATGTTAAGGTAGAGTATACACTGTTAAGGTAGAGCATTACACAGTGTTCAGGTAGAGCATTACACAGTGTTAAGGTAGAGTATACAATGTTAAGGTAGAGTATACAATGTTGAGGTAGAGTATACAATGTTGAGGTAGAGTATACAATGTTAAGGTAGAGCATTATACAATGTTAAGGTAGAGTATACAATGTTAAGGTAGAGTATACAATGTTAAGGTAGAGTAATACACAGTGTTAATGTAGAGTATACAATGTTAAGGTAGAGTATTACACAGTGTTAAGGTAGAGTAAACAATGTTAAGATAGAGAAGTAAACAATGTTGAGGTAGAGTATTACACAATGTTAAGGTAGAGCATTATACAATGTTAAGGTAGAGCATTACACAGTGTTAAGGTAGAGTATACAAT